>CM037461.1:8252125-8312500 GCA_021014325.1 Plazaster borealis
GTGCTATAGTTGTTGAGAAATGAGTAAAACAAGTCAGGAAATTGATTATTGTCTCAATGAGCTGAAAATTATTTTAGCATGTAAAACATGTTTACCATTATGGTAATTATACCAAAACTAGTAATACGTTTTTCATGCTAAAATTGAGACGAAAATTAATTTTGTGACATTGATTTACTCATTTCGCAAAAACCACATCATCTCAGCAAGAAATATTTTAAGGGAAGCCTAAATTCCTATATTTATTTTGTTTTGCCTACCCGTTGTTTCTCTAGCTGGCTTGCAGTAGTCCCTCCAGATGCTGGCTTTCGAGTTCGTTGATGGCAGAAGACGAAGATCTGATCTCTTGAATCCAGAAACACGACCAGGAAGAAGAAGTGCATGTTCCTCTGCAAAATTGTCGATGAATTGGAAAACTCGTGTCGTATCCTCGAAGCTCAAAACTCTCCTACTCTCAACTTGACCACCAGACTTCTTATGCCGTGGACTAAAGCCCTTGCTCCCGGTACCATTGTTGCACTGCACTTACCGATTTCTTGCTGATGCTAAAAAAAGTATACAAATAAGACAATTATTAGGCTTTTTTAATTGTTGTTTTTTTTTCATCAATTCCAAAATACATCACAAAGTGTCACCTCACATTCACAGAGCAATTTTTTTTGTAGAAAATATCACATTGTACTCACGCATGAAGGAAACTGCTCAAAAACTATCATCTACGAGTACGAGGTTGTTTCTTATCGTCTCCGACAGTGTCACCGCTACTCCACTACTACTACTAGTGTTTAGTGGCGGCACTATAGCACACTGCACTAGTTTGTATTGAGTAGTATAGCAAAACAAACACATAAATCTAAGTAGTTATAGAAAAATCACTTAAAAGTTTGACAGATATAAGCCCGGTCCTTACTTCCTGCGAATGCGAATTTGACTTGAATTTGCCGTCACAACTCTATGTCAACGTTCGTATTGCATTTGCATTCGCAGGAAGTATGAACTGGGCCATAGTATAAGCTCTTTTTATTTTATTGGCCCAATGACAAACAAAACCAGGGCACTATTGTTAAGCACATTAATAAATAAGAATAGATCACACTGAGATTGGAATGGTACTGTCTAGAGTCATCATTACTCAAACCCATCCATGATTTTATGATGCTTGGTACTGTACCTTCTGTCAATCCCTGCATGTCTAAGCGAATTTTGATTACTTCCTCGTTGATGAATTGCTGGATACACGGTCTTCCTTAATGTAGAACAGTCACAGCTGAAGTCAATGGCTCTCTGTTGCTCCACACGTCGGGTACCATGTAGGTATTATCCGCATAGAAAAAAAACATCGCGCGACCGTGGGGCTGTGAAACCGGCTACAATCCTGCCGAAGCGACCTAAAGTTTTGTGACGTCATCGGGTGAACATCGACACTGCGCACGCTCGACGAATGGTTTTCACCTCTTATCCAATCAGTGATCTGTATTTTTTGATAGCTGGAAAGCCCGCCTAATTTAAATATCAAGTTTTCAGCCGTAAATTCAAACTGACTATGGTGTCATACAAAAAAAAGAACAGTTCGGGTCATGAACTTTCGATTGGTACCAAATCCAGCCGTTCAACGTAAACAGAAGTGCTCTTCGTTGCAGTGGAAATAAGCAACTTTTTCATGATTTTGAAGTTTGCTAGAATCGTCGGGAAAGAAAATCAGTTTTTGGTTGTGTTTTCTCATGTTTTGAGATGTCAACGGGTTTTGGTTGGCTAATTACACGGTAAACGCCATTCACTCGATATTCCTCATTTCGATATAGCGGGTCACAAATGCTATGGGTTTTAGGGTGGAAACAAAGAATAACAATAATAAAAACAAATAAAATCTCGACGAACAATAGCTGTTCCGACTACTACGCCGGAACAGCTAATAAGTGTCGAGCATTCAAAGACAACAGTGACGTCACATTTTAAAAACTTTACATTAGTGTTTTTTCTCTTTCACATGTCATCTCCATTAATATTAAGGTGTTGTGTTATAAGTGAGTGGACACGTCAGTATGAGGTAATTTGAGATTTTTTTTCTTTGAGATTATGTTCCTTTTATGAGCTCACACAAAAGCGCCCTCATATGTCCAGTTAAAGTTTGGTCAATTCTGGAAATTTAAATAGCACATAAACATTCTTAATTTAGTTCATAAACAGACGTTGAAATATGTTTAGGCTGTCCTTGCTTTTCAAAGACCCTTTAAGCCCTAATAGTTTTTATGTGCCCCGGAACAAAACAATGACGTATAGTTTTACCCAAAGACAAACTAAATCACGCCATAACCCCATTAAAATTAAGGTACAATTCCCTTTATAAAACAACTGTAGGGCCCATTAACCATTAAACAAAAATCATTACAAGCCTTTCCCCGAAGCTGCATTGACTCACGCTTTACGGCGGAGAAGATACCCTAAAAATGTTGTACAATAGACTGTGCAAGTCTCACGCATTATTTGAACTCGTGCTATTATACACATATTGACTGGTAATGAGGTAACTAGTGTACCTCTATTCCCCGAGGGACTTTGAGTGACCAGAAGAGGGACCTATTTCCCGAGGCCGAGGGAAATAGGCCCCTCTTCTGGTCACTCACAGGCCCGAGGGGGAATAGACGTATTTTAGTTACCGAATTATGCCAGTCAATATGTGTTTTATAACACACCTCAGTCTTAAATCTGGAAAAGAAAGGAAGTTTTGTAGTTGCTGTTCACGGTTCAAGTCAAGAGAGGGTGCTGTAACCAGGCACTATTTTCAAAGACTAGTGCCCGGGCACTATTCCCGCAAAATCCCCGCGATCACTAGACTATATTAGTTCACCCCACATGACAGTGTTTCAGCCAACCAGAATACAAAACAAGCAAGAGGTGTCTTATAATAATTCATGCATATGCACATTGAGCAGTTTGGGTCCTCTAAAAAATGCTCCACTTTTATGAACAAACATTCATAAATACCGCGGACAGTTTCGCCATTCTTATTGGTCGAGGGCACGTCAAGTGGGGGTGTTTAAACGGACGATATAACACCAGCTAGAAGTGTTTAAACACGGCTGGCTTCACGTGATGGGCGCGCATGCCCATTTACGCCAATTTACTTACGCCGAACGCAGTATGCAAAGCTATTAGTATACCTGCGCGTAATATTTTTGTACATGCACGTACACACAAACCAACGTGCACAAAACAGAATTTTAAAAAAGTTGTTGAAAATGTACAAACTTCGAAAATTCCCTCAAACAGATTGTCACAGATTGTCTATAATAGGCTTACTAATACTTGTATTTTTTTTTTCTCGCTTTTTAACAAAAAGGCATTTATGAATGGGAATAAAAGAGTAGGGACTCATTCTTAAACGACCGTTTAAAACCTTGCAGGGTCGTGGCCGTGCGATAAAGGCCCTCGCCTTTGGCTTGGGCCTTTATCGCACGGCCACGACCCGGCCGGTTTTAAACGGCAGTTTAAGAATGAGTCACTACTCTTTTATTTCCTTATTATAAGTTTTTTATTGTTCTTACGTTCAATCAATATGGGTTGAAATGCAACAGTCTTCTCCTCGATGGCACATTAATTAGTGTTTGGTGTTTACAGTTGATACGTTATTTCTTGTTTCACTGATGGCACACTAAAATTTAGTGGTGACGGTACTCCGTGTTTAGGTGTTGTTATTATGCTGGGACTTAAAGAAGAACACGCAAGCAGGCCTACGCAAAACCAAGGCGTACAGACGCGATAACTGTCTGCATAACGCGAGCGTTTTGCAATATTGCAAATGAACAGCTAGATCAAATGTTATCCTAATCGAATTTGTTTTGGTTTGGTTTCGAGAACGATCGATTATGAATCATTTTGTAATTTGACTTGAGGATGGATGCATGTCCTGAAAAAATGGAGCAGGCAATTGCACTGGTAACTTGAGTTTTTATTTTTTCTCAGGCCAGTCTTGGAGCAGGAAAAGGGTAAACATTTGGTGGACCCACTGTATGATACGGCTTGTTATTGTTATCACCCTGTTGGTCAAACAATTATTTTTGCTTGCCTGATTTGCTTACTAAAATGGCGGTGAAACGCACTTATCGTTTTTGCATCAGTTGTCTATCTTGCGCCTTGTACGTCGGCGCTTTACGATCTTTGGTTTTTAATCTATAAGCTATGTTTTCTCTCCCCGCCCCTATGTTCATCTTCTCTCCCCGGCTATTTTGAACAAAATATTGTTGTTGATTTTGTTTTGTTTGTTTCTTTCTTGAAAATAGTCTAATAACAACTGAATTGGGTACGGGGGAAGGGAAGGAGAGCCCAAAATAGTTTGATCTTGAAGCGCTTAGGGAAGAAGACACCAAAAACATTTTAATCGGCATCCCGCGTCGCGCCGCGGCGCTCCCGCAAAGCACCGCGGTGAGTTTTGCCACTCGGCTTTTCTGCGGCGCACTGTTGCCCCCCGATCTCATTATCAAAATCCTTTGTGGCTTGTATCATGAATATGTAACAGCAGGAACCAGTAGACCGTGGCTCTCGTGCGGCCCGCCGGCATTTGCCTGCAGAGGCTGCGGTCACATTGCGGAAATGGAGATCAGAACTAGATAAACTATGCCCGACTGTGGTCAATGGTGAAAGACCTTTTGTTCGCCATGCAGATGTTATGTTTTCTTTCTTTCTTATTGTTTTCAGAAAAGGTAGATGGCCGGATTTTATACGAAAACGAAGTATTTTTGTCCGCACGTATCTATACATGTATTTTCGTTGAGCTCAGAAGGCTAGCAATATGATTAAATGAAAAATACTTACGACGAACACAAACCACCGTTTTAATGTGCTAGTAGATCGATCTTTTTTGTATTAATAGTGTGCAGCGACTGGTACCCAGAAGTCAGCTTTTTCGTAACGGCAATTCGCGTGCATTTTTCTCTATGTCGCAGGGCATCCTGACTAAATTTTTAGTCGATGAACGGAACCTTGTATCCAAGACACAATAATTGACTCGACCCCGCGTTATCATGAGAGATATTATTATTGTACATTGTCCATCAGGGGCCCGAGGTTGACAATTCTTTGGATGAGCGTGATATTAGGAGATACTGATCAGAGAGTTCGAAGAAAAAAAACGGACACAAATCTGAAACTCGCATTCCAAGTAGAAGCTATTTTATTGGGCAATCGTGCACAAAGTGGATGGATTTTTAGTTCAGGATCAGTGGTTTTGTTCGTGCTGAAATGATTTGCACAAAAATGTTTGCACAATCAGTCGATCTTGCAGGAATAGGTTGTGCAATTGCAGATCGTGCAGGAATTTTGGTTTGTGCAATCGGCTTACCTATCGTGCAGGAATAGTTTGCGCAATTTGCCAATAGTGCAGGAATAGTGTGCGCAATATGCCGATAGTGCAGGAATAAATTGCGCAATTTGGCGATCGTGCATGAAGTATTTGCGCAATTTGACAACAGTGCAGGAATGGTTTGCGCAATTTGACGATCATGCAGGATTGGTTTAGCGCCCGGACAAAATTTAAGTTCTGTACAGCGTCAGATGGCACTGTAGATTTGACACCAATGCCAAACCAATAGAAAAGGGACGAAACTATAAGCCAGCAGACGTCAATACACTTTCCATGTTTCGGTCACAAAACCAGGTCATCAGACCCCAAAGACACCGCACACAGCGGCTTGTCTTCTGATACGCAAGAGTGTTACAAATGTATAGCAAACTGCAGGGGATTTACAGATAGAGGTAATTGGATGTCAAAAGGTTGTTGATCGTTCAAGGATTGGCACAATAGACATGGCTTAACAATAGAAAACTGCCGGCTTGTTTAGGTAGAAAAGTCTTCTTCTTTTTTTAACCATTGACGACTCGGGGGGAAAAGGGTAACTAGTTCGGGAGGTTTTCTATTCAGTTTAATATAATTGTGCTGCATTTTGTGCCGATCGGTAGAATGTTCGTTAAAGTCTGTGTGGCGGTTGGCAAAAGCTAGCTAGTTTATTACACCTGACCAGAGTGGCTACAACACTGATTTGTGTACAAGTTAAATACTTCTAGAGCTGGTCAGACGGCCTGTGGCGCGGCGCGCCGCCAGTGAGTCTCAACCTTTACAAATGCGGTCATCCATCAGATCCTATGAATATGCAGTTAACACCTGCTGGAGGTTCGGCCGCACTTGGCCGCCATTCAGCGGGCCGCGGCGTGGCTGCTGCGGCATCGAAAGGCCCGCCGCGGCGCGCCGATTAAAATGTTTTTGGTGTCTTCCCTTACTTTCTTTTAGTTTGTTTACGTAAACTATCTATCTATGCCTATACTATATATGGAAGCGCACATTTTTATTTAAAGACATGTATTGTGTCGTTGTCCTTTTTAGATTGAAGTAATAGCAGCACAGGTTGGCAATGACACAAACGAAGTGCTGCTGTCAATGGACAGTGAGAGTCCCGAAAAACGTCTGGCCAGCCGTCCGATTGCTACCCATTTGAGGGATACAGTCCCCATGGCTTTGAAAAGGGCCACGGCCTTAATCAGGAAGTATTCGCCAAGTAAGTGTTTATTTGGGAATATTGTCAAACATTCAGGTTAGTAAACAGAAAAAACATCCGGACGACTTTCCGTGACGTAACTGCAGCATTGACGCTACGCTATTCCATGGTGTTCGTTATTAATCTGAATTTCTTTAAAGGAATTCTCCTAAAATGAAGCATTGAGTTGACCTGGAACATTAATAACAATAAGAAATATCACCTGTATTTCGTATACGGAATTTCAGTAGAGCTATTGATTCAACTGCAGTGAGTACTGACAAAACCAATAATGCCAATTTGAGTAAGCATCTGTTAACCAGTGCAGTGTTAATGAATGGAGCCCATCTTGTTAGTCCTGACGTGACTTTACTGCCAGGGCAGTGCATTCCACATGATGATATCCATTGCAACATTAGAATCAAATTTAGCATTAGTGAATTGTATAAGCTTAAAGATGCCAGTCAAGCTTACTTTGTGCCTGCGGAAATTAGTCACAGAATTTATGAACTTGGACTTCGAAGACGTGTTCGTCGTGGACGTAGAGCTGGCAGAGACATGCATAGGAAGATCACCATTCATACAAATGTGAGAACCACGAACAATAGTTTTGAGGATCCATGTCGCCATCATGACAGTCGCAGAGTTTTAACCCCTATTCCTAAAGCTCAAACAATCTTCAGTTCAACCTGTAAACGTCATGTCAACGACTTTCCCTCTTTTCTCCTGACAAATGCTCAGTCGTTGGTTAATAAGCTTGATGAACTTGAGATCATTCTTCGTGAAGAATCAATTGACATTGGTATTGTCACAGAAACTTGGTTCCACCCAAATCTTCCTGACATTATAACCTCTATTAACGATTACCAACTCTTTTTCAAGAGTCGCAGCCATATGAGAGGTGGGGGAGTGGCGCTTTATGTTAAATCGGACATCAAAGCAAAGCAAGTTCCTGAAATCATTGTGCCTGATGAGTTGGAGTGTGTGTGGACACTTGTACAGCCTGAACGACTTCCGCGGTCAGTCTCTCGTTATCGCAGAGTGTGGTATATATAACCCCCCGGGCAACCAGCATCAGCATGTACTTGAACTCCATCTTCAAGAGACTATGGACTTGTTGGCAACAAAATACCCTGACATTGGTTTTGCTCTACTTGGAGACTTTAATAACATGAACATTAGTTCCATTGCTTGTTCACAAAATCTCAAACAAATTATTAAATCTCCTACCCGCAAGGATGCAATTTTGGATTTAATTATGACTTAACATTGATTGTTTTTACGATGCTCCCTGTGTATCTTGTCCAATTGGTAAGAGTGATCATTCTTGCATTGTCTGGAATCCTAGTGGACATCAAATTTAAAAAAAAATGTTAATACTAAAAAGACTTATCGTCCTATGAAAGATTCTCAGGTTCGTGAGTTTGGGAGGTGGATTCAGGCCCATGACAATGTCCTTGATGCTGAGTTAACACAGCAGAAAACAGATGCATTATATCAGTCTGTAGGCAATGCTATTGATTTGTTCTTTCCATTGACAACAGTTAGATGCCATAATAATGACAAACCATGGATTAATCAAACAATTAAATCTTTGATTAGGTCACGCCAAAGTGCATTTTCTAAAGGTGAAACAGGTAAATTCAGATTATTACGTAATCAAGTGAAATCTGAATTACGTAAGTGTAAGGTTAATTATTATGCTAATAGGGTGCGTGAGTTGCAGTCCACCGACCCTAGAAAATGGCATCAACAAATATGCTCGATGACCAGGAATGACAAGGCTGGGCTGTGCATTTCCATCCCAGGTATCAGTGAGCATGATCATACCAAGATTGCTGATTCTATCAATGAGGCCTTTATTAAAGTGTCCTCTGGAATTCCACCTCTGGATCTTGGTAATCTGGAAGCTTTTCTCCCTGCTCCCAGTCCCCCTCCTAAACTTCATCCTTGGGATGTCTATGCGCAGCTGAGAAGAGTCAAACCTGGTAAATCGAGTGGCCCCGATGGTATTTCTCCTAAAATTATCAAAGAGTTTGCTTACGAGTTCAGTGTTCCCATCTGCGACATTTTAAATTCTTCTTATAATGAAGGCGTACTCCCACAGCAGTGGAAGAAAGCCATTGTTGTGCCCATACCAAAATCAAATCCTCCCAGTGCCGATAAATTACGCCCCATTTCGCTAACTGATTGTTTTGCCAAAATTGCAGAAAGTTTTGTAACAAAATGGGTTTTGGAAGATATTGGTGATAAGATTGATCCTCACCAATTCGGTAATATTAAGGGCATTAGTACTGCACAATATTTGGTTAGCCTTCTTCATTTACTTCATCAGGGTGCTGATAGGGCTGGGAATGTTGGGACGGTGGTTTTGACTGACTTTTCCAAAGCGTTTGATATGGTGGACCACACACTGATGATTGAAAAGTTCATCCGCTTGGGGGTCCGCAGATCCATCGTCCCTTGGTTGTGTGGCTTTCTCAGCAATTGGATGCAATGTGTTCGATACAATCAAACTTTATCTACATACAAAACTCTGACAAGTGGCCTCCCACTGGGACCGATCGGTTTCCAGGCCATTATTAATGATGCTGTTGAAGATGTACCTGACAATATGAATCGTTGGAAATATGTTGATGATCTGACACTAGCTGAAAACCGTTCTTATTTATGTAATAGCCAGCTTCAGGAGATTCTCAATCAATTTAGTCAATGGTGTGATAATAATATGCTTTGCTTAAATCCAACCAAGTGCCAGGCCCTCCAGATATGTTACAAACAACAAGTCCCTGTCCCGGCTGTTCTCAAGATTAATCAATGCCAGTTAAGTTTGTTGACCAGGCTAAAATTCTTGGTGTTTGGATACAGAACAACCTTCAATGGACCAAAAATATTTCAGAGATTTCCGTCAAAGCTAACCGCAAATTGTACATGCTGCGTCTGCTAAAAAAAATTGGGTTTACTAAACCGGAACTTGTTACCGTGTATAAAGGGTATATCCTACCATTGCTAGATTACGCTGATGTTGTATGGCATTCCTCAATCACATGTAAACAATCCTCTCAATTAGAAACGCTACAACGGCGAGCATGCCGGATAGTCTTGGGTAGTAAGTTTACTTCATACAATGACGCTCTTCAAGACTGCGAGCTTGAGTCTTTGTCTAGCAGAAGAGAAGACCACTGTCAGCGGTTTGCGGAAGGACTTGCAAAGTCTACCCGCACCATGGACCTTCTCCCTCCCACTAGATATGAGAGTCATTCTCGCAATCTGCGTAGTGGCAATAATGTATCCCAGTTACGTACCAGAACCTCTCGTTTCAGAAACAGTCCTATTCCTTATTTTGTTAATTTACTTAATACATGTAGGTAGTTGTTTTAGTTTGTGTGTTTTGTTGGTGGTTTACTTTTGTCTCTTTGTATCTTTTAATGTAGCTTTCAATGGCGATATGCTGTTTATTTATCTTTCTATGTATACCTTTTTGTATGTAAACTATTTTTGTATAAATTGTAATTTTTACTGTAATTTGGCCATTGGCCACGAGTGTAAAAACAATAAAACAAACCAAAAACAAAAAAAACAAACTGTTTTTAACAGAGTACAATTAATTAAGAGAGCAAATGTATGAGTTTACAGAATGTAACAAAGTTTACTTTAATATCATATCAACAAAGTTTTTTTTTAATTGGTCGCATAGATTGATTGAGGCATAGAAAACCAATTCATTGTGTTTTCATTTAGCTTACTTTAGCTCCTTTTTTTACATAGATCATAATAATGCCTTGCAGGCAAAAGGCCATATTATCATCTTGCTTCACTGCAACCGCAGGAGTTAAACAAAGACAGGATCGAGCCTGCTAAAAAAAAGGCCGGATTGAGTCCGCTCTAAAAAAAGCCGGGATTGAGTCCGCTCCAAAAAAAAGCCGGGATTGAGTCAGCTCCAAAAAAAGCCGGAATTGAGTCCGCTCCAAAAAAAAGCCAGGGGCATTTCTCAAACCTCGGCTTCGGCTTGGAGGCTCAGGCTTCAACTTTGCGGCTCAGGCTCCGGCTTTAGATTGAGGGCGCTAGCTGTCAAACGCTTTGGAACACCGAGGCTTCGGTTGGCTTCGATTACTTCCGGCGGCGTGACGAACACAGCTGATAAATCATAACAATGTTTTTGTTGACATGGACGGAGACTTTGAGTTGTTCAGCCTTTTAAGCGCATTGCATCTTTTAATTTCCGATACTAACAAAATTATTTCAATACGAAGACAACGAAAACAATTTCTCTTGGCTTTACTGCAGCATAGTTCAACAACACAGGACAGAGACGTGAGTATTTTAATTAAAAGGAATTTGGTTTTGATTGTTCATTCAAAGGTACCATGTCCATGATGATAATTGAGTGGTACACAATGATTAATGAATGATTTAATCATAGAAACAGCTGATTGAACTTTGTTGCAATTTGTTTTGTCTATAAAAACTGATTGTTATGTAACGCTAACTGTGGGTGCTGTTGTTTACGTTTTTTACGTTGGTTACTCGGCAGAATCCTTTAAAGTGAGGACGTGTTGGTTTTGGCCCTGCCTTTTCAGAAGTTGGCCATTTTAATGGTTAATAAAACCAAAAATCTTTCATGGCGTAGCCGCCGTATACTTCTAGAAACTATAAGGCCCGCTCACAGGGGAGCCTTATAGTTTCTAGAAGTCAATCAGGCAATGATAGAATTTTGAGTACATTCTACTATTTTTTTTCATAACCAATGAAAAATTGTAAGCTGGATACATACATTGCTCCGTTTGTTGTAAATTAATGTACAGAAAGAATGAACATCATTTTGATATTACTAACTAGTTTATACTCAGGCCCTATCCACAATCTGCCTCAAATGTTTGTGCCATTCAACATTCAAGACTACCTTGGTGACCCTTAAGGTTAGAATTATTTCTCCTAACCACAGGTTTGTACATGTTTAAAACAAGCCCTTACATCTACAACCACGAATTGCAGAAAGCACATTGCCACATTCAAGCCCATTTTGTTCTGTAAAGTCTTGCTGATCTTCCATAATCATAGAGCAATAATTTCCCTTAGAAAATATTAAAATTGTTACTCCTAAAAAATATCCGATGTCCTTGAGAAGAAAGGAACCTTTCAGCCCAGCCCCTGGATGTTACAAGGAAGAATTGCAGCTCGGACAGAAATGTCACTCTTGCGGTAATTTTTCCTGAAGTATTGTAGTCTATAAAAAATTGTTGCTTCAAATGAATTATCATTTTTGAATATTTTCTTTGCAGGTAATTCGGGGGCCTTATTGTGACTACTTTTCTGCTTGCTACGCTCCAGGATGGAGGACTTGAATTAAGGAGAGACTTTAGGGTATCAAGAAGATCTTTCTTCAAGCTGGTATCAATCGTCAAGGAAGATAAGCATCACGGATGGCAAATAGAAATTGAGCTGCTACTGTTTTCGTTTTGGTTGGTGTGCGGATGTGCATATAGAGTAGTGTCACGCAGCTGTGGAATACCACTAGCATCCGTTTGTAGAATTGTTCACAAACAACTTTCAGCCATCAACAGGAACCTTGAAAAGTTCATCCACTTTCCTAAACCAGAAGAGTATGCTGCTATAACTAATGGCTTTGCAGCTCTTTCAGGGACTGCTAACATCGACGGAGCACTAGGGGCAGTAGATGGCACACATGTCAGTGTAACTCCTCCAAGTGATGACCAAGGAGCTTACACCAACAGAAAAAGCCAGCACACAGTTCAGACACAGGCTGTTTGCAACCATGAGGGAGTTTTCATAGACATTTTCATGGGTTATCCTGGCAGTGTGCATGACGCTAGAGTATTCAGGAACAGTCCAATTGCGCTGGATAGGCAGTATCCTCCAAGTCTATCTTCTTGGAGATACTGCCTATCCAGCATCTGACAAGATGCTTACACCATACAAACTACCAGAAGCTGCGCGACCAGCAAACGCAAGGTTTAACTATCATCACAGCAAGGCTAGATCGATCATTGAAAGAGCCTTTGGACAACTAAAAGTTCGGTGGCGATGCATCTTCACGAAGAAGATTGAGCTGCGGTCCATAATGGCACCTCACATAATAGCATCTTGTAGTGCAATGCACAACTTGTGCCATGCCTCTGGTGAGTACATGTGTGTCCTGTATAAAGGTTATTATAAGTTATCACACAAGCGTGAGTGGAATACGAAAAAATATAGCGCTTCTGCGTCCCATATTTCGGCTTCCGAGTTGGATATGGGACGCAGACGCGCTATATTTTTTTCAGATTACACTTTGTACGCACACACTATGAGCATGACGCTTAATTTGTAGCACAAAGATTGAATAATATTGGCTGAGCTTCTGCGACACAGGCCCTTTTCTTTATATACCCATCCCCCCCACCTACTCCCTTGCAAAAGCCACTGAACTGATTCACTTATATTTAATGGAATGAAATAGAACTGTGCACATTAAAATTATAAAAATAATACTGAACTGTCGCAAATGCTTTCCACAGGAGATGTTCTCGAGATCGATGATGATTACAACCCGGATGGTGATGGTGAATTTGTCAATGAGGACGCTGCACAAATTGATGATGCTGCTGAGGGTGTCGACATGCGAGCAAGAATAGCACAACTCATTTCTGCACCAGTTGTTACACGGTTCTGGGCCAACAGAAAATCAAAATTAAGGCTCGTGCAAAATTTATAGCTCTTTGGTATGAAAAAAATGTAGGCTACATCCAATACTGAATTCTGTCCAAGCCGTGTAAGCCAAATGTAACATTTTTGCTCATGAGAATAGTCTGTGTTTGTTCGTTCGTTGAGGAAAATTTTGACTGAAGGTTCTTATTTTTGGTAAGGTTGACTGTTATGGGTTATATTCTGTTGTTGTATGGTGCTATTAAGGTCAGCCTCTGCTAGACCTTCAAACAACTACAACGCACTAACTCACATCTACGACAGACCAAGTTACAACTACGACAGACCAACTCACAACTACTACAGACCTAACTCACATCTTAGACAGACCAACTCACATCTAAGACAGACCAACTCACACCTACGACAGACCTAACTCACATCTACGACAGACCAACTCACAACTACGACAGACCTAACTCACATCTACGACAGACCAACTCACATCTACGACAGACCAACTCACACCTACGACAGACCAACTCACATCTACGACAGACCAACTCACAACTACGACGGACCAACTCACAACTACGACAGACAAACTCACAACTACGACAGACCTAACTCACATCTACGACAGACCAACTCACAACTACGACAGACCTAACTCACATCTTAGACAGACCAACTCACATCTACGACAGACCAACTCACACCTACGACAGACCAACTCACATCTACGACAGACCAACTCACAACTACGACGGACCAACTCACAACTACCACAGACAAAGTCACAACTGCAACAAAGCAACTCACAACTACAACAAACAACTCACGACTACAACAAAACAACTCACAACTGCAACAAAGCAACTCACAACTACAACAAAACAACTCACGACTACAACAAAACAACTCACGACTACAACAAAACAACTCACAACTTCTCATGACACAAATCATGTAGTTGTGAGTTGGTCTGTCGTAGTTGTGAGTTGGTCTGTCGTAGTTGTAACTTGGTCTGTTGTAGATGTGAGTTGGTCCGTCGTAGTTGTGTGAAGGTCCAGCAGAGGCAGTCCTTTGTAGAACACCATACAGCAGCAGAACATAACCCACAGCCAACTAACTAAAAATAAGAACCTTCAGTCGAAATTTTTCAAAATGAACTAATCAACACAGTCAATTCTCATGAATGAAAATTTTACATTTCGCTTACACGGCTGGCACAGAATTCAGTATTCACTGGTATCGAAAGCGACAGTATAACATCTCGAATTGTGTCATGATGGTAAACCTATGGTGGGCCTTATTTCATCGAAAGATGTTCAGCAGAAGATGCTGCTTAGCGTTACGTGGGTGTGTTTAAACGGTTGATAAAGACACAGCTAAAGCTGTTTAAGACCGGCTGGCCTCGCGCGTTTGGGCGCGCAAGCTTATGTACGCCAATTTAAATTACGCGGACAGCAATTCATAGCTATTAGCAAACTTGCAAAAGAAACAGTGCCACATTGTCTATAACTGTGAGATTATTTCGCTTTTTAACATAAGGGCATTTATGAACGGGAATAAAAGAGTAGGCGTCGATCTCTTAAACGGCCGTTTAAAACCTTGCAGGGTCGTGGCCTTGCGATAAAGGCCCTTGTCTTCAGCTCAGGCCTTTTCCACACGGTCCACGACCCTGCCGGTTTGAAACGGCCGTTTAAGAACTCGCCGCCCTACTTTTCATTCCCTTATTAAAAATAAATTGCTATCTGTTCAGCCAGGTGAAACTATAATAGTAGTCCTCATGAAGCGAGAGGAATGACAGCGGAGGCTCGCGTCATGTTCACTTAAAACTTTATTTTGACTAGGCAATCCTAAGGGGGACACACAGGTCAAATAAAATAAATAAATATTTATTTTATATTTAGTCTAATTTTAATGCCGAATTAATAATAAAATCAATGATTATGCAAAGGTACTTACCTGCAGTATAATCGAGATTATACGAGTCCTCCGGAAGTGAGAATCAACTCGCGTCTGCTGCCTGTTAGGGCGCCCTCACCAGTCTTTAAAGAAAACTCCCCTTCCCGCCACTCAACTCTCTGACCTTCGACCTTTTTGAAAGTACTGTAAGGAAATTGGGTAGGGGTCTCCTCATATGTGACGATAATGAAAACACTATCAATATAAAACGGGTGGGATAACTCAGAACAGTAAAAACATAACTGGTGAACAACCTGTAATAACAATGGCTCTGTAGGCTACAAAAGCAACACGAAAACACTAATACAAGTCATAATCGAAAACCAACAAGTTGGGACTGCAAACATAAGAACTGGAAGCAGTGCAAGAACAGTAAGAACATGAACTTAACTAGAATACTGCACTAATAATAGGAATCGGAGGAAATTCATCTCTGATCCACCACAAGTGTTATTTCTTAACCCAGAATAACTGCTGTTCGATCTCGGTAACACGAGACAGCTTGAACCGGACAAATGGATTTGTCTTCAAAGGCCTTAATCTCAACCACTCTCATTGTGTGGCCTGGTCGACTGTTTCAGTAACTGACAGGGAACAAATTTCAATGAGTGAGGTGTCACCACCAAGTGGTTAATATTTAAATGAACCAGTGAAGAGACCCTCCCTGCTGTGACCAAGGCTAAAGGACCATTTTCAGTGTCAACAGTTTCAAGGAAAGTGAAGACCAGGATCCTAGTTGGGAGAGAAAAACGAGCACTGACTCCACATCCCAAGTAACTATATACTTTGGCTTGGGTGGATTATGGTTAAAAACCCTTTCATGAGCTGGACCACTGCCTCACAGCGTCCCACTGGAATACCACCAACTGGATCATGGTACCGTGAGATTGCTGACCTGTAAACCCCGAGAGTTCTGTAACTCAACCCTTTTCTCTCGCACGTGACCAAAAATTCAAGCATATCCTTCACAGGTGCTGAAAGTGGATTAAGTGATCGTTCACGACACCAGCTATCCCAAACTTTCCAGGATGATTGGTATTGTCTGTGAGTTGAAACTCTACAGCTTGCAAGCATAACTTGGGCAACATTGCTTGAAAATCCCTCTGCTTCGTAATGATTCCGGAGACACTCCATGCCGCTAGATGCAGGGAGCGGGCCAAGGGGTGCCCCTGACCCGGGTGGGGCTGTGTTAGTACCTGATCCCTTTGTGGAAGTAAAACTGGTGGAGCTATTGCCAGTCGCAGTAGCCCCGGGTACCAGACCTGAGTCGTCCAAGTTGGGGCAATTACTATCAAATCTACCTTCTCCAGCTCCACCTTCCTCAAGACCTGAACCAAGAGACAGAAGGGCGGAAACGCATACCCTAGTTCTCTCTTCCAAGTCACTGAGAATGCATCGATTGCTATTGCTCCCGGGTCGGGTTTCCATGCCATGTACCGGGGCAGTTGATGGTTTATCCGGGAGGCAAGTAAGTCCACTGTCGGGCATAGGCCAAACCTTCTGCACACCTGTGCAAGGAGACTGGGGTCTAACATCCATTCCAGTCTGTCCATAAAAACCCGGGAGTGATGGTCCGCTAGGACATTGTCGACTCCTGGTACATGACAAGCTGTTATGGTAATGTTCCTTGTCATGCACCATTTCCACATGAACACTGCTAACTTGGATAGGCTGTCGGTATGCGTGCCCCCTTTGTGCTTTATGTACGACAGGGCTGTTGTATTGTCCAACTTCAATATTATGTGACAGTCCTTTTTGCCCTTGGCAAAAGTCTGTAGGGCAAGAAAGGAAGCCAGAAGTTCAAGGTAGTTGATATGCTGGGTTTGCTCCGACCGAGACCAACGACCCCCTGTCTGACCGAGTGGGCAATGAGCCCCCCAACCTTGCATTGATGCATCTGACGTTATCGTTAATTGAGGGTGTGGTAGAATTAGCGGTTTGCCATTCCACTGTTTGAGGCAATGTTTCCACCACCGAAGTTCTTGGATGCTGTCTGGAAAAAGGGCCACCAGACTTTGATATGAGGGAACCCTGTGAATAGATTGGATCAGATCTGACTGCAATGCCCGGAGAAAAACTGGGGCCGGAACCACATCTTCTGATGTTGCTGTCATTTTCCCAATGACACTCGCCAATTTCTCTGCGGGTTAGGCACGGAGTCGTGGCCACTTGACTGCAAAGCTTCTCCAAATTGCTGACCTTTTCGTCTGGGAGACTCAAAGTCATTTGCTGGGAGTCGATAATGTGACCTAGATATCTGATTCGAGTTGTCGGTTTGAGTATGGACTTTTCCCTGTTTACTAATAACCCAAGGTTGTGGAACATGTTGAGGATGTAGGTCATCTGCCTGTAGCATTCCGCTTCGGATTGTGCTACTAAAAGTAAATCGTCCAGATAAATGACCACCTTCATTGATCTGTGTCTCAGGTGGGACATTACCGGTTTCATTAGCTTTGTGAATACCCGTGGTGCTGTGCACAATCCGAAGGGGAGTACTTGGAACTCGAATAGGGTCTTCTCCCACTGAAAACGCAGGAACTTCCTGCTGTCCTGCTGGATAGGAATCATGAAATATGCATCTTTTAAATGTATCAAAATCATGGAGTTCCCTTTCTGAACAATATTCTTTGCGTGTTGTATTGACTCCATTTTGAAATGCTCTGTCTTCATGAACCAATTGAGTTTCTTGAGATTGAACACTGGTCTGAAGCCCCCTGAGGCTTTTGGAACAACAAAAATTGTTGAGATAAATTGACCTGGAGAGCTGTGAACCTTGATGATCGCTCCTTTGTTGAGCATCTTTTGTATTTCGTCGGAACATGTCCGATGTTTCTGCTTGTCCATCCTGGAATTTTGTGATGAATTGGCTTTCTGAAGAATGGGATTCTGTACCCAACAATAATCTGCAGAATCCAAGGGTCGCTTGTCAATTTTTTCCATGCCGGTAAATGCCATTGTATCTGTCCGGCATAACAAAGACCGTAATTTGGTACAGAATTGAATTCTTCTCCGAGATGACTTAGTTTTTTGAGAAACTTTTGGGGTTTTTCTTTTCGTGACGAAAAGAACTCCTCTTATCTGTCGTCTGTGCACCTTGGGAGCGGTCTCGTCCTGTATAGGATCGCTCATACAAGCTTTGTCGGTACTGGTAGGGTTGATACCGAGACCTGAATTTCTGACTCTTGTCCTTGCGAGACCAGGATTGGGAGTACGACCCTTTGTCTTTAGTTTTGTTATTCAGTGTTGACGATGAGTCTTTACCAGTGGTTTTAACAACTTTTTGGGTGACTTTATTCATCTTGTCATCCTCATCAACCTTCTGAGCCCATTCTTCCCCGTATAGGCAAGTCATAGAAGGCTTTACGTCTTGAAGGTAGCCGTCCTTGATGAATGGTTCAGCTCGGCGAAGCCGATGTACAGACAAGCGTTGAACGGCTGAACCAAGTAGACTACCTGCTGAAGTGAGAAGAGGTTTCAGCTCTTGATTTTTGACTGACTGATTCAATTCTATGGCCTTAATCAAGGGGAGTGCAGCTCGAAGGCAATCTTCTTGTATGGACCACATGGAATTATCATTTTTCCAGGCGTCCACCTTGGTCTTCTTCATTGAAGCTCGGATAGGTTTGGGCATGTCCGGAGCCTTAAAATATTGCCCGACCGAGGCATCGGGGACTAAGTTCTCCAACAGTTCATCCCTTTTGGCCTGATCAAGTGTATGGGTCCTTTGTTCTTTCCACCAGTCTAAAACAGACTGTTCAAACATGGCTCCTTTTGCCTCCTCATGCGGGTTTGTTAGCGATGATGCAACAGCACTTGTTGTATCATTTCGGTCTGTGGGACCATCTTTTTGGGCATTGAGGTCATTACCCTGAGATAGATCGTGCACACTACCCGCATGCATGGACACAGCATCATCATCTGCATCAATTTGCCTTCGTTTTGGTGATGAAGGGGGGCTCTGATCATCATCAGACCGAGACCCTGAGTTGAAGTAACTGCGCCTACTGGAACTACATCGAGATCTGTATCTTGGTCTGTGGCAATGAACTCTCGTAAAGGAACGAGATCTGGAGCGTGAGTGCCTTTCTCCAAAGCTATCTAAGGCTTCAGTCAGCATGCCTTTAAATACTTCACTCTGACGTTGTTGCATGTCAGCAATGGTGGCTAGTTGTAGACTTGAAAAAGTCTGTTCATGTGGTGGGCAAGATATACCTTCAGCACTACTAGCACCAGCAGAACTAGCAATAGCACCAGCAGATGGCTTTTTCTTGTGACTATCACCATCACAATGAAGATCACGGCCCCTAAACGGGAGGCGTGGATGGTCTGGCTCTGTTTCACGGTCCCGAACTAAGGGGGAAGCGAATTAGACCTTGCCGTCGAACTATCTGTCATGTCTGACACCAAGGCGACATGTGCAGACTCGCTAGTTGAAGCGTGCGACATGACGACTCAATAAAAAAACCACAGCTCAATCAGAGTCAGACTCAGATGACGAGGGAAAAAACCTGTAAAAACAAGTCAACAAAACTACAAAATAGATAAATAGAGCCCTCAAAAGGGCTACGAATCGAGGTACAAAACAACACCAAAAAGTGAACCTCGACAAGGAAGTATTCATCAAAAGGGGAAAAAAACAATCCCTGTAAAAATACTCACGTTGTGACGCCCGTCGCAGAAAACAGAAGAGGTCGAAGGTCAGAGAATTGAGTGGCGGGAAGGGGAGTTTTCTTTAAAGACTGGTGAGGGTGCCCTAACAGGCAGCAGACGCGAGTTGATTCGAAACCGAAGGAGGCGAAGTATAATTAAATTATATTTCATTGAATTACAGGATTTGAACACAATCCAATTGAATCTCAAGGTGCAAAACTTGACGTAATCACACTAAGATCTCATGCATAAATGGCTGTACCTTTGCATGTCCTGGCTCATTTGAGGAAAAGCTGATTTAAAGATGCACCGTTGAGGCCTGGGCCCAATTTCATACAGCTGCTTAAAGGCACTGGGCACATTTGGTAACTGTCACAGACCAGTCTTCTCATTTGGTGTATCTCAACATATGCATAAGACAACAAACCTGTGAAAATTTGAGCTCAATCGGTCATCAAAGTTGCATGAGAATATTGGAAGTAAAAATGCCCTTGTCACACAAAGTTGTGTGCTTTCAGATGCCTTGAATTCGAGACCTCGGCTGAGGTCTTGAAATTCAATTTAAATATTTAAGTGAGAAGTTACTTCTTTCTCAAAAACTATGTTACTTCAGAGAAAGCGTTTCTAACAATTATTTGTATTCAAAACAGCTATTCATTGCTTGTTACCAAGTAATTTTTTATACTTACAATTGTTTTGAGTATTACCAATGTCCAGTGCCTTTAAGCAGACAAAATTGCTTAAATACTTTCAGCTAAGCAAAATTAGTAGGATACCAGTCACAGAATGTACATATAACATGGTATTTTACTGGTAATTCCTTATTATAGTAAGCATAAACTTGTTTGGCTTAGCTATGTACTTGGTATATATTGTTCAAGTTGTACATAAAATTAAAATTTTAAATACAATTTATGAAAGTATATCAAAGGATGATAATACACATGAAATTGGAATGGTAGTGCATCAAGGGAACTTGGCAAACTCAAACGTTTGACTCCCATAAATGGCCGACCGTGTTTTTGTTTGCAAAGTAAAAGAAAAACCCTGAAACTTCGAGGCAAATTTGTGTGGATCATTGTCTTCTACTTTTAAAACAAATTTCCAACCATGCATTTCATAACAAACTGTTATAAACGCTTTTTGATCAACTCGTCCGATCCAAGGCAACTTGTTCCTTTAATGTAGATGATAGCATGTGGAAATTTGTTTTCAAAAGGTGTTTTTGAGATATCACAGAAAATCTGAAGTTACTGCGGTAATGCTTCTCAGATTCAAATGAGGGATACATGTTTATTTTTTACCTAACCAATTTACATGTACTTAGAAGTGAAATGTTTCTGTAGATGCTTTATCAAAAGCTGCCAAAGGCTTACATGTACATGTTTAACCAAGCAGCATGTACATGTATTTAACCAATAGTTTTTATTGCACTTAATTTTAAGAGTGATAAGCAAATGTTTACCATCCCTATTAAGACAAATAAGATGAAACACATACTTTATTAGGCATTATTAAAGGCAGGATATACTTTTGGTAAATGTCAATACAGACCAGTATGATGTTTCGCAACATATGCATAAAATAATAAACCAGTGAAAGTTTGGGCTCAACATGGTCATCGAATTTTGCAAGAGAATAATGAAAGAAAAATACCCTTGTTGCATAATTTATGTGTGCTTTCAGATGCATAATAAAAGGCCTCAGCTGAAGTCGTTTATTATTTGAGTGATAAATTTCCTCTTTCTCAAAAACTATGTAACTTCAGAGGGAGCTGTTTCTCACAATGTTTTATAATATAAACGGCTCTCCATTGCTCATTACCAAGTCAGTTTTTATGCTAACAGTTATTTTTAGGCTGGGTGTACATTGCTAATATTCAATGACCAGTATCCACACTTAATGTATGACTAAAGTGACAAACCTGAAGAAGTTGGGCTTAATTGGTGTTCAAAGTTGGATTTTAACTGTGAAAGAAGAAAAAAACTGAGAAAGCCTTTCTCAGTTTAAATTATTGGGGTGAAAAACTACTCCTTTCTCTATAGTATATCCTTCCTTAAATGGTCTGGGTAAATTTTTGTAGCCAAACTCAATGTCCACAGAGTTGCTTTAAACTTAAACAGTTTGAAGATAATAATGGTAGAAAGCTTTTCGTAACATTGTTTCACCCATTTTTTAAAAAACTATAGCACATCAGCAAGTAATATTTTAAGGTAAGCTTTCTACTATCATAATCTTCCAACGGTGTAAGTTTAATGAAAAACTGTGGACATTGTGTTTGTGTTACAAACAGTACCCAAATCCTTTAATGGCACTGGACACTATTGGTAATTGTAATAGATCTGTCTTCTCACTTGGTGTATCCCGACATATGCATAGAACATGTGAAAATTTAAAATCAATTGGTCTTCAAGGTTGCGAGAGAAAAATGGAAGAAAACACACCCCAGTTGCACTAGTGGTGTACTTTCAGATGCTCAAATTAAATTCAAATACTTTAGTGAGAAGTTATGATGTAACTTCAGAGGGAGCCGTTTCTCACAATGTTTAATACTATCAACAGCTCTCCATTGCTTTTTTTTTACCAAGTAAGTTTTTATGCTAACAATGATTTTCAGTAATAACCAATAGTGTCCAGTGCCTTTGTATAGGAGATCACTTTAATTACGTTTTTCAAAGACATCAACAAGCCTCTCAAAGGCACTTATCATTTTGTCTTGTTGTCTGACAAGCTTTCGTCGGTTTCTACCATTTTGTCCAGCTGCTGGTTAATAACATCCATCATGGTGGTGTTCTTAGATTTGTTTGCCTTTGGGCTGCCTGAGGGACTTGGAGAAAGTCCGAGTGGTTTGGCAATTGTGCCACCACTACTTCAAATAAGAAATGGTGCCTCAATCGCATGACTCTCTCCCAGAGCCTCATCCATTAAATTGAACATGGTCCAGGAAGGTGCCTTGCCTGTTCCAGTAGCTGGGAACTTGATGTCCTGTTAAACATTGGAAGAAAAGAATACAACAAAAAGAATATATGATCAATTTGATAAACATTTGGTTCCTTCAAACTTAAAAGGGACATGTAATAGCCTTTCTCAATTTTGGGGATGAAAACTACCCTTTCTCTAAAACTACATTACTTCAAAAGGTGTCATTAGTACAACGACAGAGTGTCATCATGCCTCATATGAACAAAGTGATGGTAGGAAATGCATCATGAACAGCCACTGAACTGGGAAAGTTCATTATGTATTTTAGTCTGCATTATGTAAGACTCATCAGCTCACCTTGTACTTTTTACATAGATTGTTCCACTTTTTCCGCAGCTGCTCGGGAGACTGGTGGGATTCAATTCCTAACTCTGTTGCAATGTCCCTGATTAAAGAAATAAACAATAATTATAATACTAAGTACTTATACTAAAGGAAGGTTCGATTTTTTAGCAGTTGCTATTTAATGTGTGCTCAAAAAGCTAACTCCACAAAATGGCCGACCGTGTTTGTTCACGATGTAAACGGAAAACCACGCAATTTCAAGATATTTTTGTGTGGATCATTGTATTCTACTTTTAAAACATCTTTCTAACCATATGCATTTTATAACAAACGGTTACAAATGCTTTTTATATACCAACTCGCCCGATCCAAGGCAACGTGTCCCTTTAATGTTTTTACTATGTTAATTAATCATGATAAAGAATGACTGAACTGATAAGGGCATGATAAATGTATTGCTAGTCCTTTGCAATGTTTGAATATTATTATTTTTTTCAAATGTTCACCCTGTCTAATTTTGCATATCCAACAGGAATAAAAGCGGCAGCGCAGTATGATGAAGAAACCAAGTTAGACAAAAGAGAAGGTACTGGTAAGTACATTAAAGGGCAAAGAACATTCTTACCATGGTTTGAGGGCTTACAATCACGTTAGGTGGTTTATTGTATCTCGAAACAAATAGAATCGTTAACGATTATGTAAAAGACAAAGATTGATATATGTTGCTCTATGTTTGATTAATTATGTTTTATTTTGTTCATCATTTCTTGAAAAACAACAGGAATCGCCAAAGAAAGAAACTGCAAAAGGGCCAAAAAATCGCCAAAGACAAAGAGTGGCAAGAGAGCAAAAAAAGAAGAAAGAATAGGTAAAAACAAATCACCTTGTGTTGAAAACTCGACTGAAAAACAACTGGAATCAATAGAAAGTAGACAAAACAGAAAATGCCAAGAGAGCCAAACAACACAATGAATACTTAAACAATCACCTTATGAGGAAAACACTAATACAGGAAATGGAATCGTTAAAACCCATCTGAGCCCAATTTCATGGCACTGCTTACCGTGGAATTCTGCGCTTACGCCCAGCTGCGTCCCATAGAAATGCACACGTTACAGTGCGCGTAAGCGCAGATTTATTTTGACCCTTCTGCAGTTACTTTCATTGGCGAAACATTTGCTCCAAGTTGTATTAGGGTTAAAAGTGGTAGCGTAATAATGAAAACAGTTTGAATTTGAAAAATTGTGTTAGTGTTTTGAAACTTAAAGAAAAAGCCAATATGCCAAAGACTTTTAGAAATTTAAAACCCATCTGGTTAAACGTGCTAGCGTAATAATAATTTTAAAAAACAGTTTGAAATTGAAAAAAAAAAGCCAAAGACTTTAAGAAATTTAAAACCCATCTGGTTAAACGTGCTAGCGTAATAATAAAAAACAGTTTGAAATTGAAATATTGTGTTTGTGTTTTATCTCCTTAAACGTGTTAGCGTAATTTTTTAAATGTGTGTTTTATTCAGTTTGTCATATTTGCTTCCTGGCATTTCTGAATTACAAAGAAAGTCATGTGTAAGGGGGGGGGGGTAACAAATAAGGTGTAGATGCTGCGAGGTTAAAGACTTTGGGGGGGGGTAGCGTTATTTAAAAAAAAAAATTGAAATTGAAATATTGTGTTTGCGTTTTATCTCCTTAAACGTTTTGCTTCCTGGCATTTCCGAATTACAAAGAGAGTCATGTGTAGGGGGGGGCTAATGCTTGCCTCCGTTCTCCATGATCCCATGCGTTGGCATTGTTCTTTTAAGCTTGCACTTACGTGCGCGCGACCCATATAGGGCGTGCACGGCCCATAGCAACAGTGAAAATGGCGTGCAAAACGCATACCTTTTGGTGGTTTTTTGCTCATAAATCTGTCAATTCTGAACGGATTTTGTTCAAAAATAGATGAGTGTCGAGACGAAGTCAACTCCTTTCTTCCATGTAAATTTGGCGAGGTTTGATGCGGTACCATGTGTATATCTACTTGCTAGGCAGATTTTGTTCTTTGAGAACTTGTCTTGCTTATTTTCTACTGCCGCAGAGTAGAATGTTCGGAATTCGGAAGACTTCTCAGTTCTTAAAATGTGCTTGCTAGGTAGATTTTGTTCTTTGGGAACTTGTCTTGCTTATTTTCTACTGCCGCAGAGTAGAATATTCGGAATTTGGGAGATTTCTCAGCAAGTAAAAATCAGAACTGAGAAGTATCCCGAATTCCGAATATTCTACTCTGTGTAGAAAATAACCAAGACAAGTTCTCAAAGAACAAAATCTACCTAGCAAGTAGATATACACATGGTGTTACCACAAACCAAATATATGATACCTCACCATGCAATGCCTCAAATTCTTATTTGTATTTATTCATAATTTATTGTTAAACTTATGTATCTCCTCTGTTGGGTACAGTGTCAATAATAAACAAGATACTGCAATGAGAATATTTGCCTGAATTGTCATTGTTTAAACTACACAAATTAATTTAGATGCCCATTCCTACACTGATGAGCCATCAGAGCTTGGTTTTGATTTTTGAAAAGTCTGTAAATACTACGGCAAACATATTTTTGTTAATAGTAAATCTTACATACTTTTTAGCGTGTTTTTAACTTGTGGACCGTATTCTTATTTACGCTACACCATTTTTTTTTCGTTGAAAAGTCTGTAAATACTATGGCTGACATATTTTTGTTAACCGTAAATCTTAATGCAGATCATACTTTTCAGCGCTTTTTTTACTTGTGGACCGTATTCTTATTTACGCTACACCATTTTTATAGGGTGAAAAGTCTGTAAATACAACAAGTGACATATTTTGGTTACCGTAATTGTTTGGTAGACCATACTTTTTACCGTTTATTTTACAGAGTATTACCGTTACTAGTAATCCTCCAAAAAACAGTTGACAGATGATGTTGTTTTACTTCTAAGTCCTGTTTTTAGAGGGTACAATTTTTTGATGCATCTATAGTCTATGATGTCAACATGGGCAGATCAATGTTAACAATGATCAGTTAATACATTTTCATTTAAATCGTGAAACTTAACATTTTTAGTTTATTTTCACCATAAATACACACTCTCATATCTGGCATATACTTTATTGTACATACATTTTCTATTATTTATCAAGTTTTGTAAGTTGAACACTTTGAAATAATATGTCTCATAAAAGAAATTTTGAATTATGTG
Source organism: Plazaster borealis (assembly GCA_021014325.1). NCBI lineage: Eukaryota > Metazoa > Echinodermata > Asteroidea > Forcipulatida > Labidiasteridae > Plazaster > Plazaster borealis. The sequence continues at coordinate 8,278,407 of CM037461.1, forward strand.
AAATGAAATCAGTCTGCTTTTTCCTTCCAGCCTCAGTTTGCTAAGATTACTTTGAACACAAGAAAGCAAGATGGTTGTACCATGATCCGGGTCTATCCAACACATAACAATTATATTGTAACGTAAATACACTGTTGCAAATAAATTCCAGTCAGCACTCTTTATTACTTCATAAACTTTATTTACCAGATTTTAGGAAAGATTTAAGTTATATTTCAATGTAAAGAATTACTTTATACTTGTCAACCAAAAGTTGGATGACCTCTACAAGTTAAATTCACCTGTGCCGTATTTAGCCAAGGATTATTATGACTTAGAATAATCCTTGCGCTTGTGTTTAATGACCAATCAGAGTAGTGCAAGAGGCATTTTGTTGTGAGACGCTAGCTCCTTGCGTTGTTTGCGCACCCTAACAGTTAAAAAAGACGAGCCAAATGTGAGCTCGGGGTTCAAGGAGAGCGTCTTACAACCAAGGAGTGTTCGATTGGAGATGCACATTGACGCTCTGACTCATCATCATCCACATAGGCTTTTAACTTACGTACGTTACGCACATGTATTATACAGAAATAAGTGAAGACATCTGATACCGATTAAAAGTGTTATCATGATTAGACGAGTAACTTGATCTCTGAGTGTACGTTCTTGCTGAGTCTATTACTTGAACAGGCGGTTTCAAGCCCCGTTACATTTGGTGGCAGCGGTGACCGGAATTGAACGGGGGTATTGTACACGCTACCAGAACTTCGAGAACTGCGATGAATACTTCTGATCAGGAAATCCCGTCGGATCCACCGGGTGGGCCGTTCAAGTACACCAGAAGATGAAACCATCCAGAGTCCACCGGTACAACTGGGCGGTGAAGGCGACGGTTCATTTCAACAAGAACGACGGGAAATCAGTCTGATGAAGGAAGAGAACGACAGGCTAAGACGGCAACTTGCGTCAATGAGCATTGACGATAATGAAGAACAGAGATCTACAAGGAACAACCCCACCGTTCCGTTTGACAAGCCGAGTTCGACCAGCGAGCTACGATGGTATGAGCTCTTGGGAAGACTACCTAGTGCAGTTCGAGCTACTGGCTGAGCTCAACAGATGGAATGCACAGGAGAAGGCTATTTATCTTGCCGCCAATCTACGGGGCGCAGCACAGGCAGTGTTGGGTGATTTGGATACCGCAAACCGACGAGATTTCACTGCCCTCATCACAGCACTTGGTCAACGATTTAGTCCTGCCAATCAGACGGAGATGTTTCGTGTTCAATTAAAGAATCGGACGAGAGGGCGAGATGAGAAACTATCAGAGTTGGCTCAGAGCATAAGGCGGTTGACACAACGGGCATACCCGACAGCACCCTACGAGCTTCAAGAAACACTAGCAAAAGATCATTTTATGGATGCTCTGGATGATGCTGACATTTGTTGGCGAGTATTTCAGTCCAGGCCATTCAACATCGACGATGCAGTGAGAGTTGCCTTTGAACTTGAGGCATTTCATATAGCAGAGCGACAACGGGGTCAAGCCAGGCGGCCAACACCAGCTGCAAGAGTGGTAACCTCTGACGAGACAAATCCGGCAGTTGCGCCACTGGAACAACAGCTTGCTGCATTCACATCTACAATTGGTAATGCTATTACCGAAGGGTTCAGCAATCTACAGAGACAACTAAGTACACCAAGGAAGGTAGATGACAGTTCAAAATTCAACTCCAGACCAACGACACAACGAAGATGGGCACAACAGGGAGGTAAAAACACCGTGGAGTGTTGGAATTGCCGCGAGACTGGCCATTTCCGAAGAGACTGCCCACAACAAGAGAGATCCAGATCATAGAGTAATGATGCGTTTAGGGTAGTGTGCACCTACAGGTCGCCCTCCCACACAGCTCTTAACTTTTTAAGTTTTTTGCCTCTTTACTGTGCAATTGCATCTTCAATTGTATACCACCTTACTGGAATAAGTTTGTGGAAGCTACTGGACTACAGTTACAGCCTAATTTGTGCCTGGTGTGATGTTTTTACCTGAAACAGAAATATTGACATACTGTGGCTCATATACTACATAAAGGTGACTATATACTCCATGTTGATACTCCACTGCAGCCTGCTCACTGGGGTGTGTAGGGAATACAATTGACTGTGAACAATAGACATCTTCACTAACAATGAAACTGGTCAAGCTTGCCCTCTTTGTCTCTATTGTTCTGCTGAAAAAAGGAGCTTGCCTTACTCAACATCATGAATCTTGTAGACAGACTAGCCAGCACCATTTTGTAAGAAAATACTCTGGAACTCGCATTCTATACTATTCGAACTCCAACGCCACTTTTCAACTATTACTGATTGGATGTGGGGATGTCAGCCCGAATCCTGGACCAACTGGTTTCCAGGATGGTTCACCAAAAAAGATCTCTACTCAGCAGAATAAACGCACCACATATGACAGTCTTTCACTTCACAATCTCAATCCTGGCCGTGGCAACACTCGACTCCGGTTAAACCCCAGAGTTTTTGAAACAATAAAATCTTTAGGCATTCTTCGCAGTAGAAAAACCCATCGTGGAAGCCTGGGAGCTCAAAAAAGGTTTCAACAATCAACTCCTCGCGGTCAGTCCATTCAATCTTCAACATCAACTATATCCTCTCCAGTCTCTCCTACAAGTGATGAGCCAAAGAATTACTCGAAGTTTTGTATGCTTAACACCCGTTCTCTTCGCAATAAATCCACCGAATTCCAGGACTTCGTTCTCGACCACCATTTGGACATTGTTTGTGTTTGCGAAACACGGCCGACTTCTAACGGTGAAGCGGTCATTGCTGATCTCCTTCCGGAAGGATTTACCTTCAAGCACCAAACTAGAGCTACTGGGCGGGGTGGTGGTGTCGGTATCCTATTTCACAATGACCTCAAGGTGAATATTCACACCTTTAATGCTTTTGAGAGTTTTGAGATGATGTCAGGTACCTTTACGTCCGACAGCACCAGTGTGGACATCATTGTCATATATAGACCTCCGAGGAGTCATTCATCATTCTCCACGTTTCTCGATGAATTCTCTTTAATGCTTGACAACAGAATGTTCCAACCCTCACCTCTTGTTATCACTGGTGATTTCAATATACATCTGGATAATATTTCATCACCTAATACCCTGAAGTTCAATGACCTGCTAACCAGCCATGGTCTTTCACAGGAAGTCACAATGCCTACCCACGCTAAAGGCCACATCCTTGATGTCTTCATTGTTCGTAACTTTGAAAACCAGCTTTATTCAGATGTTCAAGTTATACCTGGAATATCTGATCACTCTGCCATTACCTGCAAACTCCACCTTACTAAGCCTCATCATAACGGTAAAAGAGTAGTTGTACGAAACATCAAAGCTGTTGACAGAGTCTCATTTGCCAGGAACGCCATGCAAAGCATAATACCTTCTACGATGGATAATGTCAACGATGCTTTCGATCAGTACAACTCTCAATCACGCATCCTTCTTGATTCTCATTCACCTGCAACGTCCCGACATGTTAAGGAACGTCACGACAGCCCTTGGTACAACAAGGACATCACCATTGCAAAACAGAAGCACAGATGTCTCGAACGAAGATGGCGCTCCAATAGATTGGAGATTCACCGGCAGTTATATTGTGCTCAAAAGTATGTCGTCAATGCACTTGTGCACAAAGCGAAGTGTTCATACTACGTGGGTGTAATAGGTGATTTGGGAGCAGCTCCAAACGCTTATTTACTGTGGCCAATCGTCTTCTTGACCGAAAACAACCATCTCCACTACCCACTCACACCAGCAGTGAACCGCTTGCTAAGTGTTTCAGCCAGTTCTTCCAATCCAAGATCGATCGCATCTGCAGTAGCCTTCATCCTGATGAGTCAATGTTACCGGCCCCCAGCCATCCTGGATACTGTCAGACCTACAACTGCAGATGAGATTGAGCGTCTCCTTCGTCAAACTCCCGCAAAGTCTTGTGAACTGGACCAAATCCCCACAACATTGCTTAAAGAGTGTTCCACTACTTTTGCACCAATAATTGCAAGTATTGTCAACTTGAGCATTGAACAAGCCACTGTTCCTGTGTCATTAAAAATTGCTCACATCCATCCATCCTCTCCTGAAGAAGCCATCCCTTGATCCTGAAGTTATCAACAATTATCGACCGGTGTCAAATCTACCATACTTGTCTAAGATAATTGAGCGGGTTGTTTTTTCTAGAGTCTCTGAATATCTTCTTGGTAATGACCGTTTCGATAACCGTCAGTCTGCCTACCGTCCACTGCACAGCGTTGAGACTCTCCTTGTTAATGTCTCTGACCATATACTCAATGAAATGGATTGTGGAAATATTACTGCTTTGCTACTTCTGGACCTTTCTTCCGCTTTCGATACGGTGAACCATAAGATCTTACTTCATACTCTTCAATCACTTGGTATTACTGGACGGGCATTTAAATGGTTTGAGTCATATATAGGTAATCGTTCTCAGATTGTATGTACTAATGATTGTAAATCTGATTCTATGCCAGTAACTTGTGGTGTTCCGCAGGGATCTGTCGGTGGTCCTACATTGTTTTCCATATATCTCAGCGGTCTAAAGAGCATTCTTCAACGTCACTCTGTCAAATATCACTGTTATGCAGATGACATTCAGTTATACGTTTCTTTTCCTCCAAGTCAAAGTCAGGCACTATGTTCCATTCACAATCTTGAATCTTGTGTGGAGGATATTTGTAGCTGGTTGAGTCTGTAATCTCTTAAATTGAATTGTGCTAAGTCTGAGTTTCTATTATTTGGTTCAAAGGTTCAATTAGATAAGATCAATGTTACTTCTTTCAAGATTGCTGATTCTGTGACTCCTCTCTCTCATTCTTGGAGAAATCTTGGTATAACTTTCGATTGTACAATGTCTATGTCAGCTCATATATCCAATATGTGTAAATTTGTTCGTTACCAGTTAAGAAATGGTGGCCTGATCCGCAAATACCTGACACGTCCAGCCACTGAGAAAATAATCCACGCTCTCATTTCTTCTCGACTGGATTTCGGTAATAGTCTTCCTTTTCACTTACCCCAAACTCAACTTTCTAAACTACAAAAATTACAAAACGCAGCTGCTCGCATTGTCACTCTTACCAGGAAACACACTCACATTACACCAGTACTGAAGTCACTACACTGGCTCCCAGTCGAATCTCGTATTACTTTCAAACTTCTGTTGCTTATCTTTCATTGCATTAATGGTTCTGCTCCTATATATATCATTTCTTTGGTTAAAGCTTATACTCCTGTGCGATCTCTCCGATCTTCCAATACATGCATGCTACAGGTTTCTAAGAGTAGTAAATCATGGGGCGATAGGTCATTTTCCCATGCTGGACCCACACTCTGGAATGATTTACCTCTTCAAATCCGCAACATTTCTAATCTCAATACTTTCAAGATTAAGTTGAAAACCACATTGTTTAATCTCGCCTATGTGTAATTGGTCTATTTGTCTTATTTTTCTTGCTGTGTGTGGCTTTCCCCTCCTGTGCGCTTTGAGCACCTCATTTTGGTGGATTTTGGCGCCCTATAAATATTCTTTATTATTATTATTATTATGATGCAAGCTCGCGTCAGGGAAACGGCGGCCAGTCGAGCTTGAGGGCCGAAGATCGACTCCAGTACCCAGGCCCACAGACACAACAACATTAGTAAAACCACGCATCAGATCAACAGTGGGATCAGATGGCATGTATGTACCCGGACATGTGGAAGACATTGGTGTGAGTTTTCTGGTACATACAGGGGCCAACATAACGATAGTAGGTGAGATATTTATTTTGCAATACCAGAATCGTCGCGACCACGACTAGAAAAAAAAGAAATCACTATGGTAACAGCAGATGGCTCCCCCCTACTCTCCCTTGGGCATGGTAGCTTTCAGCTCAAATCGGCAAACATAGCCCTTGGGTACAACATGATCTATGGGTGGCTGAGACCGACTTAGATGGTATCCTGGGCTACGATTTCATGATGAAACACAACTGTAATCTAGATGTGGGGAAAACAGAAATGAAACTACACGACATACCCATAGCATGCACATCAATTGCACGAGCACCAGCATCATCATGCCGCATTACAGCAGCCACTACTGTCAACATTCCACCAGGTGGAGAGATATTGCTACCAGGGAAAATTGAAGGAGGAGCAATGCTTACGGGACTGGCTGTAGTTGAGCCAGTCCTATGAAGCAATACAATGTTGGCTTTATACCAATGGAAAGGATAGCTATTGATGTGATGGGTCCCTTACCAGTCTCAGACAGAGGAAATAAATACATACTAGTGGTAGCAGATTACTTCACAAAGTGGACAGAGGCATACCCCATTCCAAATCAAGAAGCCATCACAGTTGCTACTGTTCTGACGGAAGAATTCATTTGAAGATACGGGGTCCCGTTAAAAATACACTCCGATCAAGGCAGAAACTTTGAATCAAAAGTGTTCTGTGGGGTTTGCCAGTTACACGGCATAGACAAGACTCGAACCATGGCTCTTCACCCTTAGTCAGATGGGATGGTAGAACGCTTCAACAGAACGCTGGAAGCCTTACTCTCATTCTTCACAGCAGACAACCAACGTGATTGGGATCAACATCTCTCATACGTCATGATGGCATACCGGACTTCAACTCACGAAACAACGAGGTGTACACCCAGCGAGTTAATGATGGGTTGTGATTTAAAGTTACCTGCTGACCTATTAATAGAACGACCCCCTGAAGATGAATACCTGTACAACGAACGCACTGATTATGTAGAGCAACTACAAGAGAAGATGGAGACAGTCCAGCAATATGCAAGCAAGCATCTCAAAGTAGCAACAGACAAGCAGAAAAAAACTATGATCACAGGGCAGAAAGAGGTGGCCATAAACAAGGAGACACAGTGTGGTTATACAACCCCACAAAAACAAAAAGGAATAAGCCCTAAACTGCAGAGATTCTGGGAAGGCCCATATGTCATCACAAAAAGGCTGAGTGATGTGACATACAGAATACAGAAAGGGCCAAAAGCAAAACCGAAAGTAATACACAGCAACCAACTCGAGCCCTATTACGGGACAAAACAGTTCAAATGGTTTTGGAAAGAGACAAGCTGTGAAAAAGACGCTATACCAAGTCAGGAAGACCACGAAGACAAAAGTAGACCTTCAGAGGATAAGAGAAACGAGAACAGTTTAACGACAGACACAAAAGGACACACTCTTGGACAACAGGAGGAAACTCTGGCAGACAACAAAGAAAATAATCTAAGAAGAAGCCAGAGGAAGAGGTGTCAACCTCAAAAATACAACAATTAGCATAATACTTTGATTGATTGATCATTAGAGTAATGGACTGAACCAGATCAGTGCGTGTGCGTATATGAAGAAGACGCATGACGCACGACGAAAAAAAGAAAGAAAAAAAAAATAACAAAAGTAAACAGCGAGACGTGACGAACGCCACGCACTAGACGTGCATCTTTACATTTCACACTCCTTCATTGACCAATAAGATGTATGAAAGATGTACCGCAACTCCAACAAAAGAGAATGTTGGTGGAGGACAGAAAAAGATTCGAAGAAGTACAAGCCAGAAGAGAGAGGGAAGAAAGAACGTCCGGTACGGGAAAATGAGAGCAGAAAGACAAATCCTTCAGCGTCAATTTACGAGCCCCTGAGTCCTACACCTTCCATGAGAAAATGGGCCATCAATGACTTCGAGCGAACAACTGCCCAAATTATTGATAACATGAAGGAAGAGGGGGTAGAGAAAAAGAAAAAAAACAACGCTGCACGTTGGGTCGGTCAGACAAAGAAGGAAAACACACCGAAATCACCGACAATAGGGCCATCCGACCCAGATCCATGGTACTTTCGGGCAAGCAGAAGAAAGGAACCCAAAACGGCAGCTGGCGCAGAAGTTTCCTGGATGCGACAGCAGGCCTTGAAAAACAAGACGACAAAGTCAAGGGTGAACCGACTACATGAGATAGACTGTGGGGTCACTGTCCGGCAAGTCACCGAAACAGCCATCTTCCCAGACGGACAAAAATACGAATTAAAATATACGGAATACTACTTGCCGTCCATGCAAACAGGATCCAGTTTTTGTCATCGACTACAGGATCCTAAAGCAACAGCACTACCTTAACCATGTTAACTCAGGAGAGTTATACTTCCTGGGTGAGGGGGGTGTTATTGAGTTAACACCAGTGTGGGAATAAGCTCCTTCTACTGCCCCAGCCAGGCGTAGCAGGGGGGTGTACCTGCATCGCCGGACCATTTCAAATTTATTTGAAAAGGCCTCATCATCTGAAGAGTAATCTTCAGTCATCCACAACACCTTGTCACTTGGGGTGTAAACTTCAATGCCGGGTCTACCTAGTTATCACTACCAGAAGCAAACTGCGCTGAGTTACCCCAACAGTCCATGTATTAACAGTTGAAGTTAAAGTTAGAAAGCCAACAGAGTATAGAGCACAGCGAAGGGGCTATCTAGCCCCGCTATCCAGCGCGCCAGGGTTAGCCACCCTCAGCAGTTCCCGTGTACATGACCATGGCAACCAGGGAGAAAAATTCGTCACAAAAACTTGGTAAGATACAAGTTGGCACAAGAATGAACACAGTGTAAAATGGGTTCATAAAAACAAAATTGGGGAATTAAGCTTTAAATCAAAAAAATAACTATGCCGCTTCCGGACGGTTGCGTCAGCAGAAGTGACTGTGGTAAATAAAGATTGTAGCGCCCTCTAAAGTTGAGGCGCGAGTAATGTAAAATGGCGGCGCCAATGAGTCCGTCGTGCAGAAGAGTTGCGGTAAGAGACTTTGACAATTTTTACTATTTCGCTGTTTGAATTTACAATTTCTTATTGATGTTGAAGTAACGTCACAGGGAATTACATGTGTCTACTAATAAGGACACAACTTCGTTTTGTGATATTTGTATCTTGCTGTTCTTTTTAAAGCAAAAGATTGAGACTTGATGTTTATTCAATTATTGTTATTATTAATATTAGGCCTAACAATGACTTAACTAAATGACTAATGAGTGTAGGCCTGCAATGAAATGGTTGAATATTCTAAATTTGTTTGTCACCAGGTATGATTTAATGATCTAATGATTTAATGGAATCGGATTTTCCTTTTAAATGAATGTGAAACTGCCTGGTACAGTCAGTGATTAAATGACTTTGAATTTTAAGGAATGAGGAATATTTAATAGCCGACTTGTGGATACTGAAAACGGTTATGCTAATTAGCAGAAGTCAGTCACTAATTAATAACATACTTAGGATTTAAATACTTATTCAAGATAGGAAGATTGGACAAGTTTGATTTATAAGTTTTACTCTGATTTAACCCAAATTTAGTTACATGTAAATGCGAGGACGCATTTGTGTTTTTAAGTCCGGGAGAGTGCAACGAAAATACATTGTTACAAATAAATTCTAGTCAGCACTCTTTATTTCTTCATAAACTTTATTTACCAGATTTTAGGAAAGATTAAAGAACAAGTTCAATGTTATATTTCAATGTAAAGAATTACTTTATACTTGTCAACCAAAAGTTGGATGACCTCTACAAGTTAAATTCACCTGTGCTGTATTTAGCCAAGGATTATTATGACTTAGAATAATCCTTGCGCTTGTGTTTAATGACCAATCAGAGTAGTGCAAGAGGCATTTTGTTGTGAGACGCTAGCTCCTTGCGCACCCTAAAAGTTATAAACGACGAGCCAAATGTGAGCTCGGAGTTCAGATCGTGACTTGTTTTAACCAGGTGAGAAGCGGCTAGACAGTACTAGGAAAGCGTCTTACAACCAAGGAGTGTTCGATTGGAGATGCACATTGACGCTCCGACTCATCGTCATCCACATAGGCTTTTAACTTACGTAGGTTACGCACATGTATTATACAGAAATAAGTGAAGACATCTGATACCGAATAAAAGTGTTATCATGATTAGACGAGTAACTTGATCTCTGAGTGTACGTTCTTGCTGAGTCTATTACTTGATCAGGCGGTTTCCAGCCCCGTTACAACACATTTTCATTTAAATCGTGAAACTTAACATTTTTATTTTATTTTCACCATAAATACACACTCTCATACCTTGCATATACTTTATTGTACATATATTTTCTATTATTTATGAAGTTTTGTAAGTTGAACACTATTAAATAATATGTCTCATAAAAGAAATTTTGGATTATGTGAAATGAAATCAGTCTGTTTCTTCCTTCCAGCCTCAGTTTGCTAAGATTACTTTGAATACAAGAAAGCAAGATGGTTGTATCATGATCTGGGTCTATCCAACACATAACCATTATATGTACACGGTGTAATGTCTGTTTGATTTACTGCATAGTGCAACTAAGACACAACTTGAGTTTTAAATATTATCTTCTGTATAGCATCAAATTGTGTATATCATAAACTTTGCTCAAAACCATTATGCACAAATGGTAGGTTCGAACACTAGGAATGTTCAATGGGCATGAATATAAAAACACTGTTTTATAAATTTTAACTTGAAACTATTACAACTCGTACATTGCATAGTCACTACAGCACCAACTAATAACATGCGAACAGTATGAGATAACTGTCACAAAATATTGGAATTGCCACTAAATAATCAATTGAACACGTCTATGTGTGACTTTGCTAAAAACCATTATGCACAAAAGGTAGGTTCGAACACTAGGAATGTTCAATGGGCATGAATATAAAAACACTGTTTTATAAAGTTTAACTTGAAACTATTACAACTCGTACATAGCATAGTCACTGCAGCACCAACTAATAACATGCGAACGGTATGAGATAACCGTCACAAAATATTAGAATTGCCACTAATTAGTCAAGTGAACACGTCTATGTGTGACTTTGCTCAAAACCATTAAATGCACAAATGGTAGGTTCGAACACTAGGAATGTTCAATGGGCATGAATATAAAAACACTATTTTATAAATTTTTACTTGAAACTATTACAACTTGTAAATAGGATAGTCACTGCAGCACCAACTAAATAACATGCAAACAGTATGATTTGTTTGTTCTGCCTTTATATTTTTGTATAATTGCATGGCACTCTTATAAATACAAGCAAATACAAGCAAAAACACCTCTTGTTATTGTTCTGGGTTTTTTCACTCCTCTCTGTCTTCACTGCCATTCTTCTCTACAGCAGATCTGCCAACACTTGCATCTTACAATTAGGGAGATTTTGTACGACAATCAGGGAGATTTAATTAGACGTAATAATTGCATCAGTTGATTGAATACTAATTTTGTTTTTGCCCTCCACCAATGTGTAATAAGCACTTTTGAGTCCTATGAAGAAAAAAACCCAGGCAACTCGGGTGGGATTCGAACCCATGACTCCCACATGACTAGAGTAGATGTCATAACCACTAGACCACCGAGCTCGCCCGGAACACTTATCTCAGGTTAGAAGTCTTATTAGGGGCGGTTACCAATTTAATCAGTAGTGTAGGACAAAAACAAAATTAGTATTCATTCCTCGATGCAGTTATTACGCCCACATAATTGTTTAGCGTAACAAAAATTATGAACACTTATCTCAGATTAAAAGTTGGAAAATTTACTCTTTTTGTTGGCAATTTGTCTGCTATGAAAAAACCCATACTAGTCGGTCCATTCATGATCAGCAATGTGGTTGATGAGTGCCAGAACCTTAGCACTCATCATAGAGTAAGTCTTGTCACGTTGGCTGGTCTTCCTGCCATGATCAGGATTGATCTTCAAGAAGCACCTTTTGAAAGAGAGCAGAAAAAGAAAAATCAAAATATACATTATTCACATCAAAACAGGTTGTAGCAAAAGAGAAAAAGAATATGCTGCACACACTTTAACCGGCATCAGAAAATAAATCTAAATTTCATGCAATGTGTATAGACTCCAATCCATTTTTGAAAAACAAAACCAAACTTTTGGGTTATGTCAGCCTGTGGATTTGTTTCTGCAGGCCTTGGGAAAGCACTGCACAAATCATTGTAAGGGTAAAAACAAAAGTTGGGTTAGAAACTTTGTATGATGGAGGTTTGCAGTGTCACCATGTAATGATAATCTGTCTTTGAGTTAGGATGTCTCTGAAAAGAACCGTTGCAAGTTTCCATCAGTATGCTCTGATCATCTTCAGGAGAATGCTGGACTCTGATGCTGCATAAGAACTGTTAATGCAGATCAGCTTAAATGCATGATGGCAGGGAACTGAAACTTGATGATGCTTGGGAAAGCTCAATCCTCTGCATGATCCTGAGAGTGGTGTAAGTGGGTGTGCTCTCTGTTTCAGTAGGTACATGTACAAGCACAGGGACAGTGAGGAGTGGTGGGTGGGGGCTAGAGGACACAAGGGTATAGATGACCCTGAAAAGCAGTCTAAATTATAGGGGAACTAAAGGAGACTAATGGGGCGTAGGGAGTAACCATGGATATAGGAGATCCATTGGTCAGGAAGAGAATGAGCCAAATGTCACGTTTGTGGAATCCGATGTCTTTATGGTGTTGTGCATATAGATCTACAATCCCGGCCATATCTCGTTGGGCCCCCCTGCCCCCTTTCAATGTTGGTTCCAATTGCCGACTGTGTTCTGAGTTACAGTCAACATTGCGCGGGGGGCGGGGGACAAATGTTTTGAATGTGATCGGGAAGTAGTGCACAGGGAATTGTTGTACATAACGTCAGGAAAGGGTGGCCCAAGCATTTTGGCCTGGATTGTAGCGCAGAACACAATGTCTCCACAATATTCAGTCCTACAAGCTGCTTGAAGTGGCTACTCATCCCAGCCTTTGTGAAGAGGAAAGGCCAGTCCTTCATTAGAACTACAATGGGTGCACCGCTGTTAATATCAAATCTTTGGGTAAAAAATGTCAATGTCATTTTCTCCATCACTGCTGACATGCTGTCATCAGTATTTCTGGAGTTCTGATGGAGATCTTCCAGTTCTTCCTGTACTACACGAAGAGACTCCTCATCGTGCCCCTCCAGTGGACCATCTGGCTGCCGAGCAACGCATCCATACCTATCTTTCTTTGGAGCTGGTGGAGTTGGGTTTCCTTCTATCTCAGCCGTACTGCGTTTCCTCTTGGACTGTTGGTTGTTCATCTATTGACATTCTCCCACCTGCCCTGTAGTTGCTTGGCTAGTGAATGGTACCCGTTTCCAACTCTATCACCTTTTTAGTCTATCTTCAAGAGAGTCAGGGTGGGCATGATCAATCTTTCTGGGTCTGTCCACACTAATGGACCATTGGGGTCGCCGCATGTAGTACATAATTAAATCAGTGCATATTTCACATAAACATGACCCAAAATTGTCTCAAACATAATAAATGTTATTCTTGACACGTTGTTTAATAAAAAAAAACAGTTTGAAAAATATGTGATTTTGTTCACGTTTTTTGGGGAGCTATCATTAAATATGTCCAGCTGTATTAGTGGCGCTCAGTTGTGACAGTCCGAGTCTCACGATTTACATTTTCTCTAAAAGAATATTTATGAGAAACAAAATACATCACAATTTAACTTTAAAATAAGAATGTGTTGATATTTACTTGGGAAAACACTTTACTTCCGATTTTGGGGTGTTTTAACAAATTTTTGGTGCATTTTATTTTCGAATTTAGTTCGTAATCACGTCTGTCCAAAAAATTACGAACGTAATCATCCCCGTGAAATTAAATTTAAAATGCAAATCACGGCCCAAGAAGTAGTTTTAGAACAGAAAACAACCGAACTTGTCATCTTGCTATCAGTTTCTTTTTGTTTCTTTTTGCAATCAGTCACAACGGAAAAAGATTCTCGAAATGATAAATGTCTGTCCAATTAAAATTAAGTTCGTAACAATCGAAGGTTTCCCGCCAATTCTTGAGAAACTTTGCCGAGATCGCTAAAAAGCGCGAACTATGAGCACACAACATACGCTACGTAAGGGCGCACAGAAGTCGTACATTCAACTCCACTGTGGCGACATAGGAGCCTCGAAGACCGGTCGGTCAAAAGGCGGTCGAATTTGCAGGTAAGTTTACGAACTTAATTGATGTTACGAACTTGACAGTTTTCCACCATGATATGCCTCACAATTCAAGTTGTTACCACAAAGGAAGTTAAACATGTTTATTGCTTTTATTTTGTGGGGATTTTATAAGTTTTGTGATTATGATATTTTTCCTCCCTCTTGTTGAATTTGCACTGGTAACCATTATTGTGCAGATTTGACAGACCCGCGCAAAACGGTGTACCAGGCCACAAAACTGGTTCGTAACTGGGACAGAAATCTACAGACGCCGTTCGTAAAAGGGACAGAAGTTGAATTTGCACTGGTAACCATTATTGTGCGTATGACAGACCCGCGCAAAACGGTGTACCAGGCCACAAAACTGGTTCGTAACTGGGACAGAAATCTACAGACGCCGTTCGTAAAAGGGACAGAAGTTGAATTTGCACTGGTAACCACTATTGTGCAGATTCGTCAGACCCGCGCAAAACAGTGTACCAGGCCGCAAAACTTGTTCGCAACTGGGACAGAAATCTAAAGACGCCGTTCGTAAAATCCATATCACAACTGGATAAGGGGAAAACATGCATAATATCACAACTGGGTTAGGGGAAACCACAGAACGCTAGGCCTTTTTCCGTATCATCAACAACAACCACCGTGACCTACCATTAAAATATAAATTATAAAATCCCAACGCTAACCCACATCCCAACGCTTAACCCACATGCACACCTAGATTGAAAGCAGGAATGTTTTTGCCAAAAGTACATTTTTGGGAGGGAATTTGGAATTGGATGACTCAAGTAAAAAAAAAATTTTTTTTTTTTAATTTAAAAAAAAAATTTTTTTTAAGGGTAAGCATAATTAATTTGGTACAGTCAGACAATCTGGGTTTTTTTCACTTCCAGGTGTTTTGAATTTTTACTGATAAAATTAAAAGGTATAATTTCATTGGAGAATGTTTTGGGAAATTCTCATGAATGTCATCACGTAGTTTGAAAATAAACGTGTGTCTATTCCACGTCATTTTTTTTTTCAAGCCTGTAAAGGGACATAGAAAAATATAAATTAATATCGTGGGCACGATTAATTACATCTTGCACACCATTTAATTTGTGATAAGGTGGGAAATCGTGCGCACAGTATTTAAATTAAATCTTGTGCACGATATAATTACATTGTGCGTACAATAAGTTTAAATTTTCTGTCCCCTTGCAGGCTCTATGGGTTTTAAACTTGTTTTCCCCTTTTGAACGTTTTTGTGAAAGCTTTGCTAACTTTGTATTGTCACTTAGCAATATATACACCACAAAGGTGTTCACTTTTTTTGGGGGGGGGGGGGGTTCCACCTCAATCATATAACTGCACTTGGTCAATTTATTGTAGTTTTTGGTTTGTTCTCTGTAGGTTCAAAGATGAAATTTAAACAGAGCAATAAGTGTCATGGGGATAAACGAGCAGAAAAGGCTGCTGCAAATAAAAAGGCTGTTCATCTTTATCTTCAACGCATGAAGCAGGGTAGACCAGAAGAATATGATGAGTTTCGAGCAAAGGAATCATTACGGCTGAGAAACTTCAGGAAAAGTATGTCTGATGAGAAAAGAGCTGCATACAATTCAAAGTCAAAAGAGAGAATGAGGAAGGCAAGAGAAAGGAAAAAGCAAGCAACTATGGCAGTAGGAGTGGCAAAGCAGCAGAATGCCAGCTATAGTTGCCCACAGACAAGGGGAAAAGCACTTACAAAGAGAGAAAAACAAATACAACAAAGAGAATACTGGAAACTGAAGAAACAAGAACAGAGAAGCAAGATGTCCAGTCAAAAGAAGAGAAGAATTAGAGAAAAGGATAGATCTGCAAAGCAAGTAATAAGGGGAGATCAAATAGCCATGAAGATGCAGCAGCCACCAGTATTGGAGCCAACCACTTTATCTGGGCCATTCTGTTCACCCGCAGCCAAAAGAAAAGCATTGTCGAGGTGCAAGCCAAAACTACCGAAATCATCCGATAAGTATGCCACAGTTGTAGAGGCGTTAATCACAACAGCCAGCCCACGAAAGAAGTCGGCTCTTGAAAGAAAAGGCATCAGTTTACAAGCAGCAAATGAAGAAAAGGCAGCTAAAGAAATAGTCAGTTGTGTCAGGCGTACATGCATGACTGCTGATCGGAAAAGAAGGCGTAATTTTGTCCAGCAATTGGGAGCCAACTTGAAAGATTCTAGGCATGGGATGAAAAGCAAGATTTGCAGGTCATTAGGTTTTGAAAAGAAGTATTTGAAGAAGTACATGCACACAACAAGAAATCTTGACTCTGCAACCACTCGCTCCGATGCTGTTGCTGCAAGCACTAAAAGTGCAGTTGAAGAATTCTACAGTCGGCCAGATATCTCAACTGAGCTCCCAAACAAGAAAACCGTGACAAAAGGACAATCAAAGCCAAAACACATCCTCCAGAGGACTATCGAAGAAACTTTCAAAAGCTTCCATGCAGCAAATCCAATGATCATCTTGTCAAAGTCAAAGTTTGCCTCCCTTCGTCCTAAGAACATTGTTGTTCAAAGTCAGTCCAAGTGGATCCAATGCCTTTGCGAATATTGTGAAAATGTGGACTTGAAAATAAAAGCGATCAACAAAGTTGTATCAGCAAAAAAACAAAAGTGCAGGATAAGGGACAGATATCATGCTACTGATATGACAATGTGTGAAAGTTCACTGATGTATAGACATCTACAATGCATCGACAGAAAATGCGACGATTGTGGAGGGCACCAGATTAGCAACTATCTGAAGCCACTTCTTGAGAAGGAAGGCAACTTGGACACAAGTTGGCAGAAGTGGGGAACAACACTCTACAAGGGCAAACCTAAAAAATCAATCCTGAGAGTACAAAGCACGCTCCAGGACCTAATAGCTGAGCTCGAAACGGAGTTTTCAACTTTCTCTGCACACCTCTTCCAAGCCAGATGGCAGCAAAACCAGTTCTCATCACTCATACGCAATCCTCCTACAAAGACAGTCATCTTGGTGACGGATTTTTCGGAGAACTTTACATGTAGTCTACAGCGCGAAGTACAAAGTGCTCACTGGACGCAAACACAAGTATCACTCCATCCGATGGTTGCATTTTACAGGTGCCAAAGTTGTGGAAATGGTGATGATCCAGTTAGAGAGGCTGTTGATATAATCAGCGATGATCTTGTACATGATGCTCATGCAGTTAACCATTTTATCCAAGGAGCAACGTGGTACCTACAGCAAGTGAGGGGGCTCGACGTCTCAAGACTTATTCAGTGGTCAGATGGATGTGCTTCACAGTACAAAAGCAAATTGCCATTCATGGACATTGCACATGCATCCAAGGACACTGGCTTAAAAATGGTGGAACGTAACTTTTTCGGTAGCAGGCATGGCAAAAATCCGTGTGATGGGGAGGGAGGTGTAGTCAAGAGCTGTGTCACAAGAGCAGTGAAATCTGAAGAGGATGTATTGATCAGCGATGCACAATCCTTTTATGAATTTTGTACAAGAAGGTTGACAAAGGGTAGCCTTGCTGAAGATGGAACCTGCCAACATTCCAGAAGGAAGTTCTTGTTTGTGAACAAACAGGATATTAAACGAGAACGACCCGACAGAACAGATGTGAGCACACTAAAAGGAACAAGAAAACTGCATGCCATTGTTGGACTGGGTGCTTCCCGTGTCAAGGTCCGTAGACTCTCCTGTTTCTGTACACACTGTGAAGATCCTTCTTCCACAGGTCGATGTGAGAACTACTTCTACACAAATGAGTGGATGGAGGAGAGACTTCAAAAAGGGGTGCAAAAACAACTATCGCATACATCAGGGAACACAGAACAAGCAGGTATTCAACAATTGAAATACATGTACATTCATGAATAATAGAAAACTTACACAAACTGTGATTTTGAGGAGTGAGTTTATTCTAAAGTTTTGTTACATTTTTACATTTTCCTTATTCTGCAGCAAGTGCAGTGCAGCAGATGAGTGAAGAGAATCTGGCAAGCAGCCCCAATGAGTTACTTGATATAGATGAAGAAGCAGGTATGTGTATGCTTGTTGAGTACATCTGCAAGTTCAAAATTAAGGTGACTGAATAGTTATTATGTGTTATTGAACTCTGGAAGTATTACTCAGAGAGGTTTGCGGTAACACCATGTGAACGACCCAAAAGTATTCCAAAATGTACACAGTGTAACAAACTGATACATGTATATAAATTTGTTAATTTCTCCACACTGCATCAAGTGCATTACTGAAAGCAAATGGAATAGACTTGATCAGCAACATTGGGGACTTCATGGATGACAGTGAAACAACAGGTATGTTTACATTGAATACAAGTCTAAAGAGAAAAAGGTCAGACATTTAATGTCTCTCTTTTCATAGAATTCTTACTATTAAAATCAAAATATGGGCACTTCTTTATATTTGACTTTTGCATTTGTTTTCTTCCCCTGTGCAGTAACTTTGTCTCTTCATTCAGCTGTTCAAGACCTACAATGCTCTGTGGACTTGCCTAGTGATAATGAAGCTACAGGTACGTTTTCATTCCATAATTTTATCCCCTACAATCAACACACCATCCCCTTCAAGTAGCCTAAAAGGACTCCAGTATTTGAAAATAATGGTCAACTATTACTTTTAAAGTGTTTACATATTTTCTTTCGTTGGCAGGCCTGAACAACAGCAAAGCAGGGGATGTCAAATGTGGAGACTGGTGTGTCGTCAAATACGACGATTCAACATTCCAGGTGTCGTTGAACAAATTGTGGATAACGACTACAGAGTCTCAGTCATGGTGAAGGCTGGAAGGAACCAATGGCGATGGCCAGAACCAATGGCGATGGCCAGAACCAGCAGACTGTCTTTGGTATGAACAGCAACATGTCATCAAAACCATATCTCCACCGGATTTGGTTGGGTCACGTGGACTTTTTCGTTTCACCGACAATGAGCCTTGAATTTGTTTATTTCTGTATGAAATGTTGTTTCAAGTTTTTCAAATTTGAACTCTTTGAAGTGTTAATGTCAGTTTTGAAATGTTATTTGAAATGAACTGATAATGAGAAGTGCATTTTAGTGTAGAAAATATGCTTTCTTTACTTGATTGTCATTCACAGTGTTTTCCTATTTGCCAGTAACTTGAAAAATGGGCAATTTATGAACAATCCAACATTTTTAATTCATCCATTTGGATAAGTGGTGATGAGTCATTTTGGCACTGAAATGATGTTGGATGTAAACTTCAGAGGAAGAGTATTATACAGTACAATACAAACACCCAATTTCAGTATGCAAGGAGCATCGTTTGTAATTAATTCAGCAAACATCTGCTCTAGAATTGGCAATGGTCCTGGGTTCAAATCCCACCCAAGTAAAATGCCTGAGAATGTTTCACAGAAATAGGGAAAGTACCGAGTATACAGTGCTTATACACATTGGTGTAAGGGTAAAACCAAATAATATTCTTTATCCCGATGCATATTTAACATCTAGAAAAAAGGTTGCTCTGCACGATTTGTTCTCGAGCAACTTCTCACCTGTGTGTGGAGGGACTCTCTTCAGTCATCCAGCTTGATCTGCTACGGACATGGACTGCCACTTTCTTACAATTTTAATTAATTGTTATATTCAATGTATTTGTCCAAAATATATAAAGGTATTGACGAACTAATTTTTATCATACACAAAAGAAGTTTCAACATTCCCAGTACAAGAACTACTAGAGCTATCAAATAGCTTGAACTTATGAAAAACTGAATAGCTTTGATCTAATAGTAGTACATGAGAACAAACACAAGGAATGCAAGAGACTTGAGTGATGCTTTTCATGTTGTAAACTCAAACTGAAAAGATGGTTTTTCTAGCAAGAACTGGGTGTTGTGGAAGTTTGATACTTCAAAAGGCTTCTGACTGAATCTCACCTGAGACCAAGGTTATGCTAAGTTGAATTTAAATCATATACATGTACATTGTACACTGTTACTTATGTCTGGTGGTGCAAAGCAATACATTGATCTTGATTCTTCAAGGTGTATGAGAAATCACTGTCTACCTTGTGTTTTATTGAACCCATGTCATTTAACCAAACAAGATATTTTACTTAAAAAGTGCATTTAATAAAAATGTTCATTAATAAGCAAAAAATATGTCTGCCCATGTTATCTTGGCGTCTGTTCTGTCCATAAACGCATGTTACAAAAAATGTTACCTCATCACCTTTACTTGCAAATTTAGCAAAGGTTTCTGGGTCCCAAATGTTTAGATTTAACAATGAAAATCACATTATAGTTAATGGTGCACATTACCACCATTTGTTAGATCTTTTTCAAAGAAATAAAACAAAAAAAGTGTCTGTACATGTTACAAACATAATTTTCTGTCCACAAATAAGTGTTACAAACATAATTTTCTGTCCACAAAAAAGTGTTACAAACATTTGTTTACTATTCTCTATCCCCTGTAAATGTTACAAAGTTGACAGAAATATACCTACGGTATTAGCAATACTATTACCATAAGTTTTGTAATCACCAGAAATGGCATACATTTATTGGTGCATTTTACCACATTTGTTGACTCTTTCAAATAATGTCTGTCCATGTTACAAACGACATCTTGTTTGTCTGTCCATGTTACAAACATAGTATATTGTTCATCTGTCCATGTTACAAACATAATATCTTAGAATTTCAGCTCCTTGTAATTCCTCAAATAACCAGTTGATTATCTTTAATCTTGATTGACATATTTCCTGAAGGGTTAAGAATACTGTAAACCAAAAATTACGGGAAATAAATATGTTTAAATGTTACCACCAATGTCACACCAAATGGCCCCATTAGTGTGGACAGACCCTTCTCGTAATAGCTTCACAGGCCTTCCACAGAGGGTGAGAGCGAATTTTAACAGCTTCTACAATTACAGTTCTAACCATGGCCCTTCGATCAGCTGGGTGTGGCCTGGTTTTATTTTTCAGACTTTTTCTGAATCCAGAGCTCAGCTGATTAAGGGTGTGTGGGACTGAAGGTGGATCACTCGTAGCCTGGGGGAAGAAGTGGATGGTGATTCTGGAAGTTCATGAGGTTGAGTAGCAGATTCGGAAAAAACAAAAATGAATAAATAAAAATAAAATGAATAAAAACAAAATGAATAAAATACATTAAAAATAACTTAACTGAGCTAGAAGTTCCAACAATTATTTTCACAAATAAGGGGGTAACTTTGTTTAATTCAACAATTGATTTTTGTTTATAGTCCAGCGTATAAGCTCTTTCAAACACAAATTTGCACCTTTTGATAAAAGCCTAAAGATTGGTATGTTCAGTTTGATTTTTAACAAATATGCCACATGTGGAGCCAATTAAAAAACAAGGTACGCAACTATCCAAGAAATTTCACTTTCCGCATGGCTAAGAAGTCCATTATGCATTTCCGTATACAATTTTTGAAACTCCAGGATCAGTCAAGAATACTTCAACAAGCTTAAAGCACTTAATACCTTTTTTTCTTACCCTCATATGGGTGGGGGTGGATACATTCAAAAGTGTACAAAAGTTTCCACATGGGGGTATTTTTTTTCGACCATAAGCCCCAAGGCTTTGTTTGGTGTTTGAACTGTATGGTTAAGTGCACATTTTGTACACATCCACGGACTATTGGGGCTCAAAAACATTCACTGATGTGACTTCAGAGGACAAAATACTTATTTCGACTAATGCAGGTAGCAAAATTTCCCTCCGTCCTCCCCCTTTTCATATGTTTTGGACCACACATACATATTTTAACCGATTAAAAAGGTGTCAGAATGATCGGGCCAAGATACTGCATTAAGGCAGCTGAGGGACCGTACCCTAAGCTTGTTAAAACATCACAATTAAGTTTATAGCCCACCACTACTTCAAAAGAAAATAGTTTACTTTTAATTCCCCATGCTTGGAGTAATTTCCGAATCTGTACCGGCCGCAGACAGACTTCCAAGTCAGCTTCCTGTACATATGGAAGATCACTAAATGTTTCCACTCCAGCATCAGTCAAGCAAGTCAGAAGCTTCTCCAGAAA
The DNA here is from genome assembly GCA_021014325.1 of Plazaster borealis. Classification (NCBI taxonomy): domain Eukaryota; kingdom Metazoa; phylum Echinodermata; class Asteroidea; order Forcipulatida; family Labidiasteridae; genus Plazaster; species Plazaster borealis. The sequence goes on from CM037461.1 coordinate 8,300,558, forward strand.
CTCATTAGACAATGAGGGTAGGGTTGCCTCAATATTATTCCTCAGCTCCTCCATGTTCTATGTCTATACATGAGAGAGCATGATGCGCAAGGTAGCACTGTTTGTCCATATACTCCCAAATCAGAAATATACTCAGATTGACAGTTCTCGTTTACAATAAACTTGAACACCTTTAACTACAATAAAAACAATTCGGCCAAACATGACATTTATCCGATCTGCTTGAATGACCACATAAAGCCCTTTGCAGTAAGTTGTCCCTTTGTATGTAACAGAACGAGATTCACATGTTTCAATTGGATTGAAATCCAAGCCAGAAACAGCTTCTTGAATGTCAATATTGTAAGTAGACGACAGAAAAGCAGTGGCATTTTGTACTTGCACATCTGGAGGGAAAATACTTCCTTTACCCAGATATGCTTGGAGTAGCTGATGTCTTTCAGCTAGGGTTGAGCATATATTCTTGAAATTTTGAAGCATCCGAGCACACTTCTTAAAGTACGAATGTTTGCTTTCAAACCCAAGTGTCCAGCCCCCCATTTCACGAAACTCATCGCAATGGTTCGTATGGTTTGCGATGCGTCGCACACCTAAGACACGTCGCGGCTGCGACGAGTTCTACATTCCGTTTCACCATACATGTCGTAAGCGCGACGAGTCGCAACTCAAAAAACCATTTTCACTCTTAATAAAACAACCCTTTGGACAAGTAATTGCTAAAGTTGTGTGGCTGTTTTGTGTTGTATACAACTTGGTCATGAAACAGTCGTGTATACATGTAGGTCATTCAAGATGGCAGTCACTCAGTACCGCCTCCAAGCACCATGGACGTTGCAAACCCCACCCCCCCCCCATCACCCAAACATTATTTTATTTAGGTCTAATGAAAATTTTACCCAATAAAATAACAGTGGCCAGCATTGAACATTTAAAAGCTTACCCTTGTGACACGTTCAATGTCTCCATAAACACTCTCCAAGATGTGATAAATACCTTGTCCATGGTAAATCTATACCGACAAAATATTTCATCATCAGAGACTGTCGAGAGGGTTAGTTCGGTCGCTAAACAGTCTCTCTCTACGCAACGCTCTTCCGGCTTTTTAATTAGCAAGCAGCATCAACGCCATTTAAGCATTTGTGCATCATCAAATGAAACATCACTTTCTTAAGACGACCCTTGGGTAGTCGAAACTTACGACGTGTTCTTCCTCGTAGTCAAGGAACTTGCGACGTATCTGACGCATCGTAACTTTGATGAAATCGTTTTAATACGCATCGCAACTTAAGACGTGTAACCGGTTGTATCTTGCGTTTACGACGCGTCGCAGTGCTTCGTGAAATCGGGGGCAGGGGTCGATTTCACGAAGCCCTGCGATGCGTCGCATCTTAAGTTACGATGTATACGCATCGTAAACTTGCGATGCGCTTTATCATCGATTTCATGAAAATTACGATGCATTCAATACGTTGCAAATTCCATGACAACGAGCTATAATGCATCGTAACTTACGACGACCCTTTGGGTCTTCTTAACTTACGATGTGAGCCACAAAATGGCATTGATGCTTCTGCTAGACAGAGAAGCCGGGTGGGCATTACACCGAGAAAGGTTATTTAGAGATAGAAGATGCCCCCTTGATTCCTTAACGGATGACGAAATTTATAGACGGTATCGCTTTACACGAAAGTGAATTGTACACTTATTGGAAAGAGTTGATCTAGAACATGATACAAAGGTAAATAAATAATAGAAGAAACCTATATGCAATATGTTATGGTATAATCAACACATCTTCAAATGTTTAATAGTTTTTCATTCTCTAAACTTACACAAGTAAAGTAGACGCCCGAATGATTTATCCCTGCCGTGTTATAATTATGGTGTGATAAACAAACCGTCTAGCACCACCAATCGTTTTCTCAAAACCATCTAAACAAACATGGCGGCGCTCGCACAGTTTGTTTTGATGAATACACACAGCAACAGTGGTTACGTTTTTAAAAGTTATTCAAGCCATGCTCAAGCTACTAGAAGCACTACGGTGGATAATTAAAACACTAAAGCTAAGTTTCACTCGCACATTTCGACGATTATTTATTGAACTTTAGCTAGGCCTAGTAAAATGTAAATAATATAATTTCAATAAATTATTAAATACTTTTTACACAACAGTTACACAACCGACTGTTTTTATTTAGACTATACCAAACTTGCTTAACGAACGTCTAGAATCTAGAGTTTTTATATTGCACTCTGCGTATAGACCGTGCAAGTCTCGCGCGTATTCAAACATTTTTGGGACCACTTTGGTCCCACGTACAATGCTTTAACGTGTGAAGGAAACAAACTCACGCGCTTTAGCGGGTCCCAATGTTCAAATACGCACGAGACTTGCACAGTCTATTGAGAGTGTCAATGCGTCACGCCCCGCATTATTTGTTTCTTTGTTTCTTTAAGAGGTTGGTTGACTTACATATACTAGGCTGGAAGATAAATCCGTTATCACACGCGGGCTCGTGGAATACGGAAAAATATAGCGCTTCTGAGTCCCATATCCAACGGCCTCGTTCGATATGGGACGCAGAAGCGCTATATTTTTCCGTATTCCACTCGCGCTTGTGTGATAACTTTTATTAGGGACGGAAATTTGGCTACTGCACAGCGCGTCTGCGCATGTAAACAAATGTGTATAACCATTTGGTCGCGGCGTCAGAGAACCGGTTCAAACCAATTTTACCCTAGTTAAAGCTAGCTCTGTGTAAACGATGTTTCATTGAAATCAACACTGGTTAGCCAGCCGAGAAGGGTTTACGACCGCTTTATAACCGTTCGGGAAGTTTCGCCGGAGATTTCCTTCAAAAACCAGTCTCCCGCAAGGTCAGTCTTTAAAAACGATGTTTACATGGATTTCTGTCCCTGTCGGTGACAATCGGTATCATTTTTGGACTTTGTGGGCTTTTAACATCTAGAAAAGTTTTAAATTGATGGAAGGATTCGCGGATTTTTGCGGAACGTGATTTAACGGAGCGTGATTTGCCGAGTGGCGGCCGTGGGGACTTTTTGCTCTATGCACGGTCAACACGTTCTTTGCGTGTACGGTCTCGCACTGCTGACGCGGTGTTCCGTACAAGGACATTGGCACACTTCAGTGTCGTTTTAAATTGATGATTTTGCAGTGATTGGTTTGAATTTCCGTTTTTTATTTTAGTTCCTCAAAAATGTATTTTGATCTAGTTTTGATTATATTGTTACTATTTTTACAGTAAGTTTGTTTACAAAAAGAATTTTTAAATGAAATTTGTGTTGTAATATTGAGAAATTGTTTTCCTGTTTTTGAGAAAAATAAACTATTTTATTTAACTAAAAAGCATCAGTACTTTTCCTTTTTGTTTGGTTTGTTTTGGTTGTTATCACTTGTTTCTACTTGAAGTTTGTGGCTCTAGTGCCTATTATTGGTTTTGAGAAGCACATCTGCAACAGGTAACTATTTGCTTTTCTTTTTACTTTTAGTTAATTTTTAAAGTTATATTTTTTTCAATTTTTGAGGAAACTACAATTGTTTTTCTATTTCTTGTATTGTAAACAATACTTGATGTAATTTTACAAACAAAATTAAACACTACCTCCAAAAATTCTTCTTGCGGTTATTTTAAGTTAATAAATAATCATGAATTTTCTTGTTCCATTGAAGCTTGCCCAATCTTCACATCAGCCAGCCGTGGGGGTGTCATTAGAATCATGGCGAGCAAGGATTGGAAAATTCAAAATGCTATCCTCAAGGAGATCAAGGAAGTCTTTGGGTTTTCAAGAATGGCATGATAGCAGCAATGATGCTAATCCTCCAATCCTTTTAGCCTGCATTCTCCTGACCATGCTGGTTTGTCATTTCTTGTCAACTCATCATCCAATTTCATCGCAAGAAATAGAATTACAAACAAGTAGTTTCCAACTCTACTTCAACAATTATCTACACCCAACGGACATCCATCACGATTGGTTAGTACATCATTTATCTCACTCTTCCTTCAACAATTACACTTGCTAGTTTAGAGTCGAACCCAGGGCCTGCCTTTTCGTCACAGCAACTTGATCAGCTAAAGTCTCGCGTTGAACTTCAAGAAAAACCTCTCGCACTACTCAACATCCACATCTGCCAATTGCTTCAACTCAAGAAAAAAGACACAACTATAACCTGGGCCGACGTCAAACAATGGCTGGCATACTTACTTAGCACTGACCCTACTCAACTTCCATGTAATGGCACCTTGCAGTCACAATGGTCTACTCTTAGTAAAATAAGAATGAATCTAAAGAAAAATACCAGTACAGCTCCAGAAAAAAATTTGAGACTGGGAAGAGTCTGAATATGTACTTCCCAAGGCAAAGTTTGATAACTTAGACACAATAAACAACTGTACTAATTCTTCTTGTTCAAATTGTGATGTTCTCAAGAGGGTTAATGAAAGTTTAATTAAAGAAGTTGATGTCATTAAGCTTGATAATGAAATCCTGAAGACTAGACAATCCCCCCACCAAGTTCGTGTCCAGTGCCGTAGGGAAAGCCGATATCGCAGACAGATCCTAGAGCAGAAACATAAAATAACTAATCTAAAGAAACAGTTAAGTTTCAAAAATGTAAATTGAAAACACTACAACGCAAGAAAAGAAAAATTGTCTCAAATACTGATCAAATGTCCCACTCTGACTTCGCTTATGTAGCTGCATGTGAATCAAGGTTAACTATACTTGAGGAAGAGAACACAATGCTTAAGGAATCAACACACCATCTTCGGGAAGAAAATGCTAGCATAAAAGATCAACTTTATTGTAACCTTGACAAATCAAACACTTGTTTTCTAACTGGTACAAATGATAAGGGACATTTCTGTTTTACCCCCCAAGCTAGGGTTTGTGTATAGAGGCTACTTTCTTTACATGTTAGTTTTGATAATGTGGGACTCGTAATACAAGCTGTACTAGACATGATGGGGAAAACTGCAGATTCACTACCAACGGGGAGGACAGTTTCACACATGAATGATGAAAGATTGTTAATTTCCCACAAACAGATCAACCAACTATCGACTAAACCAAACTTAACACTCTCAACTGATGAAACACCAAAACAAGGCGACATCTACATGACCTATACTTTAGCAGATAATAATGATAATAACTATGTATTGGGATTAAGAGAAATGGTTTCTAAAAGTGCAGATGATGCATTGACAACATTGAAAGTAATCTTGGATGACATAACTGATATTTGCAACGATGATACAAGTAATGTAGGTACACAGATTTTGTGTCAGATAAAAAACACAATGAGTGATCGTGCTGCAACAGAATCAAAATTCAACAGTCTTCTTAAATCATACAGAGAGTCATGCCTTCCAAAACTTCAAGAAAACTGGCATTCACTTAGTAAGGTAGCATAATGTAAACTAATTGAAATGAACAATTTTTTCTGCGGTCTTCATCTCTTAGTGTCTATGGCTGAGGCTATTTCAGCATCATTTAAGAAATTTTAGAATTTATATCTAGAAGGTAAAAATGTAGGGGCTAGTGCAACCCAGGGAGTAACTGTAATAAGTAATGATAGTGGTACCGTTAGACTAGTTAGGACAGCGTGTAAAGCTTTGGGAAGAGGAGCAGATGAAAAAAGTGGATGCTTCAGATCGTGGAACACATTCTTAAACAACATTGGAATATCAAAACGTTACCTACAAAATTTCCGAGGCAATAGATTTAATATTGTTTTTCTACTGGGGGGGTGCGTGTTTCACATGAAGGATTATTTGATTTCTTCCACAATGTTCATGGTACTAGCAATGGGCTTCTTAAGGCAGTACATGCAGACATCCAAGTTCCACTATTTCTTGCTGGATGTAAAGTACTTGGTATACTAAATAAAATGATAACTGCACCCCTATGGAGAGTAACAGAAACAACTGGCCATATTCTAGACATGTGTGATGTATACAGTAATCTTCATCAGTTTATAGAAGAAATCTCAACATCGGACGTAAAACTTGGGCAATTTATCAGTGGTGAAAGTTCATATTTTCCAAATGATTTAATAAGTAAGGACGAAGTTTACACATCTCTAGCTCGCCAATGGGAACATGACAATATAACACTAAGTATGATGAAGCACACATTAACAACTCTGCAACAACTATTATCACGGGTCACATTAGTTTAACAATTGTAAGGATGACTCAGTTTTTCGCAGTCAGACAAAATCAACTCCTAAGCATAATAAGTTTCCTGAACGTATTTTTGGCTATCTCGGGTATTTGATAAATAGACGTCCAAACTCCTCTTCAATAACTAACGAAGCCCAAGTAATGTTTGTTTTTAATAAAACTGATGAATATTTAGCGTCTCTATCACCTTCACAAAAACAAAAAATGATAAATGATGTTATGGGTACTCCAACTAAGGAATTACATAAAAAGGTCATGGAAAGGGAAAGACAGCGCCACAAAGAGCTAGTGAAGAAACAGACAGAGAAGCAACAACAACTGGAGAAAAGTAAACAGCTGAAAATCAAACGCAAGGAGGATTTAACATGTTTAATTATTGATGCAGGTCTTTGGCAAACTAGAGAAAAGGTTAACGAAAAAATGAACCAATGTGAAAGTGACCGGGAGCGACACAATGCATGTAAAAATCAGATCAAATTCAGACGGGTTGTTTTTAATCAGTTTGTTGAAGGTGATAAAAAGTTCAATTTCACAGAACAGGGCAAATCTAAACCATGGGCAGTCTTAAGGGATCACTTGTACAAGTTTATTGATGCTGCAACTTCAGTAGGGGAGGGGAAATCTGCTCAAACTACCATTAGTCTAAGCTCCACAGTGCCAAAATGGCTTTAAAACAATTTTACTTTACACTATTTGCTCCCCCAAATTTGTTGACATGTTGCTTTTTGTGCATATGTAGTTATTAATAATCCGGTTGGTGTATAACAAATTTCCCCGGCAAAAGTGATATTTTTTACGAGAGAATCCAACATTAAGAGATGCCAAAATAAAAAAGGTCAAGTGCCCTCTCTCACGAAAGCCATTTGTTCAATATGTAACCTTGAGTACCAGTCTCTGTGGACTGTGCCGCCAACCTCGTGTTCATAGTTAGTGAGCTCTCGTCCCCATACAGTTTGTAATTACAGTACGGTCTTAGGAAAGTATTGTGGTGCGATTTTGGTTATCTATTGGAAAGAGGATGGCATTAAAATGGCGCTGGATCAGAGTTGAGCAGCAGACGAAAATGGGTTATTATTTTTTTATGGAGGCCAGTTGTGGTTTTGTTATATGATCTAAAAAATAATGGTTTATCATCTTAGTTGAATTATATATAGGATTTTCATATTGATATTTCTATTGCCCAGTTATCAAGGTATACTATCATGAAATTTAATCTTTAAAAAAAAAAAAAAAAAAAAAAAAATTACCTATGAGCCAAAATTATTGATCGTGTCCCCCTATTTTTTCTTATTTGTGTGTGACATGCAAAGTATAAATGTTTTGAAGTAGTTAAAATTGCCTTGGTTGTTTTGAGTTTGTTTTAAAATGTCATGTAAAAGAAACATCAAGAGTCACTATCAAAACTTGTTTGTTTTTGTTTTTTGCTGCATCGCCATAATTATTTTTTTGTAAAAAAAAAAAAAATTATCACAACGTAAATAATCGTGTCCCGAGATTAACGCATGAAATTGGGGGGTTTCCCGTGCTGTAACATCTATGTGGCAGATGGCTGTTGATTTAACTGGCGTTCTTTTTATTACATTTTTAATTCTGAAAACTGACAGGAAGTTATATGAAAGCCCTGTGACAAAATGTCTTGAAAATCTAGAACTTTAGTTTCAGATGAAAATTTGGTGTCCCAAAATTTATTTACGAATGAAATATTCTGGAGACGCCGAGGACATCCCGCGGCACCTAGCGGATCGTGTGTTGAGATGAAAAGGTCCCGGATGCACCCGTCTACAACAGGCTAAAACTTTTCTTGTCGCGCCGTTTTCCTCCAAAAATTATAACTACATTATTTCTGGTGTCCCTTAATTTACGCAAGCTTCAAAGTTTACGCTGTGATCCGCATTTGACGAAGAATCGAAGGTAACAATATCAATCTTTATACTTATTTTATTGTAAATTTGTTGATCTTAATTAAATGAATCAGTTTGAAAAAAAATCAATGAGTTGGGACATTGATGCGGCTCAAGAACTTCCGTTCATCAAAACCAAACAACATTTGGGACGCGGGAATTGTTGTGTACCAAGTTTACGAAAAAATGAATATGTGACTTTTATGAGTTTTATCAAAATAACTATCCACAATTAGTCAAACAAATGATTTCTACATGTCAATATTTATTTCAAGCATGAAGTTTTGTCGAAGTAAACGAGTGGTTATGAGTTAAAATAGTTGATTTTCTACGATTATTCACACAACGTAAAATGAAACCCTGGGACACCAATTCTATCGTAAGCGGATTGTTAGTACCGTGACGTCCGCAATCAGCTTCATCCTCGTACACGGCGAAATTAAACACTGCTTTTTGGCGCGGTAATGAAGTTAGAGGGTGAACACATTTTGGGTTCGAGTTATGTCGGGGGCGAAAATGCCACTACGTGTTGAAGAACGTGTGATTTACATGTAAATGGGGGCGAAGCGGGGCGTTGAATTCGCAGTTGATATCGCGCGGTTGGTCTTTCACATTTACGTTGTGTGATGAAATTATGAACATCATAGTAGAAATTACATACAATATTTTGCGTTCCATTGTTAATAAGACCGATAATAAAATAATCTCTACCCTTAAAATTGAATACAAAACATCCTTCTAAAGGTTTGACCTATCTCTTTTTTTTATTTTTTTAATAAGGCCTTAGGCCTACTTATTATTAGTTTATTAACTCATGGATATTTATGTTAATTTTCATACACTAAAAATAAATATTGAAACAGTCGTGAAAAAGTAAGCTGGCGGGAACAAGACAATTCTTTTAAACAAAATTATTGGGTTTCTACATTACTTTCACAAAAATATAATCTGTCATACATTTCCTGTTTTAACATTTTTTTTAAAAATTAGGCCTAATTGGTTTATTCACTCACCATCCATGGATATATTGTCGGGAACAAGAAAAACAATATAACAAAATTATTGGGATTTCTCAATCTTTCATAAAAATTGAATCTGTAATACAATTCCTGTTAATTACAGGTTTTTTTTTAATAAGGCCTAATTGGTTTATTAACTCATCCATGGATATATTTTATTTTATTTATTTATATTGTAAATTTTCATACATTATAGCAATAAATATTGAGACAGCCGTGAAAAAGGCATCTGGCGGGAACACGAAAAACAATATTAAAAAATTATTAAAAAATTATTATTATTAAAAAACTTTCATAAAAATTTAATCTGTCAAACGTTTCCTGTTAATTACAGGGAAGCCATGCCAGTGCCATTCAAAATCAAGCTTCGTGGATTTATAAGGGATCAACTTGGTTCCAAAAATTCAAGCATCCAGTCCGTGGCCACTGTCTCAAAAACACAAAATTGGAGAAACAAACAAAAAATGACAAATCCCGAGATGTACAAAAAAGGTCAAGAAGATTCGAAAAAGTACAGTAGGCTATACAGGCTAGAGATGACTATAGCTGAAGTCAAATTAAAACAAAGAAACCTGTCTAAATTCGAGAAAGAAGAAGCTGAAAAATGGATGGAGCGAAAACGCAGATACAATGAAAGCTGCAGAAAGAGGATGAATAAATTGAATGAAAGGAAAAGGCAAGCTCAGAAGGAAGCAACCAAAAATGGCAAAAAAATCAAACCAGTGACAAGAAAAGAGCATGAGAAACAGAAGGAAAAAGAAAGAACCAAAAAGCAAAAACAGCGGGCTAAGATGACACATGAACAACAGATGCAACATAATGCTAAGAGACGTCACAGATACCAACAACACAAGGCAGATGAAAAGAAAAAGCTTTGCAAGAAAAGAAAACAAATTAGAAGAGAAGGAAAGGAAGTTAAATGAAATGGCAGACCTTCTGAGTGCAAAAGACAGAGAACTAGACAAGACAGCAAAAGCTTTGAATGAACAAAGTGAGCAGCTTGATGAAGATGCTGCTGATTTGCGATCCAGCAGTGCCAAAAGGAAGAGTTTGCAGCGTGCAAAAGTAGCCATGCCGAAGAGAAGGTCACATTTTGTTAGCACAACGGTACAACTAATAAGTAAATCATCACCAAGGAAGGCGGCATTACTAAAAAATGCAGGCGTGATGTTGACAAAATCAAGGGAATTCCATTAGCAGCGAACCTTAGCGGATGGAGTCATGGAAGTAGTTGCTACAAGCCTAAAAGCTCCAAGACACTCTGCCAGAAGAAAAAGTCTTGTAACATCTGTATCTCAACTGAAAAAGTGGAATCTTCAGCGTGCTGCCTGTACAGGTTTCAACGTGAGCCGGAAACTGCTTCAAAAAGCAAAGAGGCAACAGGCTGGTCGCAAAAACTTACTCTGCAACAGTGAGTTTGATTCACAAGTTCTATGAAGAAAACTCCTGCAAACTTCCAGACAAAAAGTTTGTCAGCAAGAAATCTGGAAAACCACGCCACATAATGGAAGATACTATCCAGAACTTACACAAAAAATACAACAAGCTCAACCAAGATCACCAAGTATCTGCCGCAGTATTTTACAAGCAGCGTCCCACTCATGTAAAGACAAAGTCTGAAGCCAAATACATTGGGTGCCTTTGTGAATATTGCGAGAATATTCAACTGAAAATCGACAGCATGAATGGGCAGCACCCTGGAACATATAAAGATGTATACCACCTATCTACTAGCACCATGTGCCCCAAACCAGAAGATTTGGAATTCCACGACCCATCATGCATAAGACGTGAGTGTAACAGATGTGGTATTAACCTGATAGACACCAAGGTAGCCCCACTGCTTTCTCAGCCAAGCAGCCAAGTTAAATGGAAGTGTTGGGAAATAATCACTTCAATCTGTCACAGCAAACAAGGAACAAAAGTCGTCAAAAAGAGAGCACTTGTGGAGAAATCTGGCACCCCTGATGAGTTTATGAAGGAATTGAAGGAGGAGGCCCATCCATTCTCAGAGCATCTCTTCAATAAAGACTGGCAGCATAAACAACAATGCCAGCTGCAGAAGAACCTTCAAAATGATGAAGTTCTGGCAGTGCTGGACTTTGCAGAAAACTACAAATGTGGGTTCCAGCGAGAAGTCCAAAGTGCATACTACGCCCACGACTCAACCACTGTACACCCTATCATCACTTACTACCACTGTAAGCAGTGCTCCAAATTAGTCACAGAGTCATGCATAATGGTTAGTGATGACCTCAACCACGACTACCATCTTGTAAATGCGTTCCACGGGGTTGTCACTAATCATCTCTTGACAAGAAGAAATCAGCAGATCTCAACATTTTACAGATTTTCGGACGGGTGTAGTTGCCAGTACAAATCCAAGGGTCCCATTTCAGATATCAGCTATTCGACAGAAGACTTCGGCTTCAATCTCCAGCACAACTACTCTGGCACACGGCATGGGAAAGGAGCCAGTGATGGGGAAAGTGCGGTGGTGAAAAACCATGCCTCTCTCGCAGTCAAATCGGGAGCTGCCAGCATTCCCGATCCCAAGTCCCTCTATACATACATTGATCTCAACCTCACCAAAGAAGCCAGTGATGATAGTCGTGTGTACCATTTCGTAGAACAATGTTCTACGTACCATGTAAAGATGTCTGCAGAGACAGGCAGAACAGGTCCATCAAGACAGTTCCGGGCACAAGGAAGCTACACTGTGTCCAAAATATCAGAGGAGGGATAGTTTCAACAAGAAATCTGTCATGTTTTTGCAATCCACGTCTGCAAGGCAAATACAGCTCTTGTGAG
>CM037461.1:8313000-8779625 GCA_021014325.1 Plazaster borealis
AAGCCTGGTGCTGAGCCAAAAGATGTACTCTCTGACAGTTCGTCACCAAAAAAATGCAGAGTTCTTCATAGATCGACCTTTGAAGGTCCCTCAACTTCATGTGGGGTAGCTGATGAACAGACAACAAATGATGATGAACCGATGAATGAGGATGAGTTATTATCTGATACAATGGAGAATGATGTTCAGGTGAATCAAATCAAGGAGAATGAACAGTCAAATGAAGTGACAGAACTTAAGGAGTCAGTACAAAGACTGCAGAGGATGGTAAATTCTCTAACTGAACAGAATGAACGAAATAAGTTTGTTAATAGTTTGGAGGGAGATGATTCCTTAACAAAACACTACACTGGATTTCCCACTTACTCTTTGCTTTTAGCCATGTTGTCTTTTTTGAACCCAGGTGAGAATTGTGAGAATGTCATAACCTATACTGCAAATAGAGAGAGTGAGCCTTCCTGTTCAGTATACCAGCCTCCATCAGCCATGGACTTGGATCACAGCTATTCAGCTTCACACAAAACTCATAATAAACCTGGGAGAATAGCACAGCTTTCACCCAAGGAACAATTCATTTTGGTCCTTTGTAGACTCAGGCAGAATTTTTCTGTAAAGCATCTGGCATACCTATTTAGCATTTCAGAGTCAAGTGTTAGCAGATACTTCATCACATGGATTAATTTCATGTACTTTAAGCTTGGCTCACTCCCTATTTGGCCAAGTAAAGGTATTATCTCGAAAACAATGCCACAAACTTTTAGAGACAAATACCCAGATACAAGGGTCGTTGTTGATTGTTCTGAAATATTTGCACAGATCCCAGATTCTCTAACGCTCCAAACTATGTTTTGGTCAAACTATAAGCACCATATAACTTACAAAGGACTCCTGGGTATCGCACCTAGTGGCGCAATTACATTCATAAGTCAACTGTATCCTGGATCAATGTCAGATAGAGAAATAGTTATCCGGAGTGGGTTTCTGGATCCCAAGCTGTTTCAAAAGGGTGATGTTGTGATGGCAGACCGTGGTTTCACAATTGATGATTTGCTAAAGCCAATGGGTGTCAAACTAAATATCCCTGCCTTCCTCAAAGAAAGGAAGCAGTTTGAAGAAGATGAGACCATTGAGACACAGCAAATAGCTGCAGAGAGGATACATGTCGAAAGGGCGATAAACAAGGTCAAGAAATTTCGTATTTTTGACAGTGCGATTCCTCTGACCATGCACGGCTCCATTAATCAGATTTGGACAGTGTGCTGTCTTTTGACAAATAGTTTTAATCCAGTAATCTCAATGTCTGGTAATGTGTAAAACAGGATACAGTTGACTTATGAATGTAATAACCTTGTAAAAAAAAAAAAGACAAACTCACTGATATTCATTTTATACATAGCACTCTCATGCCTTTTATTTAAATACTACTTAAAGGTTTGCTAAAATACTAAGTAATGGTGCTTTTATGTTACACCTGTATTACTTTTGTTAGAAAAATCATTTTGTACATTCCTGTGTACTTTTAAATGATTTATTTATTTATTTATTTATTTATTTTTAAATAACAGTCTTCAGGAGCGCTAACTTAATTTGGTCACTTGCTGACATATGGCTGGATTCTCAACGTGAGGTCACATGCATTACATAATATATCATCATGAGTGGTTTATTTAATATAAAGAACACATATTTTTCATTTTTTTGGAAGACCCTGTCCCAGAACAATTGTTCTCTGGAATAACTTATCAATATTATGTAATGATGACCTCACATTGAGAATCCAGCTATATGTCAGCAAGCGGCCAATTTTCAGTGGGCGTTCCTGAAGACTATTTTTTTAAGAAAATAAATTATTTTAAAATACACAGGAATGTACAAAATTATTTTTTCCAACTGAATTATTGTAAAAAGAATACAAGGTTCAAAATTAAAGGATCATTAATTTGTATTTCAGCAAACCTTTCAGAAAAGAATTATTTTGGAGCATTCATTCATTCATGTCAAAGAATGTTTTTTGTGTATGCTTTGTAATGCAAGGCCTGCGGAATAAATATGAAGGGTTAAATAAAGTGTTATGATTGGCTTGCTGAAATTTTGTTTCAACCGTTTTTGTTTGTTTTATTTTTTTTTCTAAATTTTGCCTCTTAAATTACCTTTGCCAAACTTGCCACACAAAATGTTTACTCAAGGAGAGTAAGGTAAGGATTTTGATGTACTCTTTTCCAAATACTCTTATAATAAATTAACATTAATTATTCTTTGTAACTGTGCAAAACAACAAAAGGACCCAAATAGGCAACACTGAGTGCTGACAAGTTGGAAGTTGCAATACTGTTAATGCACCTGATATTTCCATTCTAGTGTCAAACATTTAACCCCCACTGAATAGGTCCAAGTAGAAAGTACTACATTTAAATAATATACTAAATATTTTCTTTTTTAACTTTGAGAAGCATTAACAGATTGAAATTTATCACTAGCTACTTTAAAGTAGAAGTCAAAATAAACTTCTGATAATGTTTTATAAAGGATGTCCCAAAATGTTAAATCAAAATATATACGTTGAATGATTAAACCTTTGTGAGTGTAAACCACAAAGTCACACCATTCTGACCCAGTTACTGCCAGCTGACCTTGCACTTGGGTGTAGTGGGGATGATCTTTTATAAGTGTAGGCTTTCCATTTTCAAGCTTGCAGCAGAAATGGGGATCATGACATGCAGTCTGAGGGTCTTCATCTTTGTGTTTTTCAGGACATTTTATTTCGAGAATTCCAAAAGGACTTTCTGCTAAATAGTCCACCACCTTACGATCTGGCGATGCACCCAACCAAGGTGCTTTTGGATCAATTACAAGACCAGACTTTTCAAGGCGCACAGCATGGCCAGACCCATTCATATACAGTGAATACTTGCCGGCAGCAACTGGCTCAAAATCATTTCCATGTTTAATTTTTTTTTCCAATAAGTCAGACACAGGTTTTTCCCCACCAGGTAAAAATCCTTTAGCAAATACAGTATCCAACTTCTTTCGAATTAAAATTGAGTGGAATTTAGAAGCAGTGAATCTAAACTGTCTGAATTTGAACCAATCAGCACAAGAACTTTGCTCCCGAGTAGTATTTTCTACTTGGGCTGCATCAATGTTTTGAATGTGGGACTACAACTTTGTTTCTAGCTCTGAAGCAGGGACATATGAGACAGAATAGATGGGAACAGTTGTTAATGGAAAAGGTGGATACACACTCAAATCCCTTTGTGCTGTCCATGAGCAATTTGGTGAATCAGGAAAATTACAATACACTTTAAAATGAAATTCAAATATTGAGCATTGATAGCTCACTGGTGATCCTAATGGAGCTGGACCAAATCTTGTATTTTTGTATATTGTGTTTTCATCTTCTTCCTGAACAAGATATGAAAATGGAATTCCAGGTGAGATTTCTTTATGTGACTGCTGCAATGTTGCCAATTGTTCATTATCATTGCTCCTACAGTGAGGCACTCTGGCGTCATACAATGTTGATTCAATTCCACGACCTGCAGTCATCTCATCAACCTTTAGACGTTTAACTTTTACATCCATCACAGGATGCTTGTCGATTTTGCCTCTACTCCTGGGAACTACCCACTGACTAAGTCTAGAAGTACATGCAACTTCTTCAGGCACAACTCTTACATTATGGAGGTGATAATTTGCTAACTCAAGAAGTAATGCATGCATATGGTTGCATACACCTCCTAAGCCAGCAGGACAGTCACAATATGCATACATAATTCTGGAGTCAATAAACCTGATGGCCACACTTAATTTTCGTTCACAACTCTTTTTACTCGCGAAGCAGGTCGCCCGGCAGTAAAAAAAGTTGTCATCTGAGCGCGTTGAAATAGTCTTTGAATTGAGATACCTCTCAGCAAGGAGGTGTGCACCACGGATTGCAGGTTTTGACACTCAAGTCGAGTCCTTCTGTGGCCTAATTCTCATGTTCACAGTGTCTATGTGCAGATCTATTTCTCGCCGTGTAAGGGCTGGAAGGCTTTCAAGCCTCTTTCCCCAGTCAGTAGAACTGCCCCACTGGTGGTATGATCCTTTCTGGGGAATAGGGTCAGCAGAGTGTATGGTGCATATAGGCCCAGTTGGTAGCTTTTCGGCCTTGAGACTCTCCCAATGCTTATCTGTGGTGGGATCAATGACTGTAGAATGCTTGCCATTTGAAACAGTCTGTTGAATTCTAAAATAGCAAATAAGAAAAGATGAAAAAACATCAAATACAGACTTTAATTCATGTAAACAAGATTGCACTTGTCATCTGATATTTTTCCCAATACTTTCTCAAAGAAATACATGCTGCTGCAGGCATATCATGGGGGGGGGGGGGTAGCTGTAAGAGCCCTTTCCCTCATCCCCTCCCAATAACAGATTACCCCTCATGACAGCCTAAAGTCTTTCTCCCTTGTATCCCTTCTAGGCAGTTACTCTATCCTTGGCCAGTGACTAATATTACATGTATACCCCAAACCTCCCTTTCCCACAAACACAAGACATTCACTAGTTTTAATCAGCATCAAATGTGGTGTATTTTTCTTCTGCATACATACCTCTGTATCAGCTGTGCCTTTGTTTTCAGGCCTTTGCAGGAATCTCTACGGCATTGAAGCCAAAACTTCAACTCATGACATTTAAGTTTTTGCAGGGCAGGTACAGATACATCCTGTTTTGCTCCTGGGATGTCCTCTTCTGTGAGACCAGTGGACATTGCCTTATGAAGGATAAAATAAATATGTATACAATTTTCAAAATTTGTTCTATAATTTATACAATAATGCCAAGGAATGTTTCTGATATAAATTTTCTAAAACAACAAACAAACTCAACAACTGTCAAAAATATGTCGGTCATGTTTGTAACCAACCGGAAATATAATGAAAACCTGGATATAAAATGGCCTACTTTGATATTTTGAAGTAGCTAGTCTATCAACAACATTGTTTACACTTAGGCATACAACAAAAGTGTGAAACTTGTCAGTCTAACCAACAACAAAAATTAAAATGTTTGAAGTGTTCCTAACGGCACTTGAATAGAGCATTACAAATTCCAACGTAGTCCAAGTGAACATTTTAGAATTGATTTATGATAAACCCTTATTATCCCTATTTACAATCACAAAAGGTATGTCTGACTGTGTCTTTTTGTGGAAGAACATTCTCAATGGATCAAATTCACTTTGAAATAAAATTTACAAATCATGCCAACTTTGTCAGACCTAGCTATTTCTCTTTGGACTTTGTCATTAATTGTTGAAATCATTGATTGTATGAGACTTTTATTTTTACTGTGAAATTGTGGTTAATACATAGAGGAATAAAATAGTTTTTTTCATTCCTCCATTCCTCCATGGTTAATACTTATGCTCTTCCTTTGGGCTTCATTGGGGGTGGGGGCTCTTAAGTAGAGCAAGGCCCAAGTTTTCGGTACTCCCATTTTGTGCCCAATTTCCGGACATCGCCGTTTTTTAATTTCGGGGAATGTTTCATGGCACGGAAATCGTTAGCAGAGATTAAAAAGCAAGAGTTTTGAAGGTAAAGGTACCAGTAATTCACTGAATAAAATTGGAATTTGTCAACGACGAAATGTGGCAACACTGACCTCGAAAAGTGGAGGAAAGTGTCAAAGACAAGGTGCTCCACATAAAGTGGTCGAGTTTCTGAACTTCAACAAGCAGTAACTCTACGTATTCGTCAGGTTCCACGTCACGTCAAGGATCGGACACACAAACACAAACGGTGCGTCAAAACCACGACAGAAAATGGTCAAATTATCCTTTCATTATAAGTGACATGATTACGAATTTATGACATATCAACATCTGATTTATTCCATGCAACTTCAGCTACAAAAAATAAGGTATAGAGGGAACGTACATCTTCCATGCAGGGACCGACTTACCTTCGTTGTTGACATACGAGCAGTTTGTGCAGCCATGTTGAGAATGGAAATTCGTTGAGAATGTAGCACAGTGAGCCTCGGTTTCGACGCGGATGTGCGCAGAAGGCACTAATTCGAAATTCCTCTATCATATGTTTACAAAAATTAAACGACGAACGTAAACATCGAACAAGGCTTTGCTAATGCATATTCATTAAAATGACTATGGCTCCTCCTTCGCCCTCTTAAAACCGCCTCCTTATCGATGAGTCATCGCTTTGTTTTCTTAGAACTAAAATTACATATGCATGAGCAGTTAATTTCCACGTGATATGACGTTTTTTCGCGCGTGCGCGTTTGAGATATACCGCGGTGTGCATACGTGGCTAACACACAAATGTTTACCTTAGCAACTTGAACTTGGCGCCGCGCAGCCGGGCTACACATATAGCCTAAACATGCTCGCCGCAATTAGAACTAAATATTAGCGCGCCTAAATCTGAGATAAGTCGCGCCCAAAGCTATACTACATTACGCATGCGCCGCAACAATATTCAACTCGCCCAAATCGCCTAAACTTGCGCGCTATGAAGTTCACACTGTGCTGCTGCTTGCAGAAACGGCCAAAAGTAAAAGCTTATCGCGCCCACGCAGCGCTGCATGTAGTTTGGATCGCCGCACACTGGAGCAAACACGGAAGTCACAAGTCACAATAAGAGTTAACAAATTCTCATAACTCAGCCAATTTGCGTTACATTACAATTAGGATAAGTTTTGTACAGATTTGTTTGCTCTTTGTATTGTTTACAAAAATGGCGTCTTGGTTTTTAATCTCTCTTTTATGAAGAAACAAACTAAATAATGAAAAGAAGCTTAAAATGAAAAATATGTTATGTTTGATTTGAAACAAAGTAGCTGCACCGGTTAAATTTCTATGTAGAACTATTTACCTAGCTTATCTTGAAGATGCACTTCTTTCCATGGTTGAACGTACATTGAATTCTCACAAGAGCTGTATTTGCCTTGCAGACATGGATTGCAAAAACATGACAGATTTCTTGTTGAAACTATCCCTCCTCTGATATTTTGGACACAGTGTAGCTTCCTTGTGCCCGGAACTGTCTTGATGGACCTGTTCTGCCTGTCTCTGCAGACATCTTTACATGGTACGTAGAACATTATTCTACGAAATGGTACACACGACTATCATCACTGGCTTCTTTGGTGAGGTTGAGATCAATGTATGTATAGAGGGACTTGGGATCGGGAATGCTGGCAGCTCCCGATTTGACTGCGAGAGAGGCATGGTTTTTCACCACCGCACTTTCCCCATCACTGGCTCCTTTCCCATGCCGTGTGCCAGAGTAGTTGTGCTGGAGATTGAAGCCGAAGTCTTCTGTCGAGTAGCTGATATCTGAAATGGGACCCTTGGATTTGTACTGGCAACTACACCCGTCCGAAAATCTGTAAAATGTTGAGATCTGCTGATTTCTTCTTGTCAAGAGATGATTAGCGACAACCCCATGGAACGCATTTACAAGATGGTAGTCGTGGTTGAGGTCATCACTAACCATTATGCATGACTCTGTGACTAATTTGGAGCACTGCTTACAGTGGTAGTAAGTGATGATAGGGTGTACAGTGGTTGAGTCGTGGGCGTAGTATGCACTTTGGACTTCTCGCTGGAACCCACATTTGTAGTTTTCTGCAAAGTCCAGCACTGCCAGAACTTCATCATTTTGAAGGTTCTTCTGCAGCTGGCATTGTTGTTTATGCTGCCAGTCTTTATTGAAGAGATGCTCTGAGAATGGATGGGCCTCCTCCTTCAATTCCTTCATAAACTCATCAGGGGTGCCAGATTTCTCCACAAGTGCTCTCTTTTTGACGACTTTTGTTCCTTGTTTGCTGTGACAGATTGAAGTGATTATTTCCCAACACTTCCATTTAACTTGGCTGCTTGGCTGAGAAAGCAGTGGGGCTACCTTGGTGTCTATCAGGTTAATACCACATCTGTTACACTCACGTCTTATGCATGATGGGTCGTGGAATTCCAAATCTTCTGGTTTGGGGCACATGGTGCTAGTAGATAGGTGGTATACATCTTTATATGTTCCAGGGTGCTGCCCATTCATGCTGTCGATTTTCAGTTGAATATTCTCGCAATATTCACAAAGGCACCCAATGTATTTGGCTTCAGACTTTGTCTTTACATGAGTGGGACGCTGCTTGTAAAATACTGCGGCAGATACTTGGTGATCTTGGTTGAGCTTGTTGTATTTTTTGTGTAAGTTCTGGATAGTATCTTCCATTATGTGGCGTGGTTTTCCAGATTTCTTGCTGACAAACTTTTTGTCTGGAAGTTTGCAGGAGTTTTCTTCATAGAACTTGTGAATCAAACTCACTGTTGCAGAGTAAGTTTTTTTGCGACCAGCCTGTTGCCTCTTTGCTTTTTGAAGCAG
This sequence comes from Plazaster borealis, assembly GCA_021014325.1. Lineage (NCBI taxonomy): Eukaryota > Metazoa > Echinodermata > Asteroidea > Forcipulatida > Labidiasteridae > Plazaster > Plazaster borealis. The sequence goes on from CM037461.1 coordinate 8,321,385, forward strand.
TTTCCGGCTCACGTTGAAACCTGTACAGGCAGCACGCTGAAGATTCCACTTTTTCAGTTGAGATACAGATGTTACAAGACTTTTTCTTCTGGCAGAGTGTCTTGGAGCTTTTAGGCTTGTAGCAACTACTTCCATGACTCCATCCGCTAAGGTTCGCTGCTGATGGAATTCCCTTGATTTTGTCAACATCACGCCTGCATTTTTTAGTAATGCCGCCTTCCTTGGTGATGATTTACTTATTAGTTGTACCGTTGTGCTAACAAAATGTGACCTTCTCTTCGGCATGGCTACTTTTGCACGCTGCAAACTCTTCCTTTTGGCACTGCTGGATCGCAAATCAGCAGCATCTTCATCAAGCTGCTCACTTTGTTCATTCAAAGCTTTTGCTGTCTTGTCTAGTTCTCTGTCTTTTGCACTCAGAAGGTCTGCCATTTCATTTAACTTCCTTTCCTTCTCTTCTAATTTGTTTTTCTTTTCTTGCAAAGCTTTTTCTTTTTCATCTGCCTTGTGTTGTTGGTATCTGTGACGTCTCTTAGCATTATGTTGCATCTGTTGTTCATGTGTCATCTTAGCCCGCTGTTTTTGCTTTTTGGTTCTTTCTTTTTCCTTCTGTTTCTCATGCTCTTTTCTTGTCACTGGTTTGATTTTTTTGCCATTTTTTGGTTGCTTCCTTCTGAGCTTGCCTTTTCCTTTCATTCAATTTATTCATCCTCTTTCTGCAGCTTTCATTGTATCTGCGTTTTCGCTCCATCCATTTTTCAGCTTCTTCTTTCTCGAATTTAGACAGGTTTCTTTGTTTTAATTTGACTTCAGCTATAGTCATCTCTAGCCTGTATAGCCTACTGTACTTTTTCGAATCTTCTTGACCTTTTTTGTACATCTCGGTATTTGTCATTTTTTGTTTGTTTCTCCAATTTTGTGTTTTTGAGACAGTGGCCACGGACTGGATGCTTGAATTTTTGGAACCATGTTGATCCCTTATAAATCCACGAAGCTTGATTTTGAATGGCACTGGCATTGCTTCCCTGTAATTAACAGGAAACGTTTGACAGATTAAATTTTTATGAAAGTTTTAAGAAACCCAATAATTTTTTAATATTGTTTTTCGTGTTCCCACCAGATGCCTTTTTCACGGCTGTCTCAATATTTATTGCTATAATGTATGAAAATTTACAATATAAATAAATAAAATACAATATATCCATGGATGAGTTAATAAACCAATTAGGCCTTATTAAAAAAAAACCTGTAATTAACAGGAATTGTATTACAGATTCAATTTTTATGAAAGATTGAGAAATCCCAATAATTTTGTTATATTGTTTTTCTTGTTCCCGCCAGCTTCCTTTTTCACGACTGTCTCAATATTTATTGTTAATGTATGAAAATTAACAATATATCCATGGATGGTGAGTGAATAAACCAATTAGGCCTAATTTAAAAAAAAAATGTTAAAACAGGAGATGTATGACAGATTATATTTTTGTGAAAGTAATGTAGAAACCCAATAATTTTGTTTAAAAGAATTGTCTTGTTCCCGCCAGCTTACTTTTTCACAACTGTTTCAATATTTATTTTTAGTGTATGAAAATTAACATAAATATCCATGAGTTAATAAACTAATAATAAGTAGGCCTAAGGCCTTATTAAAAAAATAAAAAAAAGAGATAGGTCAAACCTTTAGAAGGATGTTTTGTATTCAATTTTAAGGGTAGAGATTATTTTATTATCGGTCTTATTACAATGGAACGCAAAATATTGTATGTAATTTCTACTATGATGTTCATAATTTCATCACACAACGTAAATGTGAAAGACCAACCGCGCGATATCAACTGCGAATTCAACGCCCCGCTTCGCCCCCATTTACATGTAAATCACACGTTCTTCAACACGTAGTGGCATTTTCGCCCCCGACATAACTCGAACCCTCTAACTTCATTACCGCGCCGAAAAGCAGTGTTTAATTTCGCCGTGTACGAGGATGAAGCTGATTGCGGACGTCACGGTACTAACAATCCGCTTACGATAGAATTGGTGTCCCAGGGTTTCATTTTACGTTGTGTGAATAATCGTAGAAAATCAACTATTTTAACTCATAACCACTCGTTTACTTCGACAAAACTTCATGCTTGAAATAAATATTGACATGTAGAAATCATTTGTTTGACTAATTGTGGATAGTTATTTTGATAAAACTCATAAAAGTCACATAATCATTTTTTCGTAAACTTGGTACACAACAATTCCCGCGTCCCAAATGTTGTTTGGTTTTGATGAACGGAAGTTCTTGAGCCGCATCAATGTCCCAACTCATTGATTTTTTTTCAAACTGATTCATTTAATTAAGATCAACAAATTTACAATAAAATAAGTATAAAGATTGATATTGTTACCTTCGATTCTTCGTCAAATGCGGATCACAGCGTAAACTTTGAAGCTTGCGTAAATTAAGGGACACCAGAAATAATGTAGTTATAATTTTTGGAGGAAAACGGCGCGACAAGAAAAGTTTTAGCCTGTTGTAGACGGGTGCATCCGGGACCTTTTCATCTCAACACACGATCCGCTAGGTGCCGCGGGATGTCCTCGGCGTCTCCAGAATATTTCATTCGTAAATAAATTTTGGGACACCAAATTTTCATCTGAAACTAAAGTTCTAGATTTTCAAGACATTTTGTCACAGGGCTTTCATATAACTTCCTGTCAGTTTTCAGAATTAAAAATGTAATAAAAAGAACGCCAGTTAAATCAACAGCCATCTGCCACATAGATGTTACAGCACGGGAAACCCCCCAATTTCATGCGTTAATCTCGGGACACGATTATTTACGTTGTGATAATTTTTTTTTTTTTTACAAAAAAATAATTATGGCGATGCAGCAAAAAACAAAAACAAACAAGTTTTGATAGTGACTCTTGATGTTTCTTTTATATGACATTTTAAAACAAACTCAAAACAACCAAGGCAATTTTAACTACTTCAAAACATTTATACTTTGCATGTCACACACAAATAAGAAAAAATAGGGGGACACGATCAATAATTTTGGCTCATAGGTAATTTTTTTTATTTTTTTATTTTTTTTTTTTTAAGATTAAATTTCATGATAGTATACCTTGATAACTGGGCAATAGAAATATCAATATGAAAATCCTATATATAATTCAACTAAGATGATAAACCATTATTTTTTAGATCATATAACAAAACCACAACTGGCCTCCATAAAAAAATAATAACCCATTTTCGTCTGCTGCTCAACTCTGATCCAGCGCCATTTTAATGCCATCCTCTTTCCAATAGATAACCAAAATCGCACCACAATACTTTCCTAAGACCGTACTGTAATTACAAACTGTATGGGGACGAGAGCTCACTAACTATGAACACGAGGTTGGCGGCACAGTCCACAGAGACTGGTACTCAAGGTTACATATTGAACAAATGGCTTTCGCGAGAGAGGGCACTTGACCTTTTTTATTTTGGCATCTCTTAATGTTGGATTCTCTCGTAAAAAATATCACTTTTGCCGGGGAAATTTGTTATACACCAACCGGATTATTAATAACTACATATGCACAAAAAGCAACATGTCAACAAATTTGGGGGAGCAAATAGTGTAAAGTAAAATTGTTTTAAAGCCATTTTGGCACTGTGGAGCTTAGACTAATGGTAGTTTGAGCAGATTTCCCCTCCCCTACTGAAGTTGCAGCATCAATAAACTTGTACAAGTGATCCCTTAAGACTGCCCATGGTTTAGATTTGCCCTGTTCTGTGAAATTGAACTTTTTATCACCTTCAACAAACTGATTAAAAACAACCCGTCTGAATTTGATCTGATTTTTACATGCATTGTGTCGCTCCCGGTCACTTTCACATTGGTTCATTTTTTTGTTAACCTTTTCTCTAGTTTGCCAAAGACCTGCATCAATAATTAAACATGTTAAATCCTCCTTGCGTTTTTTGAGCTGTTTACTTTTCTCCAGTTGTTGTTGCTTCTCTGTCTGTTTCTTCACCAGCTCTTTGTGGCGCTGTCTTTCCCTTTCCATGACCTTTTTATGTAATTCCTCAGTTGGAGTACCCATAACATCATTTATCATTTATTGTTTTTGTGAAGGTGATAGAGACGCTAAATATTCATCAGTTTTATTAAAAACAAACATTACTTGGGCTTCGTTAGTTATTGAAGAGGAGTTTGTACGTCTATTTATCAAATACCCGAGATAGCCAAAAATACGTTCAGGAAACTTATTATGCTTAGGAGTTGATTTTGTCTGACTGCGAAAAACTGAGTCATCCTTACAATTGTTAAGCTGTCCACCTGGAAGATAATCTAACATGACCCTTGATAATAGTTGTTGCAGAGTTGTTAATGTGTGCTTCATCATACTTAGTGTTATATTGTCATGTTCCCATTGGCGAGCTAGAGATGTGTAAACTTCGTCCTTACTTATTAAATCATTTGGAAAATAGAAACTTTCACCACTGATAAATTGCCCAAGGTTTACGTCGGATGTTGAGATTTCTTCTGTAAACTGATGTAAATTACTGTATACATCACACATGTCTAGAATATGGCAAGTTGTTTCTGTTACTCTCCATAGGGGTGCAGTTATCATTTTATTTAGTATACCAAGTACTTTACATCCAGCAAGAAATAGTGGACTTGGATGTCTGCATGTACTGCGTTAAGAAGCCCATTGTGTGGAAGAAATCAAATATATAATCCTTCATGTGAAACACACACCCCCCAGTAGAAAAACAATATTAAATCTATTGCCACGGAAATTTTGTAGGTAACGTTTTGATATTCCAATGTTGTTTAAGAATGTGTTCCACGATCTGAAGCATCCACTTTTTTCATCTGCTCCTCTTCCCAAAGCTTTACACGCTGTCCTAACTAGTCTAACGGTACCACTATCATTACTTATTACAGTTACTCCCTGGGTTGCACTAGCCCCTCCCTACATTTTTACCTTCTAGATATAAATTCTCAAATTTCTTAAATGATGCTGAAATAGCCTCAGCCATAGAAACTAATAGATGAAGACCGCAGAAAAAAGTTGTTCATTTCAATTAGTTTACATTGTGCTACCTTACTAAGTGAGTGCCAGTTTTCTTGAATTTTTTGAAGGCATGACTCTCTGTACGATTTAAGAAGACTGTTGAATTTTGATTCTGTTGCAGCACGATCACTCATTGTGTTTTTTATCTGACACAAAATCTGTGTACCTACATTACTTGTATCATCGTTGCAAATATCAGTTATGTCATCCAAGATTACTTTCAATGTTGTCAATGTATCATCTGCACTTTTAGAAATCATTTCTCTTAATCCCAATACATAGTTATTATCATTATTATCTGCTAAAGTATAGGTCATGTAGATGTCGCCTTGTTTTGGTGTTTCATCAGTTGAGAGTGTTAAGTTTGGTTTAGTCGATAGTTGGTTGATCTGTTTCTGGGAAATTAACAATCTTTCATCATTCATGTGTGAAACTGTCCTCCCCGTTGGTAGTGAATCTGCAGTTTTCCCCATCATGTCTAGTACAGCTTGTATTACGAGTCCCACATTATCAAAACTAACATGTAAAGAAAGTAGCCTGTTTACACAAATCCTAGCTTGGGGGGTAAAACAGAAATGTCCCTCATCATTTGTACCAGTTAGAAAACGAGTGTTTGATTTGTCAAGATTACAATAAAGTTGATCTTTTATGCTAGCATTTTCTTCCCGAAGATGGTGTGTTGATTCCTTAAGCATTGTGTTCTCTTCCTCAAGTATAGTTAACCTTGATTCACATGCAGCTACATAAGCGAAGTCAGAGTGGGACATTTTATCAGTATTTGAGACAATTTTTCTTTTCTTGCGTTGTAGTGTTTTCAATTTACATTCTTGAAACTTAACCGTTTTCTTTAGATTAGTTTTTTTACGTTTCTGCTCTAGGATCTGTCTGCGATGTCGGTTTTCCCTACGGCTCTGGACACGAACTTGGTGGGGGGATGGTCTAGTCTTCAGGATTTCATTATCAAGCTTAAGGACATCAACTTCTTTAATTAAACTTTCATTAACCCTCTTGAGAACATCACAATTTGAACAAGAAGAATTAGTACATTTGTTTACCGTGTCTAAGTTATCAAACTTTGCCTTGGGAAGTACATATTCAGACTCTTCCCAGTCTCTAATTTTTTCTGGAGCTGTACTGATATTTTTGTTTAGATTCATTCTTATTTTACTAAGAGTAGACCATTGTGATTGCAAGGTGCCATTACATGGAAGTTGAGTAGGGTCAGTGCTAAGTAAGTATGTCAGCCATTGTTTGACGTCGGCCCAGGTTATAGTTGTGTCTTTTTTCTTGAGTTGAAGCAATTGGCAGATGTGGATGTTGAGTAGTGCGAGAGGTTTTTCTTGAAGTTCAACGCGAGACTTTAGCTGATCAAGTTGCTGTGATGAAAAGGCAGGCCCTGGGTTCGACTCTATATCGCCGCAAACTAGCAAGTGTAATTGTTGAAGGAAGAGTGAGGGAATTTGATGTACTAACCAATCGTGATGGATGTCCGATGGGTGTAGATAATTATTGAAGTAGAGTTGGAAACTACTTGTTTGTATTTCTATTTCTTGCGATGAAATCGGATGATGAGTTGACAAGAAATGACAAACCAGCATGGTCAGGAGAATGCAGGCTAAAAGGATTGGAGGATTAGCATCATTGCTACTATCATGCCATTCTTGAAAACCCAAAGACTTCCTTGATCTCTTTGAGGATGGCATTTTGAATTTTCCAATCCTTGCTCGCCATGATTCTAATGACACCCCCATGGCTGGCTGATGTGAAGATTGGGCAAGCTTCAATGGGAACAAGAAAATTCATGATTATTTGTCAACTTAAAATAACCACAAGAAGAACTTTTGGAGGTAGTGTTTAATTTTGTTTGTAAAATTACATCAAGTATTGTTTACAATACAAGAAATAGAAAAACATTGTAGTTTCCTCAAAAATTGAAAAAAATATAACTTTAAAAATTAACTAAAAGTAAAAAGAAAAGCAAATAGTTACCTGTTGCAGATGTGCTTCTCAAAACCAATAATAGGCACTAGAGCCACAAACTTCAAGTAGAAACAAGTGATAACAACCAAAACAAACCAAACAAAAAGGAAAAGTACTGATGCTTTTTAGTTAAATAAAATGGTTTATTTTTCTCAAAACAGGAAAACAATTTCTCAATATTACAACACAAATTTCATTTAAAAATTATTTCTGTAAACAAACTTACTTTGAAAATAGTAACAATATAATTAAAACTAGATCGAAATACATTTTTGAGGAACTAAAATAAAAAACGGAAATTTAAACCAATCACTGCAAAATCATCAATTTAAAACGACACTGAAGTGTGACAATGTCCTTGCACTGAACACCCCGTCAACAGTGCGAGACCGTACACGCACAGCACGTGTTGACTGTGCATAGAGCAAAAAGTCCCCACGGCCGCCACTCGGCAAATCACGCTCCGTTAAATCACGTTCCGCAAAAATCCGCGAATCCTTCCATCGTCAATTCAAAACTTTTCTAGATGTTAAAAGCCCACAAAGTCCAAAAATGATACCGACTGTCACCGACAGGGACAGAAATCCATGTAAACATCGTTTTTAAAGACTGACCTTGCGGGAGACTGGTTTTTGAAGGAAATCTCCGGCGAAACTTCCCGAACGGATATAAAGCGGTCGTAAACCCTTGTCGGCTGGCTAACCAGTGTTGATTTCAATGAAACATCGTTTACACAGAGCTATAACTAGGGTCAAACCGGTTTGAACCGGTTCTCTGACGCCGCGACCAAACGGTTATACACATTTGTTTACATGCGCAGACGCGCTGCGCAGTAGCCAAATTTCCGTCCCTAATAAAAGTTATCACACAAGCGCGAGTGGAATACGGAAAAATATAGCGCTTCTGCGTCCCATATCGAACGAGGCCGTTGGATATGGGACTCAGAAGCGCTATATTTTTCCGTATTCCACGAGCCCGCGTGTGATAACGGATTTATCTTCCAGCCTAGTATATGTAAGTCAACCAACCTCTTAAAGAAACAAAGAAACAAATAATGCGGGGCGTGACGCATTGACACTCTCAATAGACTGTGCAAGTCTCGTGCGTATTTGAACATTGGGACCCGCTAAAGCGCGTGAGTTTGTTTCCTTCACACGTTAAAGCATTGTACGTGGGACCAAAGTGGTCCCAAAAATGTTCGAATACGCACGAGACTTGCACGGTCTATACGCAGAGTGCAATATAAAAACTCTAGATTCTAGACGTTCGTTAAGCAAGTTTGGTATAGTCTAAATAAAAACAGTCGGTTGTGTAACTGTTGTGTAAAAAGTATTTAATAATTTATTGAAATTATATTATTTACATTTTACTAGGCCTAGCTAAAGTTCAATAAATAATCGTCGAAATGTGCAAGTGAAACTTAGCTTTAGTGTTTTAATTATCCACCGTAGTGCTTCTAGTAGCTTGAGCATGGCTTGAATAACTTTTAAAAACGTAACCACTGTTGCTGTGTGTATTCATCAAAACAAACTGTGCGAGCGCCGCCATGTTTGTTTAGATGGTTTTGAGAAAACGATTGGTGGTGCTAGACGGTTTGTTTATCACACCGTAATTATAACACGGCAGGGATAAATCATTCGGGCGTCTACTTTACTTGTGTAAGTTTAGAGAATGAAAAACTATTAAACATTTGAAGATGTGTTGATTATACCATAACATATTGCATATAGGTTTCTTCTATTATTTATTTACCTTTGTATCATGTTCTAGATCAACTCTTTCCAATAAGTGTACAATTCACTTTCGTGTAAAGCGATACCGTCTATAAATTTCGTCATCCGTTAAGGAATCAAGGGGGCATCTTCTATCTCTAAATAACCTTTCTCGGTGTAATGCCCGCCCGGCTTCTCTGTCTAGCAGAAGCATCAATGCCATTTTGTGGCTCACATCGTAAGTTAAGAAGACCCAAAGGGTCGTCGTAAGTTACGATGCATTATAGCTCGTTGTCATGGAATTTGCAACGTATTGAATGCATCGTAATTTTCATGAAACCGATGATAAAGCGCATCGCAAGTTTACGATGCGTATACATCGTAACTTAAGATGCGACGCATCGCAGGGCTTCGTGAAATCGACCCCTGCCCCCGATTTCACGAAGCACTGCGACGCGTCGTAAACGCAAGATACAACCGGTTACACGTCTTAAGTTGCGATGCGTATTAAAACGATTTCATCAGAGTTACGATGCGTCAGATACGTCGCAAGTTCCTTGACTACGAGGAAGAACACGTCGTAAGTTTCGACTACCCAAGGGTCGTCTTAAGAAAGTGATGTTTCATTTGATAACGCGCAAATGCTTAAATGGCGTTGATGCTGCTTGCTAATTAAAAAGCCGGAAGAGCGTTGCGTAGAGAGAGACTGTTTAGCGACCGAACTAACCCTCTCGACAGTCTCTGATGATGAAATATTTTGTCGGTATAGATTTACCATGGACAAGGTATTTATCACATCTTGGAGAGTGTTTATGGAGACATTGAACGTGTCACAAGGGTAAGCTTTTAAATGTTCAATGCTGGCCACTGTTATTTTATTGGGTAAAATTTTCATTAGACCTAAATAAAATAATGTTTGGGTGATGGGGGGGGGGTGGGGTTTGCAACGTCCATGGTGCTTGGAGGCGGTACTGAGTGACTGCCATCTTGAATGACCTACATGTATACACGACTGTTTCATGACCAAGTTGTATACAACACAAAACAGCCACACAACTTTAGCAATTACTTGTCCAAAGGGTTGTTTTATTAAGAGTGAAAATGGTTTTTTGAGTTGCGACTCGTCGCGCTTACGACATGTATGGTGAAACGGAATGTAGAACTCGCCGCAGCCGCGACGTGTCTTAGGTGTGCGACGCATCGCAAACCATACGAACCATTGCGATGAGTTTCGTGAAATGGGGGGCTGGACACTTGGGTTTGAAAGCAAACATTCGTACTTTAAGAAGTGTGCTCGGATGCTTCAAAATTTCAAGAATATATGCTCAACCCTAGCTGAAAGACATCAGCTACTCCAAGCATATCTGGGTAAAGGAAGTATTTTCCCTCCAGATGTGCAAGTACAAAATGCCACTGCTTTTCTGTCGTCTACTTACAATATTGACATTCAAGAAGCTGTTTCTGGCTTGGATTTCAATCCAATTGAAACATGTGAATCTCGTTCTGTTACATACAAAGGGACAACTTACTGCAAAGGGCTTTATGTGGTCATTCAAGCAGATCGGATAAATGTCGTGTTTGGCCGAATTGTTTTTATTGTAGTTAAAGGTGTTCAAGTTTATTGTAAACGAGAACTGTCAATCTGAGTATATTTCTGATTTGGGAGTATATGGACAAACAGTGCTACCTTTGCATCATGCTCTCTCATGTATAGACATAGAACATGGAGGAGCTGAGGAATAATATTGAGGCAACCCTACCCTCATTGTCTAATGAGTTTCTGGAGAAGCTTCTAACTTGCTTGACTGATGCTGGAGTGGAAACATTTAGTGATCTTCCATATGTACAGGAAGCTGACTTGGAAGTCTGTCTGCGGCCGGTACAGATTCGGAAATTACTCCAAGCATGGGGAATTAAAAGTAAACTATTTTCTTTTGAAGTAGTGGTGGGCTATAAACTTAATTGTGATGTTTTAACAAGCTTAGGGTACGGTCCCTCAGCTGCCTTAATGCAGTATCTTGGCCCGATCATTCTGACACCTTTTTAATCTGTTAAAAAATGTATGTGTGGTCCAAAACATATGAAAAGGGGGGGGGGGAGGACGGAGGGAAATTTTGCTACCTGCATTAGTCGAAATAAGTATTTTGTCCTCTGGAGTCACATCAGTGAATGTTTTTGAGCCCCAATAGTCCGTGGATGTGTACAAAATGTGCACTTAACCATACAGTTCAAACACCAAACAAAGCCTTGGGGCTTATGGTCGAAAAAAAATACCCCCACGTGGAAACTTTTGTACACTTTTGAATGTATCCACCCCCACCCATATGAGGGTAAGAAAAAAAGGTATTAAGTGCTTTAAGCTTGTTGAAGTATTCTTGACTGATCCTGGAGTTTCAAAAATTGTATACGGAAATGCATAATGACTTCTTAGCCATGCGGAAAGTGAAATTTCTTGGATAGTTGCGTACCTTGTTTTTTAATTGGCTCCACATGTGGCATATTTGTTAAAAATCAAACTGAACATACCAATCTTTAGGCTTTTATCAAAAGGTGCAAATTTGTGTTTGAAAGAGCTTATACGCTGGACTATAAACAAAAATCAATTGTTGAATTAAACAAAGTTACCCCCTTATTTGTGAAAATAATTGTTGGAACTTCTAGCTCAGTTAAGTTATTTTTAATGTATTTTATTCATTTTGTTTTTATTCATTTTATTTTTATTTATTCATTTTTGTTTTTTCCGAATCTGCTACTCAACCTCATGAACTTCCAGAATCACCATCCACTTCTTCCCCCAGGCTACGAGTGATCCACCTTCAGTCCCACACACCCTTAATCAGCTGAGCTCTGGATTCAGAAAAAGTCTGAAAAATAAAACCAGGCCACACCCAGCTGATCGAAGGGCCATGGTTAGAACTGTAATTGTAGAAGCTGTTAAAATTCGCTCTCACCCTCTGTGGAAGGCCTGTGAAGCTATTACGAGAAGGGTCTGTCCACACTAATGGGGCCATTTGGTGTGACATTGGTGGTAACATTTAAACATATTTATTTCCCCGTAATTTTTGGTTTACAGTATTCTTAACCCTTCAGGAAATATGTCAATCAAGATTAAAGATAATCAACTGGTTATTTGAGGAATTACAAGGAGCTGAAATTCTAAGATATTATGTTTGTAACATGGACAGATGAACAATATATTATGTTTGTAACATGGACAGACAAACAAGATGTCGTTTGTAACATGGACAGACATTATTTGAAAGAGTCAACAAATGTGGTAAAATGCACCAATAAATGTATGCCATTTCTGGTGATTACAAAACTTATGGTAATAGTATTGCTAATACCGTAGGTATATTTCTGTCAACTTTGTAACATTCACAGGGGATAGAGAATAGTAAACAAATGTTTGTAACACTTTTTTGTGGACAGAAAATTATGTTTGTAACACTTATTTGTGGACAGAAAATTATGTTTGTAACATGTACAGACACTTTTTTTGTTTTATTTCTTTGAAAAAGATCTAACAAATGGTGGTAATGTGCACCATTAACTATAATGTGATTTTCATTGTTAAATCTAAACATTTGGGACCCAGAAACCTTTGCTAAATTTGCAAGTAAAGGTGATGAGGTAACATTTTTTGTAACATGCGTTTATGGACAGAACAGACGCCAAGATAACATGGGCAGACATATTTTTTGCTTATTAATGAACATTTTTATTAAATGCACTTTTTAAGTAAAATATCTTGTTTGGTTAAATGACATGGGTTCAATAAAACACAAGGTAGACAGTGATTTCTCATACACCTTGAAGAATCAAGATAATGTATTGCTTTGCACCACCAGACATAAGTAACAGTGTACAATATACATGTATATGATTTAAATTCAACTTAGCATAACCTTGGTCTCAGGTGAGATTCAGTCAGAAGCCTTTTGAAGTATCAAACTTCCACAACACCCAGTTCTTGCTAGAAAAACCATCTTTTCAGTTTGAGTTTACAACATGAAAAGCATCACTCAAGTCTCTTGCATTCCTTGTGTTTGTTCTCATGTACTACTATTAGATCAAAGCTATTCAGTTTTTCATAAGTTCAAGCTATTTGATAGCTCTAGTAGTTCTTGTACTGGGAATGTTTAAACTTCTTTTGTGTATGATAAAAATTAGTTCGTCAATACCTTTATATATTTTGGACAAATACATTGAATATAACAATTAATTAAAATTGTAAGAAAGTGGCAGTCCATGTCCGTAGCAGATCAAGCTGGATGACTGAAGAGAGTCCCTCCACACACAGGTGAGAAGTTGCTCGAGAACAAATCGTGCAGAGCAACCTTTTTTCTAGATGTTAAATATGCATCGGGATAAAGAATATTATTTGGTTTTACCCTTACACCAATGTGTATAAGCACTGTATACTCGGTACTTTCCCTATTTCTGTGAAACATTCTCAGGCATTTTACTTGGGTGGGATTTGAACCCAGGACCATTGCCAATTCTAGAGCAGATGTTTGCTGAATTAATTACAAACGATGCTCCTTGCATACTGAAATTGGGTGTTTGTATTGTACTGTATAATACTCTTCCTCTGAAGTTTACATCCAACATCATTTCAGTGCCAAAATGACTCATCACCACTTATCCAAATGGATGAATTAAAAATGTTGGATTGTTCATAAATTGCCCATTTTTCAAGTTACTGGCAAATAGGAAAACACTGTGAATGACAATCAAGTAAAGAAAGCATATTTTCTACACTAAAATGCACTTCTCATTATCAGTTCATTTCAAATAACATTTCAAAACTGACATTAACACTTCAAAGAGTTCAAATTTGAAAAACTTGAAACAACATTTCATACAGAAATAAACAAATTCAAGGGTCATTGTCGGTGAAACGAAAAAGTCCACGTGACCCAACCAAATCCGGTGGAGATATGGTTTTGATGACATGTTGCTGTTCATACCAAAGACAGTCTGCTGGTTCTGGCCATCGCCATTGGTTCCTTCCAGCCTTCACCATGACTGAGACTCTGTAGTCGTTATCCACAATTTGTTCAACGACACCTGGAATGTTGAATCGTCGTATTTGACGACACACCAGTCTCCACATTTGACATCCCCTGCTTTGCTGTTGTTCAGGCCTGCCAACGAAAGAAAATATGTAAACACTTTAAAAGTAATAGTTGACCATTATTTTCAAATACTGGAGTCCTTTTAGGCTACTTGAAGGGGATGGTGTGTTGATTGTAGGGGATAAAATTATGGAATGAAAACGTACCTGTAGCTTCATTATCACTAGGCAAGTCCACAGAGCATTGTAGGTCTTGAACAGCTGAATGAAGAGACAAAGTTACTGCACAGGGGAAGAAAACAAATGCAAAAGTCAAATATAAAGAAGTGCCCATATTTTGATTTTAATAGTAAGAATTCTATGAAAAGAGAGACATTAAATGTCTGACCTTTTTCTCTTTAGACTTGTATTCAATGTAAACATACCTGTTGTTTCACTGTCATCCATGAAGTCCCCAATGTTGCTGATCAAGTCTATTCCATTTGCTTTCAGTAATGCACTTGCTGCAGTGTGGAGAAATTAACAAATTTATATACATGTATCAGTTTGTTACACTGTGTACATTTTGGAATACTTTTGGGTCGTTCACATGGTGTTACCGCAAACCTCTCTGAGTAATACTTCCAGAGTTCAATAACACATAATAATTATTCAGTCACCTTAATTTTGAACTTGCAGATGTACTCAACAAGCATACACATACCTGCTTCTTCATCTATATCAAGTAACTCATTGGGGCTGCTTGCCAGATTCTCTTCACTCATCTGCTGCACTGCACTTGCTGCAGAATAAGGAAAATGTAAAATGTAACAAAACTTTAGAATAAACTCACTCCTCAAAATCACAGTTTGTGTAAGTTTTCTATTATTCATGAATGTACATGTATTTCAATTGTTGAATACCTGCTTGTTCTGTGTTCCCTGATGTATGCGATAGTTGTTTTTGCACCCCTTTTGAAGTCTCTCCTCCATCCACTCATTTGTGTAGAAGTAGTTCTCACATCGACCTGTGGAAGAAGGATCTTCACAGTGTGTACAGAAACAGGAGAGTCTACGGACCTTGACACGGGAAGCACCCAGTCCAACAATGGCATGCAGTTTTCTTGTTCCTTTTAGTGTGCTCACATCTGTTCTGTCGGGTCGTTCTCGTTTAATATCCTGTTTGTTCACAAACAAGAACTTCCTTCTGGAATGTTGGCAGGTTCCATCTTCAGCAAGGCTACCCTTTGTCAACCTTCTTGTACAAAATTCATAAAAGGATTGTGCATCGCTGATCAATACATCCTCTTCAGATTTCACTGCTCTTGTGACACAGCTCTTGACTACACCTCCTCCCCATCACACGGATTTTTGCCATGCCTGCTACCGAAAAAGTTACGTTCCACCATTTTTAAGCCAGTGTCCTTGGATGCATGTGCAATGTCCATGAATGGCAATTTGCTTTTGTACTGTGAAGCACATCCATCTGACCACTGAATAAGTCTTGAGACGTCGAGCCCCCTCACTTGCTGTAGGTACCACGTTGCTCCTTGGATAAAATGGTTAACTGCATGAGCATCATGTACAAGATTATCGCTGATTATATCAACAGCCTCTCTAACTGGATCATCACCATTTCCACAACTTTGGCACCTGTAAAATGCAACCATCGGATGGAGTGATACTTGTGTTTGCGTCCAGTGAGCACTTTGTACTTCGCGCTGTAGACTACATGTAAAGTTCTCCGAAAAATCCGTCACCAAGATGACTGTCTTTGTAGGAGGATTGCGTATGAGTGATGAGAACTGGTTTTGCTGCCATCTGGCTTGGAAGAGGTGTGCAGAGAAAGTTGAAAACTCCGTTTCGAGCTCAGCTATTAGGTCCTGGAGCGTGCTTTGTACTCTCAGGATTGATTTTTTAGGTTTGCCCTTGTAGAGTGTTGTTCCCCACTTCTGCCAACTTGTGTCCAAGTTGCCTTCCTTCTCAAGAAGTGGCTTCAGATAGTTGCTAATCTGGTGCCCTCCACAATTGTCGCATTTTCTGTCGATGCATTGTAGATGTCTATACATCAGTGAACTTTCACACATTGTCATATCAGTAGCATGATATCTGTCCCTTATCCTGCACTTTTGTTTTTTTGCTGATACAACTTTGTTGATCGCTTTTATTTTCAAGTCCACATTTTCGCAATATTCGCAAAGGCATTGGATCCACTTGGACTGACTTTGAACAACAATGTTCTTAGGACGAAGGGAGGCAAACTTTGACTTTGACAAGATGATCATTGGATTTGCTGCATGGAAGCTTTTGAAAGTTTCTTCGATAGTCCTCTGGAGGATGTGTTTTGGCTTTGATTGTCCTTTTGTCACGGTTTTCTTGTTTGGGAGCTCAGTTGAGATATCTGGCCGACTGTAGAATTCTTCAACTGCACTTTTAGTGCTTGCAGCAACAGCATCGGAGCGAGTGGTTGCAGAGTCAAGATTTCTTGTTGTGTGCATGTACTTCTTCAAATACGTCTTTTCAAAACCTAATGACCTGCAAATCTTGCTTTTCATCCCATGCCTAGAATCTTTCAAGTTGGCTCCCAATTGCTGGACAAAATTACGCCTTCTTTTCCGATCAGCAGTCATGCATGTACGCCTGACACAACTGACTATTTCTTTAGCTGCCTTTTCTTCATTTGCTGCTTGTAAACTGATGCCTTTTCTTTCAAGAGCCGACTTCTTTCGTGGGGTGGCTGTTGTGATTAACGCCTCTACAACTGTGGCATACTTATCGGATGATTTCGGTAGTTTTGGCTTGCACCTCGACAATGCTTTTCTTTTGGCTGCGGGTGAACAGAATGGCCCAGATAAAGTGGTTGGCTCCAATACTGGTGGCTGCTGCATCTTCATGGCTATTTGATCTCCCCTTATTACTTGCTTTGCAGATCTATCCTTTTCTCTAATTCTTCTCTTCTTTTGACTGGACATCTTGCTTCTCTGTTCTTGTTTCTTCAGTTTCCAGTATTCTCTTTGTTGTATTTGTTTTTCTCTCTTTGTAAGTGCTTTTCCCCTTGTCTGTGGGCAACTATAGCTGGCATTCTGCTGTTTTGCCACTCCTACTGCCATAGTTGCTTGCTTTTTCCTTTCTCTTGCCTTCCTCATTCTCTCTTTTGACTTTGAATTGTATGCAGCTCTTTTCTCATCAGACATACTTTTCCTGAAGTTTCTCAGCCGTAATGATTCCTTTGCTCGAAACTCATCATATTCTTCTGGTCTACCCTGCTTCATGCGTTGAAGATAAAGATGAACAGCCTTTTTATTTGCAGCAGCCTTTTCTGCTCGTTTATCCCCATGACACTTATTGCTCTGTTTAAATTTCATCTTCGAACCTACAGAGAACAAACCAAAAACTACAATAAATTGACCAAGTGCAGTTATATGATTGAGGTGGAACCCCCCCCCCCCCCAAAAAAGTGAACACCTTTGTGGTGTATACATTGCTAAGTGACAATACAAAGTTAGCAAAGCTTTCACAAAAACGTTCAAAAGGGGAAAACAAGTTTAAAACCCATAGAGCCTGCAAGGGGACAGAAAATTTAAACTTATTGTACGCACAATGTAATTATATCGTGCACAAGATTTAATTTAAATACTGTGCGCACGATTTCCCACCTTATCACAAATTAAATGGTGTGCAAGATGTAATTAATCGTGCCCACAATATTAATTTATATTTTTCTATGTCCCTTTACAGGCTTGAAAAAAAAAATGACGTGGAATAGACACACGTTTATTTTCAAACTACGTGATGACATTCATGAGAATTTCCCAAAACATTCTCCAATGAAATTATACCTTTTAATTTTATCAGTAAAATTTCAAAACTCCTGAAAGTGAAAAAAAACCCAGATTGTCTGACTGTACCAAATTAATTATGCTTACCCTTAAAAAAAATATTTTTTTTAAATTTAAAAAAAAAAATATTTTTTTTACTTGAGTCATCCAATTCCAAATTCCCTCCCAAAAATGTACTTTTGGCAAAAACATTCCTGCTTTCAATCTAGGTGTGCATGTGGGTTAAGCGTTGGGATGTGGGTTAGCATTGGGATTTTATAATTTATATTTTAATGGTAGGTCACGGTGGTTGTTGTTGATGATACGGAAAAAGGCCTAGCGTTCTGTGGTTTCCCCTAACCCAGTTGTGATATTATGTATGTTTTCCCCTTATGCAGTTGTGATATGGATTTTACGAACGGCGTCTTTAGATTTCTGTCCCAGTTGCGAACAAGTTTTGCGGCCTGGTACACCGTTTTGCGCGGGTCTGACGAATCTGCACAATAGTGGTTACCAGTGCAAATTCAACTTCTGTCCCTTTTACGAACGGCGTCTGTAGATTTCTGTCCCAGTTACGAACCAGTTTTGTGGCCTGGTACACCGTTTTGCGCGGGTCTGTCATACGCACAATAATGGTTACCAGTGCAAATTCAACTTCTGTCCCTTTTACGAACGGCGTCTGTAGATTTCTGTCCCAGTTACGAACCAGTTTTGTGGCCTGGTACACCGTTTTGCGCGGGTCTGTCAAATCTGCACAATAATGGTTACCAGTGCAAATTCAACAAGAGGGAGGAAAAATATCATAATCACAAAACTTATAAAATCCCCACAAAATAAAAGCAATAAACATGTTTAACTTCCTTTGTGGTAACAACTTGAATTGTGAGGCATATCGTGGTGGAAAACTGTCAAGTTCGTAACATCAATTAAGTTCGTAAACTTACCTGCAAATTCGACCGCCTTTTGACCGACCGGTCTTCGAGGCTCCTATGTCGCCACAGTGGAGTTGAATGTACGACTTCTGTGCGCCCTTACGTAGCGTATGTTGTGTGCTCATAGTTCGCGCTTTTTAGCGATCTCGGCAAAGTTTCTCAAGAATTGGCGGGAAACCTTCGATTGTTACGAACTTAATTTTAATTGGACAGACATTTATCATTTCGAGAATCTTTTTCCGTTGTGACTGATTGCAAAAAGAAACAAAGAAACTGATAGCAAGATGACAAGTTCGGTTGTTTTCTGTTCTAAAACTACTTCTTGGGCCGTGATTTGCATTTTAAATTTAATTTCACGGGGATGATTACGTTCGTAATTTTTTGGACAGACGTGATTACGAACTAAATTCGAAAATAAAATGCACCAAAAATTTGTTAAAACACCCCAAAATCGGAAGTAAAGTGTTTTCCCAAGTAAATATCAACACATTCTTATTTTAAATTTAAATTGTGATGTATTTTGTTTCTCATAAATATTCTTTTAGAGAAAATGTAAATCGTGAGACTCGGACTGTCACAACTGAGCGCCACTAATACAGCTGGACATATTTAATGATAGCTCCCCAAAAAACGTGAACAAAATCACATATTTTTCAAACTGTTTTTTATTAAACAACGTGTCAAGAATAACATTTATTATGTTTGAGACAATTTTGGGTCATGTTTATGTGAAATATGCACTGATTTAATTATGTACTACATGCGGCGACCCCAATGGTCCATTAGTGTGGACAGACCCAGAAAGATTGATCATGCCCACCCTGACTCTCTTGAAGATAGACTAAAAAGGTGATAGAGTTGGAAACGGGTACCATTCACTAGCCAAGCAACTACAGGGCAGGTGGGAGAATGTCAATAGATGAACAACCAACAGTCCAAGAGGAAACGCAGTACGGCTGAGATAGAAGGAAACCCAACTCCACCAGCTCCAAAGAAAGATAGGTATGGATGCGTTGCTCGGCAGCCAGATGGTCCACTGGAGGGGCACGATGAGGAGTCTCTTCGTGTAGTACAGGAAGAACTGGAAGATCTCCATCAGAACTCCAGAAATACTGATGACAGCATGTCAGCAGTGATGGAGAAAATGACATTGACATTTTTTACCCAAAGATTTGATATTAACAGCGGTGCACCCATTGTAGTTCTAATGAAGGACTGGCCTTTCCTCTTCACAAAGGCTGGGATGAGTAGCCACTTCAAGCAGCTTGTAGGACTGAATATTGTGGAGACATTGTGTTCTGCGCTACAATCCAGGCCAAAATGCTTGGGCCACCCTTTCCTGACGTTATGTACAACAATTCCCTGTGCACTTCCCGATCACATTCAAAACATTTGTCCCCCGCCCCCCGCGCAATGTTGACTGTAACTCAGAACACAGTCGGCAATTGGAACCAACATTGAAAGGGGGCAGGGGGGCCCAACGAGATATGGCCGGGATTGTAGATCTATATGCACAACACCATAAAGACATTGGATTCCACAAACGTGACATTTGGCTCATTCTCTTCCTGACCAATGGATCTCCTATATCCATGGTTACTCCCTACGCCCCATTAGTCTCCTTTAGTTCCCCTATAATTTAGACTGCTTTTCAGGGTCATCTATACCCTTGTGTCCTCTAGCCCCCACCCACCACTCCTCACTGTCCCTGTGCTTGTACATGTACCTACTGAAACAGAGAGCACACCCACTTACACCACTCTCAGGATCATGCAGAGGATTGAGCTTTCCCAAGCATCATCAAGTTTCAGTTCCCTGCCATCATGCATTTAAGCTGATCTGCATTAACAGTTCTTATGCAGCATCAGAGTCCAGCATTCTCCTGAAGATGATCAGAGCATACTGATGGAAACTTGCAACGGTTCTTTTCAGAGACATCCTAACTCAAAGACAGATTATCATTACATGGTGACACTGCAAACCTCCATCATACAAAGTTTCTAACCCAACTTTTGTTTTTACCCTTACAATGATTTGTGCAGTGCTTTCCCAAGGCCTGCAGAAACAAATCCACAGGCTGACATAACCCAAAAGTTTGGTTTTGTTTTTCAAAAATGGATTGGAGTCTATACACATTGCATGAAATTTAGATTTATTTTCTGATGCCGGTTAAAGTGTGTGCAGCATATTCTTTTTCTCTTTTGCTACAACCTGTTTTGATGTGAATAATGTATATTTTTGATTTTTCTTTTTCTGCTCTCTTTCAAAAGGTGCTTCTTGAAGATCAATCCTGATCATGGCAGGAAGACCAGCCAACGTGACAAGACTTACTCTATGATGAGTGCTAAGGTTCTGGCACTCATCAACCACATTGCTGATCATGAATGGACCGACTAGTATGGGTTTTTTCATAGCAGACAAATTGCCAACAAAAAAGAGTAAATTTTCCAACTTTTAATCTGAGATAAGTGTTCATAATTTTTGTTACGCTAAACAATTATGTGGGCGTAATAACTGCATCGAGGAATGAATACTAATTTTGTTTTTGTCCTACACTACTGATTAAATTGGTAACCGCCCCTAATAAGACTTCTAACCTGAGATAAGTGTTCCGGGCGAGCTCGGTGGTCTAGTGGTTATGACATCTACTCTAGTCATGTGGGAGTCATGGGTTCGAATCCCACCCGAGTTGCCTGGGTTTTTTTCTTCATAGGACTCAAAAGTGCTTATTACACATTGGTGGAGGGCAAAAACAAAATTAGTATTCAATCAACTGATGCAATTATTACGTCTAATTAAATCTCCTGATTGTCGTACAAAATCTCCTAATTGTAAGATGCAAGTGTTGGCAGATCTGCTGTAGAGAAGAATGGCAGTGAAGACAGAGAGGAGTGAAAAACCCAGAACAATAACAAGAGGTGTTTTTGCTTGTATTTGCTTGTATTTATAAGAGTGCCATGCAATTATACAAAAATATAAAGGCAGAACAAACAAATCATACTGTTTGCATGTTATTTAGTTGGTGCTGCAGTGACTATCCTATTTACAAGTTGTAATAGTTTCAAGTAAAAATTTATAAAATAGTGTTTTTATATTCATGCCCATTGAACATTCCTAGTGTTCGAACCTACCATTTGTGCATTTAATGGTTTTGAGCAAAGTCACACATAGACGTGTTCACTTGATTAATTAGTGGCAATTCTAATATTTTGTGACGGTTATCTCATACCGTTCGCATGTTATTAGTTGGTGCTGCAGTGACTATGCTATGTACGAGTTGTAATAGTTTCAAGTTAAACTTTATAAAACAGTGTTTTTATATTCATGCCCATTGAACATTCCTAGTGTTCGAACCTACCTTTTGTGCATAATGGTTTTTAGCAAAGTCACACATAGACGTGTTCAATTGATTATTTAGTGGCAATTCCAATATTTTGTGACAGTTATCTCATACTGTTCACATGTTATTAGTTGGTGCTGTAGTGACTATGCAATGTACGAATTGTAATAGTTTCAAGTTAAAATTTATAAAACAGTGTTTTTATATTCATGCCCATTGAACATTCCTAGTGTTCGAACCTACCATTTGTGCATAATGGTTTTGAGCAAAGTTTATGATATACCCAATTTGATGCTATACAGAAGATAATATTTAAAACTCAAGTTGTGTCTTAGTTGCACTATGCAGTAAATCAAACAGACATTACACCGTGTACATATAATGGTTATGTGTTGGATAGACCCAGATCATGATACAACCATCTTGCTTTCTTGTATTCAAAGTAATCTTAGCAAACTGAGGCTGGAAGGAAGAAGCAGACTGATTTCATTTCACATAATCCAAAATTTCTTTTATGAGACATATTATTTAATAGTGTTCAACTTACAAAACTTCATAAATAATAGAAAATATATGTACAATAAAGTATATGCAAGGTATGAGAGTGTGTATTTATGGTGAAAATAAAATAAAAATGTTAAGTTTCACGATTTAAATGAAAATGTGTTGTAACGGGGCTGGAAACCGCCTGATCAAGTAATAGACTCAGCAAGAACGTACACTCAGAGATCAAGTTACTCGTCTAATCATGATAACACTTTTATTCGGTATCAGATGTCTTCACTTATTTCTGTATAATACATGTGCGTAACCTACGTAAGTTAAAAGCCTATGTGGATGACGATGAGTCGGAGCGTCAATGTGCATCTCCAATCGAACACTCCTTGGTTGTAAGACGCTTTCCTAGTACTGTCTAGCCGCTTCTCACCTGGTTAAAACAAGTCACGATCTGAACTCCGAGCTCACATTTGGCTCGTCTTTTATAACTTTTAGGGTGCGCAAGGAGCTAGCGTCTCACAACAAAATGCCTCTTGCACTACTCTGATTGGTCATTAAACACAAGCGCAAGGATTATTCTAAGTCATAATAATCCTTGGCTAAATACAGCACAGGTGAATTTAACTTGTAGAGGTCATCCAACTTTTGGTTGACAAGTATAAAGTAATTCTTTACATTGAAATATAACATTGAACTTGTTCTTTAATCTTTCCTAAAATCTGGTAAATAAAGTTTATGAAGAAATAAAGAGTGCTGACTAGAATTTATTTGTAACAATGTATTTTCGTTGCACTCTCCCGGACTTAAAAACACAAATGCGTCCTCGCATTTACATGTAACTAAATTTGGGTTAAATCAGAGTAAAACTTATAAATCAAACTTGTCCAATCTTCCTATCTTGAATAAGTATTTAAATCCTAAGTATATTATTAATTAGTGACTGACTTCTGCTAATTAGCATAACCGTTTTCAGTATCCACAAGTCGGCTATTAAATATTCCTCATTCCTTAAAATTCAAAGTCATTTAATCACTGACTGTACCAGGCAGTTTCACATTCATTTAAAAGGAAAATCCGATTCCATTAAATCATTAGATCATTAAATCATACCTGGTGACAAACAAATTTAGAATATTCAACCATTTCATTGCAGGCCTACACTCATTAGTCATTTAGTTAAGTCATTGTTAGGCCTAATATTAATAATAACAATAATTGAATAAACATCAAGTCTCAATCTTTTGCTTTAAAAAGAACAGCAAGATACAAATATCACAAAACGAAGTTGTGTCCTTATTAGTAGACACATGTAATTCCCTGTGACGTTACTTCAACATCAATAAGAAATTGTAAATTCAAACAGCGAAATAGTAAAAATTGTCAAAGTCTCTTACCGCAACTCTTCTGCACGACGGACCCATTGGCGCCGCCATTTTACATTACTCGCGCCTCAACTTTAGAGGGCGCTACAATCTTTATTTACCACAGTCACTTCTGCTGACGCAACCGTCCGGAAGCGGCATAGTTATTTTTTTGATTTAAAGCTTAATTCCCCAATTTTGTTTTTATGAACCCATTTTACAATGTGTTCGTTCTTGTGCCAACTTGTATCTTACCAAGTTTTTGTGACGAATTTTTCTCCCTGGTTGCCATGGTCATGTACACGGGAACTGCTGAGGGTGGCTAACCCTGGCGCGCTGGATAGCGGGGCTAGATAGCCCCTTCGCTGTGCTCTATACTCTGTTGGCTTTCTAACTTTAACTTCAACTGTTAATACATGGACTGTTGGGGTAACTCAGCGCAGTTTGCTTCTGGTAGTGATGACTAGGTAGACCCGGCATTGAAGTTTACACCCCAAGCGACAAGGTGTTGTGGATGACTGAAGATTACTCTTCAGACGATGAGGCCTTTTCAAATAAATTTGAAATGGTCCGGCGATGCAGGTACACCCCCCTGCTACGCCTGGCTGGGGCAGTAGAAGGAGCTTATTCCCACACTGGTGTTAACTCAATAACACCCCCCTCACCCAGGAGGTATAACTCTCCTGAGTTAACATGGTTAAGGTAGTGCTGTTGCTTTAGGATCCTGTAGTCGATGACAAAAACTGGATCCTGTTTGCATGGACGGCAAGTAGTATTCCGTATATTTTAATTCGTATTTTCGTCCGTCTGGGAAGATGGCTGTTTCGGTGACTTGCCGGACAGTGACCCCACAGTCTATCTCATGTAGTCGGTTCACCCTTGACTTTGTCGTCTTGTTTTTCAAGGCCTGCTGTCGCATCCAGGAAACTTCTGCGCCAGCTGCCGTTTTGGGTTCCTTTCTTCTGCTTGCCCGAAAGTACCATGGATCTGGGTCGGATGGCCCTATTGTCGGTGATTTCGGTGTGTTTTCCTTCTTTGTCTGACCGACCCAACGTGCAGCAATGTTTTTTTTCTTTTTCTCTACCCCCTCTTCCTTCATGTTATCAATAATTTGGGCAGTTGTTCGCTCGAAGTCATTGATGGCCCATTTTCTCATGGAAGGTGTAGGACTCAGGGGCTCGTAAATTGACGCTGAAGGATTTGTCTTTCTGCTCTCATTTTCCCGTACCGGACATTCTTTCTTCCCTCTCTCTTCTGGCTTGTACTTCTTCGAATCTTTTTCTGTCCTCCACCAACATTCTCTTTTGTTGGAGTTGCGGTACATCTTTCATACATCTTATTGGTCAATGAAGGAGTGTGAAATGTAAAGATGCACGTCTAGTGCGTGGCGTTCGTCACGTCTCGCTGTTTACTTTTGTTATTTTTTTCTTTCTTTTTTTTCGTCGTGCGTCATGCGTCTTCTTCATATACGCACACGCACTGATCTGGTTCAGTCCATTACTCTAATGATCAATCAATCAAAGTATTATGCTAATTGTTGTATTTTTGAGGTTGACACCTCTTCCTCTGGCTTCTTCTTAGATTATTTTCTTTGTTGTCTGCCAGAGTTTCCTCCTGTTGTCCAAGAGTGTGTCCTTTTGTGTCTGTCGTTAAACTGTTCTCGTTTCTCTTATCCTCTGAAGGTCTACTTTTGTCTTCGTGGTCTTCCTGACTTGGTATAGCGTCTTTTTCACAGCTTGTCTCTTTCCAAAACCATTTGAACTGTTTTGTCCCGTAATAGGGCTCGAGTTGGTTGCTGTGTATTACTTTCGGTTTTGCTTTTGGCCCTTTCTGTATTCTGTATGTCACATCACTCAGCCTTTTTGTGATGACATATGGGCCTTCCCAGAATCTCTGCAGTTTAGGGCTTATTCCTTTTTGTTTTTGTGGGGTTGTATAACCACACTGTGTCTCCTTGTTTATGGCCACCTCTTTCTGCCCTGTGATCATAGTTTTTTTCTGCTTGTCTGTTGCTACTTTGAGATGCTTGCTTGCATATTGCTGGACTGTCTCCATCTTCTCTTGTAGTTGCTCTACATAATCATTGCGTTCGTTGTACAGGTATTCATCTTCAGGGGGTCGTTCTATTAATAGGTCAGCAGGTAACTTTAAATCACAACCCATCATTAACTCGCTGGGTGTACACCCCGTTGTTTCGTGAGTTGAAGTCCGGTATGCCATCATGACGTATGAGAGATGTTGATCCCAATCACGTTGGTTGTCTGCTGTGAAGAATGAGAGTAAGGCTTCCAGCGTTCTGTTGAAGCGTTCTACCATCCCATCTGACTAAGGGTGAAGAGCCATGGTTCGAGTCTTGTCTATGCCGTGTAGCTGGCAAACCCCACAGAACACTTTTGATTCAAAGTTTCTGCCTTGATCTGAGTGTATTTTTAACGGGACCCCGTATCTTCAAATGAATTCTTCCGTCAGAACAGTAGCAACTGTGATGGCTTCTTGATTTGGAATGGGGTATGCCTCTGTCCACTTGGTGAAGTAATCTGCTACCACTAGTATGTATTTATTTCCTCTGTCTGAGACTGGTAAGGGACCCATCACATCAATAGCTATCCTTTCCATTGGTATAAAGCCAACATTGTATTGCTTCATAGGACTGGCTCAACTACAGCCAGTCCCGTAAGCATTGCTCCTCCTTCAATTTTCCCTGGTAGCAATATCTCTCCACCTGGTGGAATGTTGACAGTAGTGGCTGCTGTAATGCGGCATGATGATGCTGGTGCTCGTGCAATTGATGTGCATGCTATGGGTATGTCGTGTAGTTTCATTTCTGTTTTCCCCACATCTAGATTACAGTTGTGTTTCATCATGAAATCGTAGCCCAGGATACCATCTAAGTCGGTCTCAGCCACCCATAGATCATGTTGTACCCAAGGGCTATGTTTGCCAATTTGAGCTGAAAGCTACCATGCCCAAGGGAGAGTAGGGGGGAGCCATCTGCTGTTACCATAGTGATTTCTTTTTTTTCTAGTCGTGGTCACGACGATTCTGGTATTGCAAAATAAATATCTCACCTACTATCGTTATGTTGGCCCCTGTATCTACCAGAAAACTCACACCAATGTCTTCCACATGTCCGGGTACATACATGCCATCTGATCCCACTGTTGATCTGATGCGTGGTTTTACTAATGTTGTTGTGTCTGTGGGCCTGGGTACTGGAGTCGATCTTCGGCCCTCAAGCTCGACTGGCCGCCGTTTCCCTGACGCGAGCTTGCATCATAATAATAATAATAATAAAGAATATTTATAGGGCGCCAAAATCCACCAAAATGAGGTGCTCAAAGCGCACAGGAGGGGAAAACCACACACAGCAAGAAAAATAAGACAAATAGACCAATTACACATAGGCGAGATTAAACAATGTGGTTTTCAACTTAATCTTGAAAGTATTGAGATTGGAAATGTTGCGGATTTGAAGAGGTAAATCATTCCAGAGTGTGGGTCCAGCATGGGAAAATGACCTATCGCCCCATGATTTACTACTCTTAGAAACCTGTAGCATGCATGTATTGGAAGATCGGAGAGATCGCACAGGAGTATAAGCTTTAACCAAAGAAATGATATATATAGGAGCAGAACCATTAATGCAATGAAAGATAAGCAACAGAAGTTTGAAAGTAATACGAGATTCGACTGGGAGCCAGTGTAGTGACTTCAGTACTGGTGTAATGTGAGTGTGTTTCCTGGTAAGAGTGACAATGCGAGCAGCTGCGTTTTGTAATTTTTGTAGTTTAGAAAGTTGAGTTTGGGGTAAGTGAAAAGGAAGACTATTACCGAAATCCAGTCGAGAAGAAATGAGAGCATGGATTATTTTCTCAGTGGCTGGACGTGTCAGGTATTTGCGGATCAGGTCAACATTTTTTAACTGGTAACGAACAAATTTACACATATTGGATATATGAGCTGACATAGACATTGTACAATCGAAAGTTATACCAAGATTTCTCCAAGAATGAGAGAGAGGAGTCACAGAATCAGCAATCTTGAAAGAAGTAACATTGATCTTATCTAATTGAACCTTTGAACCAAATAATAGAAACTCAGACTTAGCACAATTCAATTTAAGAGATTACAGACTCAACCAGCTACAAATATCCTCCACACAAGATTCAAGATTGTGAATGGAACATAGTGCCTGACTTTGACTTGGAGGAAAAGAAACGTATAACTGAATGTCATCTGCATTACAGTGATATTTGACAGAGTGACGTTGAAGAATGCTCTTTAGACCGCTGAGATATATGGAAAACAATGTAGGACCACCGACAGATCCCTGCGGAACACCACAAGTTACTGGCATAGAATCAGATTTACAATCATTAGTACATACAATCTGAGAACGATTACCTATATATGACTCAAACCATTTAAATGCCTGTCCAGTAATACCAAGTGATTGAAGAGTATGAAGTAAGATCTTATGGTTCACCGTATCGAAAGCGGAAGAAAGGTCCAGAAGTAGCAAAGCAGTAATATTTCCACAATCCATTTCATTGAGTATATGGTCAGAGACATTAACAAGGAGAGTCTCAACGCTGTGCAGTGGACGGTAGGCAGACTGACGGTTATCGAAACGGTCATTACCAAGAAGATATTCAGAGACTCTAGAAAAAACAACCCGCTCAATTATCTTAGACAAGTATGGTAGATTTGACACCGGTCGATAATTGTTGATAACTTCAGGATCAAGGGATGGCTTCTTCAGGAGAGGATGGATGTGAGCAATTTTTAATGACACAGGAACAGTGGCTTGTTCAATGCTCAAGTTGACAATACTTGCAATTATTGGTGCAAAAGTAGTGGAACACTCTTTAAGCAATGTTGTGGGGATTTGGTCCAGTTCACAAGACTTTGCGGGAGTTTGACGAAGGAGACGCTCAATCTCATCTGCAGTTGTAGGTCTGGCAGTATCCAGGATGGCTGGGGGCCGGTAACATTGACTCATCAGGATGAAGGCTACTGCAGATGCGATCGATCTTGGATTGGAAGAACTGGCTGAAACACCTAGCAAGCGATTCACTGCTGGTGTGAGTGGGTAGTGGAGATGGTTGTTTTCGGTCAAGAAGACGATTGGCCACAGTAAATAAGCGTTTGGAGCTGCTCCCACAATCACCTATTACACCCACGTAGTATGAACACTTCGCTTTGTGCACAAGTGCATTGACGACATACTTTTGAGCACAATATAACTGCCGGTGAATCTCCAATCTATTGGAGCGCCATCTTCGTTCGAGACATCTGTGCTTCTGTTTTGCAATGGTGATGTCCTTGTTGTACCAAGGGCTGTCGTGACGTTCCTTAACATGTCGGGACGTTGCAGGTGAATGAGAATCAAGAAGGATGCGTGATTGAGAGTTGTACTGATCGAAAGCATCGTTGACATTATCCATCGTAGAAGGTATTATGCTTTGCATGGCATTCCTGGCAAATGAGACTCTGTCAACAGCTTTGATGTTTCGTACAACTACTCTTTTACCGTTATGATGAGGCTTAGTAAGGTGGAGTTTGCAGGTAATGGCAGAGTGATCAGATATTCCAGGTATAACTTGAACATCTGAATAAAGCTGGTTTTCAAAGTTACGAACAATGAAGACATCAAGGATGTGGCCTTTAGCGTGGGTAGGCATTGTGACTTCCTGTGAAAGACCATGGCTGGTTAGCAGGTCATTGAACTTCAGGGTATTAGGTGATGAAATATTATCCAGATGTATATTGAAATCACCAGTGATAACAAGAGGTGAGGGTTGGAACATTCTGTTGTCAAGCATTAAAGAGAATTCATCGAGAAACGTGGAGAATGATGAATGACTCCTCGGAGGTCTATATATGACAATGATGTCCACACTGGTGCTGTCGGACGTAAAGGTACCTGACATCATCTCAAAACTCTCAAAAGCATTAAAGGTGTGAATATTCACCTTGAGGTCATTGTGAAATAGGATACCGACACCACCACCCCGCCCAGTAGCTCTAGTTTGGTGCTTGAAGGTAAATCCTTCCGGAAGGAGATCAGCAATGACCGCTTCATCGTTAGAAGTCGGCCGTGTTTCGCAAACACAAACAATGTCCAAATGGTGGTCGAGAACGAAGTCCTGGAATTCGGTGGATTTATTGCGAAGAGAACGGGTGTTAAGCATACAAAACTTCGAGTAATTCTTTGGCTCATCACTTGTAGGAGAGACTGGAGAGGATATAGTTGATGTTGAAGATTGAATGGACTGACCGCGAGGAGTTGATTGTTGAAACCTTTTTCGAGCTCCCAGGCTTCCACGATGGGTTTTTCTACTGCGAAGAATGCCTAAAGATTTTATTGTTTCAAAAACTCTGGGGTTTAATCGGAGTCGAGTGTTGCCACGGCCAGGATTGAGATTGTGAAGTGAAAGACTGTCATATGTGGTGCGTTTATTCTGCTGAGTAGAGATCTTTTTTGGTGAACCATCCTGGAAACCAGTTGGTCCAGGATTCGGGCTGACATCCCCACATCCAATCAGTAATAGTTGAAAAGTGGCGTTGGAGTTCGAATAGTATAGAATGCGAGTTCCAGAGTATTTTCTTACAAAATGGTGCTGGCTAGTCTGTCTACAAGATTCATGATGTTGAGTAAGGCAAGCTCCTTTTTTCAGCAGAACAATAGAGACAAAGAGGGCAAGCTTAACCAGTTTCATTGTTAGTGAAGATGTCTATTGTTCACAGTCAATTGTATTCCCTACACACCCCAGTGAGCAGGCTGCAGTGGAGTATCAACATGGAGTATATAGTCACCTTTATGTAGTATATGAGCCACAGTATGTCAATATTTCTGTTTCAGGTAAAAACATCACACCAGGCACAAATTAGGCTGTAACTGTAGTCCAGTAGCTTCCACAAACTTATTCCAGTAAGGTGGTATACAATTGAAGATGCAATTGCACAGTAAAGAGGCAAAAAACTTAAAAAGTTAAGAGCTGTGTGGGAGGGCGACCTGTAGGTGCACACTACCCTAAACGCATCATTACTCTATGATCTGGATCTCTCTTGTTGTGGGCAGTCTCTTCGGAAATGGCCAGTCTCGCGGCAATTCCAACACTCCACGGTGTTTTTACCTCCCTGTTGTGCCCATCTTCGTTGTGTCGTTGGTCTGGAGTTGAATTTTGAACTTTCATCTACACTCCTTGGTGTACTTAGTTGTCTCTGTAGATTGCTGAACCCTTCGGTAATAGCATTACCAATTGTAGATGTGAATGCAGCAAGCTGTTGTTCCAGTGGCGCAACTGCCGGATTTGTCTCGTCAGAGGTTACCACTCTTGCAGCTGGTGTTGGCCGCCTGGCTTGACCCCGTTGTCGCTCTGCTATATGAAATGCCTCAAGTTCAAAGGCAACTCTCACTGCATCGTCGATGTTGAATGGCCTGGACTGAAATACTCGCCAACAAATGTCAGCATCATCCAGAGCATCCATAAAATGATCTTTTGCTAGTGTTTCTTGAAGCTCGTAGGGTGCTGTCGGGTATGCCCGTTGTGTCAACCGCCTTATGCTCTGAGCCAACTCTGATAGTTTCTCATCTCGCCCTCTCGTCCGATTCTTTAATTGAACACAAAACATCTCCGTCTGATTGGCAGGACTAAATCGTTGACCAAGTGCTGTGATGAGGGCAGTGAAATCTCGTCGGTTTGCGGTATCCAAATCACCCAACACTGCCTGTGCTGCGCCCCGTAGATTGGCGGCAAGATAAATAGCCTTCTCCTGTGCATTCCATCTGTTGAGCTCAGCCAGTAGCTCGAACTGCACTAGGTAGTCTTCCCAAGAGCTCATACCATCGTAGCTCGCTGGTCGAACTCTCGGCTTGTCAAACGGAACGGTGGGGTTGTTCCTTGTAGATCTCTGTTCTTCATTATCGTCAATGCTCATTGACGCAAGTTGCCGTCTTAGCCTGTCGTTCTCTTCCTTCATCAGACTGATTTCCCGTCGTTCTTGTTGAAATGAACCGTCGCCTTCACCGCCCAGTTGTACCGGTGGACTCTGGATGGTTTCATCTTCTGGTGTACTTGAACGGCCCACCCCGGCGGTGGATCCGAACGGGATTTCCTGATCAGAAGTATTCATCGCAGTTCTCGAAGTTCTGGTAGCGTGTACAATACCCCCGTTCAATTCCGGTCACCGCTGCCACCAAATGTAACGGGGCTTGAAACCGCCTGTTCAAGTAATAGACTCAGCAAGAACGTACACTCAGAGATCAAGTTACTCGTCTAATCATGATAACACTTTTAATCGGTATCAGATGTCTTCACTTATTTCTGTATAATACATGTGCGTAACGTACGTAAGTTAAAAGCCTATGTGGATGATGATGAGTCAGAGCGTCAATGTGCATCTCCAATCGAACACTCCTTGGTTGTAAGACGCTCTCCTTGAACCCCGAGCTCACATTTGGCTCGTCTTTTTTAACTGTTAGGGTGTGCAAACAACGCAAGGAGCTAGCGTCTCACAACAAAATGCCTCTTGCACTACTCTGATTGGTCATTAAACACAAGCGCAAGGATTATTCTAAGTCATAATAATCCTTGGCTAAATACGGCACAGGTGAATTTAACTTGTAGAGGTCATCCAACTTTTGGTTGACAAGTATAAAGTAATTCTTTACATTGAAATATAACTTAAATCTTTCCTAAAATCTGGTAAATAAAGTTTATGAAGTAATAAAGAGTGCTGACTGGAATTTATTTGCAACAGTGTATTTACGTTACAATATAATTGTTATGTGTTGGATAGACCCGGATCATGGTACAACCATCTTGCTTTCTTGTGTTCAAAGTAATCTTAGCAAACTGAGGCTGGAAGGAAAAAGCAGACTGATTTCATTTCACAAAATTCAAAATTTCTTTTATGAGACATATTATTTCAAAGTGTTCAACTTACAAAACTTGATAAATAATAGAAAATGTATGTACAATAAAGTATATGCCAGATATGAGAGTGTGTATTTATGGTGAAAATAAACTAAAAATGTTAAGTTTCACGATTTAAATGAAAATGTATTAACTGATCATTGTTAACATTGATCTGCCCATGTTGACATCATAGACTATAGATGCATCAAAAAATTGTACCCTCTAAAAACAGGACTTAGAAGTAAAACAACATCATCTGTCAACTGTTTTTTGGAGGATTACTAGTAACGGTAATACTCTGTAAAATAAACGGTAAAAAGTATGGTCTACCAAACAATTACGGTAAACAAAATATGTCACTTGTTGTATTTACAGACTTTTCACCCTATAAAAATGGTGTAGCGTAAATAAGAATACGGTCCACAAGTAAAAAAAAACGCTGAAAAGTATGATCTGCATTAAGATTTACGGTTAACAAAAATATGTCAGCCATACTATTTACAGACTTTTCAACGAAAAAAAAATGGTGTAGCGTAAATAAGAATACGGTCCACAAGTTAAAAACACGCTAAAAAGTATGTAAGATTTACTGTTAACAAAAATATGTTTGCCGTAGTATTTACAGACTTTTCAAAAATCAAAACCAAGCTCTGATGGCTCATCAGTGTAGGAATGGGCATCTAAATTTATTTGTGTAGTTTAAACAATGACAATTCAGGCAAATATTCTCATTGCAGTATCTTGTTTATTATTGACACTGTACCCAACAGAGGAGATACATAAGTTTAACAATAAATTATGAATAAATACAAATAAGAATTTGAGGCATTGCATGGTGAGGTATCATATATTTGGTTTGCGGTAACACTATGTGTATATGTACTTGCTAGGTAGATTTTGTTCTTTGAGAACTTGTCTTGGTTATTTTCTACGCAGAGTAGAATATTCGGAATTCGGGATACTTCTCAGTTCTGATTTTTACTTGCTGAGAAATCTCCCAAATTCCGAATATTCTACTCTGCGGCAGTAGAAAATAAGCAAGACAAGTTCCCAAAGAACAAAATCTACCTAGCAAGCACATTTTAAGAATTGAGAAGTCTTCCGAATTCCGAACATTCTACTCTGCGGCAGTAGAAAATAAGCAAGACAAGTTCTCAAAGAACAAAATCTGCCTAGCAAGTAGATATACACATGGTGTTACCGCAAACCAAATCTCCTTATAAATAGCTGAATGGTGTCTGTGTGTGTGTGTGTGTGTGTGTGTGTGTATGTTATTGGATCTCGTCTCTGGATACCGCATCAAACCTCGCCAAATTTACATGGAAGAAAGGAGTTGACTTCGTCTTGACACTCATCTATTTTTGAACAAAATCCGTTCAGAATTGACAGATTTATGAGCAAAAAACCACCAAAAGGTATGCGTTTTGCGCGCCATTTTCACTGTTGCTATGGGCCGTGCACACCCTATATGGGTCGCGCGCACGTAAGTGCAAGCTTAAAAGAACAATGCCAACGCATGGGATCATGGAGAACGGAGGCAAGCATTAGCCCCCCCCCCCTACACACGACTCTCTTTGTAATTCGGAAATGCCAGGAAGCAAAACGTTTAAGGAGATAAAACGCAAACACAATATTTCAATTTCAATTTTTTTTAAAAATTAACGCTACCCCCCCCCCCCCAAAGTCTTTAACCTCGCAGCATCTACACCTTATTTGTTACCCCCCCCCCTTACACATGACTT
The DNA here is from genome assembly GCA_021014325.1 of Plazaster borealis. NCBI lineage: Eukaryota > Metazoa > Echinodermata > Asteroidea > Forcipulatida > Labidiasteridae > Plazaster > Plazaster borealis. Next base: position 8,355,820 of record CM037461.1, read on the forward strand.
TCTTTGTAATTCAGAAATGCCAGGAAGCAAATATGACAAACTGAATAAAACACACCTGAAAAATTACGATAACACGTTTGATGAGATAAAACACAAACACAACATTTCAATTTCAAACTGTATTTTATTATTACGCTAGCACGTTTAACCAGATGGGTTTTAAATTTCTTAAAGTCTTTGGCTTTTTTTCAATTTCAAACGTTTTTTTTAATTATTATTACGCTATTACGTTTAACCAGATGGGTTTTTAAATTTCTAAAAGTCTTTGGCTTATTGGCTTTTTCTTTAAGTTTCAAAACACTAACACAATTTTTCAAATTCAAACTGTTTTCATTATTACGCTACCACTTTTAACCCTAATACAACTTGGAGCAAATGTTTCGCCAATGAAAGTAACTGCAGAAGTGTCAAAATAAATCTGCGCTTACGCGCACTGTAACGTGTGCATTTCTATGGGACGCAGCTGGGCGTAAGCGCAGAATTCCACGGTAAGCAGTGCCATGAAATTGGGCTCAGATGGGTTTTAACGATTCCATTTCCTGTATTAGTAGTGTTTTCCTCATAAGGTGATTGTTTAAGTATTCATTGTGTTGTTTGGCTCTCTTGGCATTTTCTGTTTTGTCTACTTTCTATTGATTCCAGTTGTTTTTCAGTCGAGTTTTCAACACAAGGTGATTTGTTTTTACCTATTCTTTCATCTTTTTTTGCTCTCTTGCCACTCTTTGTCTTTGGCGATTTTTTGGCCCTTTTGCAGTTTCTTTCTTTGGCGATTCCTGTTGTTTTTCAAGAAATGATGAACAAAATAAAACATAATTAATCAAACATAGAGCAACATATATCAATCTTTGTCTTTTACATAATCGTTAACGATTCTATTTGTTTCGAGATACAATAAACCACCTAACGTGATTGTAAGCCCTCAAACCATGGTAAGAATGTTCTTTGCCCTTTAATGTACTTACCAGTACCTTCTCTTTTGTCTAACTTGGTTTCTTCATCATACTGCGCCGCCGCTTTTATTCCTGTTGGATATGCAAAATTAGACAGGGTGAACATTTGAAAAAAATAATAATATTCAAACATTGCAAAGGACTAGCAATACATTTATCATGCCCTTATCAGTTCAGTCATTCTTTATCATGATTAATTAACATAGTAAAAACATTAAAGGGACACGTTGCCTTGGATCGGGCGAGTTGGTATATAAAAAGCATTTGTAACCGTTTGTTATAAAATGCATATGGTTAGAAAGATGTTTTAAAAGTAGAATACAATGATCCACACAAAAATATCTTGAAATTGCGTGGTTTTCCGTTTACATCGTGAACAAACACGGTCGGCCATTTTGTGGAGTTAGCTTTTTGAGCACACATTAAATAGCAACTGCTAAAAAATCGAACCTTCCTTTAGTATAAGTACTTAGTATTATAATTATTGTTTATTTCTTTAATCAGGGACATTGCAACAGAGTTAGAAATTGAATCCCACCAGTCTCCCGAGCAGCTGCGGAAAAAGTGGAACAATCTATGTAAAAAGTACAAGGTGAGCTGATGAGTCTTACATAATGCAGACTAAAATACATAATGAACTTTCCCAGTTCAGTGGCTGTTCATGATGCATTTCCTACCATCACTTTGTTCATATGAGGCATGATGACACTCTGTCGTTGTACTAATGACACCTTTTGAAGTAATGTAGTTTTAGAGAAAGGGTAGTTTTCATCCCCAAAATTGAGAAAGGCTATTACATGTCCCTTTTAAGTTTGAAGGAACCAAATGTTTATCAAATTGATCATATATTCTTTTTGTTGTATTCTTTTCTTCCAATGTTTAACAGGACATCAAGTTCCCAGCTACTGGAACAGGCAAGGCACCTTCCTGGACCATGTTCAATTTAATGGATGAGGCTCTGGGAGAGAGTCATGCGATTGAGGCACCACTTCTTATTTGAAGTAGTGGTGGCACAATTGCTAAACCACTCGGACTTTCTCCAAGTCCCTCAGGCAGCCCAAAGGCAAACAAATCTAAGAACACCACCATGATGGATGTTATTAACCAGCAGCTGGACAAAATGGTAGAAACCGACGAAAGCTTGTCAGACAACAAGACAAAATGATAAGTGCCTTTGACAGGCTTGTTGATGTCTTTGAAAAACGTAATTAAAGTGATCTCCTATACAAAGGCACTGGACACTATTGGTTATTACTGAAAATCATTGTTAGCATAAAACTTACTTGGTAAAAAAAAGCAATGGAGAGCTGTTGATAGTATTAAACATTGTGAGAAACGGCTCCCTCTGAAGTTACATCATAACTTCTCACTAAAGTATTTGAATTTAATTTGAGCATCTGAAAGTACACCACTAGTGCAACTGGGGTGTGTTTTCTTCCATTTTTCTCTCGCAACCTTGAAGACCAATTGATTTTAAATTTTCACATGTTCTATGCATATGTCGGGATACACCAAGTGAGAAGACAGATCTATTACAATTACCAATAGTGTCCAGTGCCATTAAAGGATTTGGGTACTGTTTGTAACACAAACACAATGTCCACAGTTTTTCATTAAACTTACACCGTTGGAAGATTATGATAGTAGAAAGCTTACCTTAAAATATTACTTGCTGATGTGCTATAGTTTTTTAAAAAATGGGTGAAACAATGTTACGAAAAGCTTTCTACCATTATTATCTTCAAACTGTTTAAGTTTAAAGCAACTCTATGGACATTGAGTTTGGCTACAAAAATTTACCCAGACCATTTAAGGAAGGATATACTATAGAGAAAGGGGTAGTTTTTCACCCCAATAATTTAAACTGAGAAAGGCTTTCTCAGTTTTTTTCTTCTTTCACAGTTAAAATCCAACTTTGAACACCAATTAAGCCCAACTTCTTCAGGTTTGTCACTTTAGTCATACATTAAGTGTGGATACTGGTCATTGAATATTAGCAATGTACACCCAGCCTAAAAATAACTGTTAGCATAAAAACTGACTTGGTAACGAGCAATGGAGAGCCGTTTATATTATAAAACATTGTGAGAAACAGCTCCCTCTGAAGTTACATAGTTTTTGAGAAAGAGGAAATTTATCACTCAAATAATAAACGACTTCAGCTGAGGCCTTTTATTATGCATCTGAAAGCACACATAAATTATGCAACAAGGGTATTTTTCTTTCATTATTCTCTTGCAAAATTCGATGACCATGTTGAGCCCAAACTTTCACTGGTTTATTATTTTATGCATATGTTGCGAAACATCATACTGGTCTGTATTGACATTTACCAAAAGTATATCCTGCCTTTAATAATGCCTAATAAAGTATGTGTTTCATCTTATTTGTCTTAATAGGGATGGTAAACATTTGCTTATCACTCTTAAAATTAAGTGCAATAAAAACTATTGGTTAAATACATGTACATGCTGCTTGGTTAAACATGTACATGTAAGCCTTTGGCAGCTTTTGATAAAGCATCTTCAGAAACATTTCACTTCTAAGTACATGTAAATTGGTTAGGTAAAAAATAAACATGTATCCCTCATTTGAATCTGAGAAGCATTACCGCAGTAACTTCAGATTTTCTGTGATATCTCAAAAACACCTTTTGAAAACAAATTTCCACATGCTATCATTTACATTAAAGGAACAAGTTGCCTTGGATCGGACGAGTTGATCAAAAAGCGTTTATAACAGTTTGTTATGAAATGCATGGTTGGAAATTTGTTTTAAAAGTAGAAGACAATGATCCACACAAATTTGCCTCGAAGTTTCAGGGTTTTTCTTTTACTTTGCAAACAAAAACACGGTCGGCCATTTATGGGAGTCAAAAGTTTGAGTTTGCCAAGTTCCCTTGATGCACTACCATTCCAATTTCATGTGTATTATCATCCTTTGATATACTTTCATAAATTGTATTTAAAATTTTAATTTTATGTACAACTTGAACAATATATACCAAGTACATAGCTAAGCCAAACAAGTTTATGCTTACTAGAATAAGGAATTACCAGTAAAAATACCATGTTATATGTACATTCTGTGACTGGTATCCTACTAATTTTTGCTTAGCTGAAAGTATTTAAGCAATTTTGTCTGCTTAAAGGCACTGGACATTGGTAATACTCAAAACAATTGTAAGTATAAAAAATTACTTGGTAACAAGCAATGAATAGCTGTTTTGAATACAAATAATTGTTAGAAACGCTTTCTCTGAAGTAACATAGTTTTTGAGAAAGAAGTAACTTCTCACTTAAATATTTAAATTGAATTTCAAGACCTCAGCCGAGGTCTCGAATTCAAGGCATCTGAAAGCACACAACTTTGTGTGACAAGGGCATTTTTACTTCCAATATTCTCATGCAACTTTGATGACCGATTGAGCTCAAATTTTCACAGGTTTGTTGTCTTATGCATATGTTGAGATACACCAAATGAGAAGACTGGTCTGTGACAGTTACCAAATGTGCCCAGTGCCTTTAAGCAGCTGTATGAAATTGGGCCCAGGCCTCAACGGTGCATCTTTAAATCAGCTTTTCCTCAAATGAGCCAGGACATGCAAAGGTACAGCCATTTATGCATGAGATCTTAGTGTGATTACGTCAAGTTTTGCACCTTGAGATTCAATTGGATTGTGTTCAAATCCTGTAATTCAATGAAATATAATTTAATTATACTTCGCCTCCTTCGGTTTCGAATCAACTCGCGTCTGCTGCCTGTTAGGGCGCCCTCACCAGTCTTTCAAGAAAACTCCCCTTCCCGCCACTCAACTCTCTGACCTTCAACCTCTTCTGTTTTCTGCGACGGGCGTCACAACGTGAGTATTTTTACAGGGATTGTTTTTTTCCCCCTTTTGATGAATACTTCCTTGTCGAGGTTCACTTTTTGGTGTTGTTTTGTACCTCGATTCGTAGCCCTTTTGAGGGCTCTATTTATCTATTTTGTAGTTTTGTTGACTTGTTTTTACAGGTTTTTTTTCCCTCGTCATCTGAGTCTGACTCTGATTGAGCTGTGGTTTTTTTATTGAGTCGTCATGTCGCACGCTTCAACTAGCGAGTCTGCACATGTCGCCTTGGTGTCAGACATGACAGATAGTTCGACGGCAAGGTCTAATTCGCGCTTCCCCTTAGTTCGGGACCGTGAACCAGAGCCAGACCATCCACGCCTCCCATTTAGGGGCCGTGATCTTCATTGTGATGGTGATAGTCACAAGAAAAAGCCATCTGCTGGTGCTATTGCTAGTTCTGCTGGTGCTAGTAGTGCTGAAGGTATATCTTGCCCACCACATGAACAGACTTTTTCAAGTCTACAACTAGCCACCATTGCTGACATGCAACAACGTCAGAGTGAAGTATTTAAAGGCATGCTGACTGAAGCCTTAGATAGCTTTGGAGAAAGGCACTCACGCTCCAGATCTCGTTCCTTTACGAGAGTTCATCGCCACAGACCGAGATACAGATCTCGATCTAGTTCCAGTAGGCATAGTTACTTCAGCTCAGGGTCTCGGTCTGATGATGATCAGAGCCCCCCTTCATCACCAAAACGAAGGCAAATTGATGCAGATGATGATGCTGTGTCCATGCATGCGGGTAGTGTGCATGATCTATCTCAGGGTAATGACCTCAATGCCCAAAAAGATGGTCCCACAGACCGAAATGATACAACAAGTGCTGTTGCATCATCGCTAACAAACCCGCATGAGGAGGCAAAAGGAGCCATGTTTGAACAGTCTGTTTTAGACTGGTGGAAAGAACAAAGGACCCATACACTTGATCAGGCCAAAAGGGATGAACTGTTGGAGAACTTAGTCCCCGATGCCTCGGTCGGGCAATATTTTAAGGCTCCGGACATGCCCAAACCTATCCGAGCTTCAATGAAGAAGACCAAGGTGGACGCCTGGAAAAATGATAATTCCATGTGGTCCATACAAGAAGATTGCCTTCGAGCTGCACTCCCCTTGATTAAGGCCATAGAATTGAATCAGTCAGTCAAAAATCAAGAGCTGAAACCTCTTCTCACTTCAGCAGGTAGTCTACTTGGTTCAGCCGTTCAACGCTTGTCTGTACATCGGCTTCGCCGAGCTGAACCATTCATCAAGGACGGCTACCTTCAAGACGTAAAGCCTTCTATGACTTGCCTATACGAGGAAGAATGGGCTCAGAAGGTTGATGAGGATGACAAGATGAATAAAGTCACCCAAAAAGTTGTTAAAACCACTGGTAAATACTCATCGTCAACACTGAAAAACAAAACTAAAGACAAAGGGTCGTACTCCCAATCCTGGTCTCGCAAGGACAAGAGTCAGAAATTTAGGTCTCGGTATCAACCCTACCAGTACCGACAAAGCTCGTATGAGCGATCCTATACAGGACGAGACCGCTCCCAAGGTGCACAGACGACAGATAAGAGGAGTTCTTTTCGTCACGAAAAGAAAACCCCCAAAAGTTTCTCAAAGAACTAAGTCATCTCGGAGAAGAATTTGATTCTGTACCAAATTACGGTCTTTGTTATGCCGGACAGATACGATGGCATTTACCGGCATGGAAAAAATTGACAAGCGACCCTTGGATTCTGCAGATTATTGTTGGGTACAGAATCCCATTCTTCAGAAAGCCAATTCAACACAAAATTCCAGGCCAGGCGAGTTCTTAAACGGCCGTTTCAAACCGGCAGGGTCGTGGACCGTGTGGAAAAGGCCTGAGCTGAAGACAAGGGCCTTTATCGCAAGGCCACGACCCTGCAAGGTTTTAAACGGCCGTTTAAGAGATCGACGCCTACTCTTTTATTCCCGTTCATAAATGCCCTTATGTTAAAAAGCGAAATAATCTCACAGTTATAGACAATGTGGCACTGTTTCTTTTGCAAGTTTGCTAATAGCTATGAATTGCTGTCCGCGTAATTTAAATTGGCGTACATAAGCTTGCGCGCCCAAACGCGCGAGGCCAGCCGGTCTTAAACAGCTTTAGCTGTGTCTTTATCAACCGTTTAAACACACCCACGTAACGCTAAGCAGCATCTTCTGCTGAACATCTTTCGATGAAATAAGGCCCACCATAGGTTTACCATCATGACACAATTCGAGATGTTATACTGTCGCTTTCGATACCAGTGAATACTGAATTCTGTGCCAGCCGTGTAAGCGAAATGTAAAATTTTCGTTCATGAGAATTGACTGTGTTGATTAGTTCATTTTGAAAAATTTCGACTGAAGGTTCTTATTTTTAGTTAGTTGGCTGTGGGTTATGTTCTGCTGCTGTATGGTGTTCTACAAAGGACTGCCTCTGCTGGACCTTCACACAACTACGACGGACCAACTCACATCTACAACAGACCAAGTTACAACTACGACAGACCAACTCACAACTACGACAGACCAACTCACAACTACATGATTTGTGTCATGAGAAGTTGTGAGTTGTTTTGTTGTAGTCGTGAGTTGTTTTGTTGTAGTCGTGAGTTGTTTTGTTGTAGTTGTGAGTTGCTTTGTTGCAGTTGTGAGTTGTTTTGTTGTAGTCGTGAGTTGTTTGTTGTAGTTGTGAGTTGCTTTGTTGCAGTTGTGACTTTGTCTGTGGTAGTTGTGAGTTGGTCCGTCGTAGTTGTGAGTTGGTCTGTCGTAGATGTGAGTTGGTCTGTCGTAGGTGTGAGTTGGTCTGTCGTAGATGTGAGTTGGTCTGTCTAAGATGTGAGTTAGGTCTGTCGTAGTTGTGAGTTGGTCTGTCGTAGATGTGAGTTAGGTCTGTCGTAGTTGTGAGTTTGTCTGTCGTAGTTGTGAGTTGGTCCGTCGTAGTTGTGAGTTGGTCTGTCGTAGATGTGAGTTGGTCTGTCGTAGGTGTGAGTTGGTCTGTCGTAGATGTGAGTTGGTCTGTCGTAGATGTGAGTTAGGTCTGTCGTAGTTGTGAGTTGGTCTGTCGTAAATGTGAGTTAGGTCTGTCGTAGATGTGAGTTGGTCTGTCGTAGGTGTGAGTTGGTCTGTCTTAGATGTGAGTTGGTCTGTCTAAGATGTGAGTTAGGTCTGTAGTAGTTGTGAGTTGGTCTGTCGTAGTTGTAACTTGGTCTGTCGTAGATGTGAGTTGGTGCGTTGTAGTTGTTTGAAGGTCTAGCAGAGGCTGACCTTAATAGCACCATACAACAACAGAATATAACCCATAACAGTCAACCTTACCAAAAATAAGAACCTTCAGTCAAAATTTTCCTCAACGAACGAACAAACACAGACTATTCTCATGAGCAAAAATGTTACATTTGGCTTACACGGCTTGGACAGAATTCAGTATTGGATGTAGCCTACATTTTTTTTTCATACCAAAGAGCTATAAATTTTGCACGAGCCTTAATTTTGATTTTCTGTTGGCCCAGAACCGTGTAACAACTGGTGCAGAAATGAGTTGTGCTATTCTTGCTCGCATGTCGACACCCTCAGCAGCATCATCAATTTGTGCAGCGTCCTCATTGACAAATTCACCATCACCATCCGGGTTGTAATCATCATCGATCTCGAGAACATCTCCTGTGGAAAGCATTTGCGACAGTTCAGTATTATTTTTATAATTTTAATGTGCACAGTTCTATTTCATTCCATTAAATATAAGTGAATCAGTTCAGTGGCTTTTGCAAGGGAGTAGGTGGGGGGGATGGGTATATAAAGAAAAGGGCCTGTGTCGCAGAAGCTCAGCCAATATTATTCAATCTTTGTGCTACAAATTAAGCGTCATGCTCATAGTGTGTGCGTACAAAGTGTAATACGAAAAAATATAGCGCGTCTGCGTCCCATATCCAACTCGGAAGCCGAAATATGGGACGCAGAAGCGCTATATTTTTTCGTATTCCACTCACGCTTGTGTGATAACTTATAATAACCTTTATACAGGACACACGTGTACTCACCAGAGGCATGGCACAAGTTGTGCATTGCACTACAAGATGCTATTATGTGAGGTGCCATTATGGACCGCAGCTCAATCTTCTTCGTGAAGATGCATCGCCACCGAACTTTTAGTTGTCCAAAGGCTCTTTCAATGATCGATCTAGCCTTGCTGTGATGATAGTTAAACCTTGCGTTTGCTGGTCGCGCAGCTTCTGGTAGTTTGTATGGTGTAAGCATCTTGTCAGATGCTGGATAGGCAGTATCTCCAAGAAGATAGACTTGGAGGATACTGCCTATCCAGCGCAATTGGACTGTTCCTGAATACTCTAGCGTCATGCACACTGCCAGGATAACCCATGAAAATGTCTATGAAAACTCCCTCATGGTTGCAAACAGCCTGTGTCTGAACTGTGTGCTGGCTTTTTCTGTTGGTGTAAGCTCCTTGGTCATCACTTGGAGGAGTTACACTGACATGTGTGCCATCTACTGCCCCTAGTGCTCCGTCGATGTTAGCGGTCCCTGAAAGAGCTGCAAAGCCATTAGTTATAGCAGCATACTCTTCTGGTTTAGGAAAGTGGATGAACTTTTCAAGGTTCCCATTGATGGCTGAAAGTTGTTTGTGAACAATTCTACAAACGGATGCTAGTGGTATTCCACAGCTGCGTGACACTACTCTATATGCACATCCGCACACCAACCAAAACGAAAACAGTAGCAGCTCAATTTCTATTTGCCATCCGTGATGCTTATCTTCCTTGACGATTGATACCAGCTTGAAGAAAGATCTTCTTGATACCCTAAAGTCTCTCCTTAATTCAAGTCCTCCATCCTGGAGCGTAGCAAGCAGAAAAGTAGTCACAATAAGGCCCCCGAATTACCTGCAAAGAAAATATTCAAAAATGATAATTCATTTGAAGCAACAATTTTTTATAGACTACAATACTTCAGGAAAAATTACCGCAAGAGTGACATTTCTGTCCGAGCTGCAATTCTTCCTTGTAACATCCAGGGGCTGGGCTGAAAGGTTCCTTTCTTCTCAAGGACATCGGATATTTTTTAGGAGTAACAATTTTAATATTTTCTAAGGGAAATTATTGCTCTATGATTATGGAAGATCAGCAAGACTTTACAGAACAAAATGGGCTTGAATGTGGCAATGTGCTTTCTGCAATTCGTGGTTGTAGATGTAAGGGCTTGTTTTAAACATGTACAAACCTGTGGTTAGGAGAAATAATTCTAACCTTAAGGGTCACCAAGGTAGTCTTGAATGTTGAATGGCACAAACATTTGAGGCAGATTGTGGATAGGGCCTGAGTATAAACTAGTTAGTAATATCAAAATGATGTTCATTCTTTCTGTACATTAATTTACAACAAACGGAGCAATGTATGTATCCAGCTTACAATTTTTCATTGGTTATGAAAAAAAATAGTAGAATGTACTCAAAATTCTATCATTGCCTGATTGACTTCTAGAAACTATAAGGCTCCCCTGTGAGCGGGCCTTATAGTTTCTAGAAGTATACGGCGGCTACGCCATGAAAGATTTTTGATTTTATTAACCATTAAAATGGCCAACTTCTGAAAAGGCAGGGCCAAAACCAACACGTCCTCACTTTAAAGGATTCTGCCGAGTAACCAACGTAAAAAACGTAAACAACAGCACCCACAGTTAGCGTTACATAACAATCAGTTTTTATAGACAAAACAAATTGCAACAAAGTTCAATCAGCTGTTTCTATGATTAAATCATTCATTAATCATTGTGTACCACTCAATTATCATCATGGACATGGTACCTTTGAATGAACAATCAAAACCAAATTCCTTTTAATTAAAATACTCACGTCTCTGTCCTGTGTTGTTGAACTATGCTGCAGTAAAGCCAAGAGAAATTGTTTTCGTTGTCTTCGTATTGAAATAATTTTGTTAGTATCGGAAATTAAAAGATGCAATGCGCTTAAAAGGCTGAACAACTCAAAGTCTCCGTCCATGTCAACAAAAACATTGTTATGATTTATCAGCTGTGTTCGTCACGCCGCCGGAAGTAATCGAAGCCAACCGAAGCCTCGTTGTTCCAAAGCGTTTGACAGCTAGCGCCCTCAATCTAAAGCCGGAGCCTGAGCCGCAAAGTTGAAGCCTGAGCCTCCAAGCCGAAGCCGAGGTTTGAGAAATGCCCCTGGCTTTTTTTTGGAGCGGACTCAATTCCGGCTTTTTTTGGAGCTGACTCAATCCCGGCTTTTTTTTGGAGCGGACTCAATCCCGGCTTTTTTTAGAGCGTACTCAATCCGGCCTTTTTTTTAGCAGGCTCGATCCTGTCTTTGTTTAACTCCTGCGGTTGCAGTGAAGCAAGATGATAATATGGCCTTTTGCCTGCAAGGCATTATTATGATCTATGTAAAAAAAGGAGCTAAAGTAAGCTAAATGAAAACACAATGAATTGGTTTTCTATGCCTCAATCAATCTATGCGACCAATTAAAAAAAAACTTTGTTGATATGATATTAAAGTAAACTTTGTTACATTCTGTAAACTCATACATTTGCTCTCTTAATTAATTGTACTCTGTTAAAAACAGTTTGTTTTTTTTGTTTTTTTGGTTTGTTTTATTGTTTTTACACTCGTGGCCAATGGCCAAATTACAGTAAAAATTACAATTTATACAAAAATAGTTTACATACAAAAAGGTATACATAGAAAGATAAATAAACAGCATATCACCATTGAAAGCTACATTAAAAGATACAAAGAGACAAAAGTAAACCACCAACAAAACACACAAACTAAAACAACTACCTACATGTATTAAGTAAATTAACAAAATAAGGAATAGGACTGTTTCTGAAACGAGAGGTTCTGGTACGTAACTGGGATACATTATTGCCACTACGCTGATTGCGTGAATGACTCTCATATCTAGTGGGAGGGAGAAGGTCCATGGTGCGGGTAGACTTTGCAAGTCCTTCCGCAAACCGCTGACAGTGGTCTTCTCTTCTGCTAGACAAAGACTCAAGCTCGCAGTCTTGAAGAGCGTCATTGTATGAAGTAAACTTACTACCCAAGACTATCCGGCATGCTCGCCGTTGTAGCGTTTCTAATTGAGAGGATTGTTTACATGTGATTGAGGAATGCCATACAACATCAGCGTAATCTAGCAATGGTAGGATATACCCTTTATACACGGTAACAAGTTCCGGTTTAGTAAACCCAATTTTTTTTAGCAGACGCAGCATGTACAATTTGCGGTTAGCTTTGACGGAAATCTCTGAAATATTTTTGGTCCATTGAAGGTTGTTCTGTATCCAAACACCAAGAATTTTAGCCTGGTCAACAAACTTAACTGGCATTGATTAATCTTGAGAACAGCCGGGACAGGGACTTGTTGTTTGTAACATATCTGGAGGGCCTGGCACTTGGTTGGATTTAAGCAAAGCATATTATTATCACACCATTGATTAAATTGATTGAGAATCTCCTGAAGCTGGCTATTACATAAATAAGAACGGTTTTCAGCTAGTGTCAGATCATCAACATATTTCCAACGATTCATATTGTCAGGTACATCTTCAACAGCATCATTAATAATGGCCTGGAAACCGATCGGTCCCAGTGGGAGGCCACTTGTCAGAGTTTTGTATGTAGATAAAGTTTGATTGTATCGAACACATTGCATCCAATTGCTGAGAAAGCCGCACAACCAAGGGACGATGGATCTGCGGACCCCCAAGCGGATGAACTTTTCAATCATCAGTGTGTGGTCCACCATATCAAACGCTTTGGAAAAGTCAGTCAAAACCACCGTCCCAACATTCCCAGCCCTATCAGCACCCTGATGAAGTAAATGAAGAAGGCTAACCAAATAATGTGCAGTACTAATGCCCTTAATATTACCGAATTGGTGAGGATCAATCTTATCACCAATATCTTCCAAAACCCATTTTGTTACAAAACTTTCTGCAATTTTGGCAAAACAATCAGTTAGCGAAATGGGGCGTAATTTATCGGCACTGGGAGGATTTGATTTTGGTATGGGCACAACAATGGCTTTCTTCCACTGCTGTGGGAGTACGCCTTCATTATAAGAAGAATTTAAAATGTCGCAGATGGGAACACTGAACTCGTAAGCAAACTCTTTGATAATTTTAGGAGAAATACTATCGGGGCCACTCGATTTACCAGGTTTGACTCTTCTCAGCTGCGCATAGACATCCCAAGGATGAAGTTTAGGAGGGGGACTGGGAGCAGGGAGAAAAGCTTCCAGATTACCAAGATCCAGAGGTGGAATTCCAGAGGACACTTTAATAAAGGCCTCATTGATAGAATCAGCAATCTTGGTATGATCATGCTCACTGATACCTGGGATGGAAATGCACAGCCCAGCCTTGTCATTCCTGGTCATCGAGCATATTTGTTGATGCCATTTTCTAGGGTCGGTGGACTGCAACTCACGCACCCTATTAGCATAATAATTGACCTTACACTTACGTAATTCAGATTTCACTTGATTACGTAATAATCTGAATTTACCTGTTTCACCTTTAGAAAATGCACTTTGGCGTGACCTAATCAAAGATTTAATTGTTTGATTAATCCATGGTTTGTCATTATTATGGCATCTAACTGTTGTCAATGGAAAGAACAAATCAATAGCATTGCCTACAGACTGATATAATGCATCTGTTTTCTGCTGTGTTAACTCAGCATCAAGGACATTGTCATGGGCCTGAATCCACCTCCCAAACTCACGAACCTGAGAATCTTTCATAGGACGATAAGTCTTTTTAGTATTAACAGTTTTTTTTTAATTTGATGTCCACTAGGATTCCAGACAATGCAAGAATGATCACTCTTACCAATTGGACAAGATACACAGGGAGCATCGTAAAAACAATCAATGTTAAGTCATAATTAAATCCAAAATTGCATCCTTGCGGGTAGGAGATTTAATAATTTGTTTGAGATTTTGTGAACAAGCAATGGAACTAATAATGTTCATGTTATTAAAGTCTCCAAGTAGAGCAAAACCAATGTCAGGGTATTTTGTTGCCAACAAGTCCATAGTCTCTTGAAGATGGAGTTCAAGTACATGCTGATGCTGGTTGCCCGGGGGGTTATATATACCACACTCTGCGATAACGAGAGACTGACCGCGGAAGTCGTTCAGTCTGTACAAGTGTCCACACACACTCCAACTCATCAGGCACAATGATTTCAGGAACTTGCTTTGCTTTGATGTCCGATTTAACATAAAGCGCCACTCCCCCACCTCTCATATGGCTGCGACTCTTGAAAAAGAGTTGGTAATCGTTAATAGAGGTTATAATGTCAGGAAGATTTGGGTGGAACCAAGTTTCTGTGACAATACCAATGTCAATTGATTCTTCACGAAGAATGATCTCAAGTTCATCAAGCTTATTAACCAACGACTGAGCATTTGTCAGGAGAAAAGAGGGAAAGTCGTTGACATGACGTTTACAGGTTGAACTGAAGATTGTTGGAGCTTTAGGAATAGGGGTTAAAACTCTGATGCGACTGTCATGATGGCGACATGGATCCTCAAAACTATTGTTCGTGGTTCTCACATTTGTATGAATGGTGATCTTCCTATGCATGTCTCTGCCAGCTCTACGTCCACGACGAACACGTCTTCGAAGTCCAAGTTCATAAATTCTGTGACTAATTTCCGCAGGCACAAAGTAAGCTTGACTGGCATCTTTAAGCTTATACAATTCACTAATGCTAAATTTGATTCTAATGTTGCAATGGATATCATCATGTGGAATGCACTGCCCTGGCAGTAAAGTCACGTCAGGACTAACAAGATGGGCTCCATTCATTAACACTGCACTGGTTAACAGATGCTTACTCAAATTGGCATTATTGGTTTTGTCAGTACTCACTGCAGTTGAATCAATAGCTCTACTGAAATTCCGTATACGAAATACAGGTGATATTTCTTATTGTTATTAATGTTCCAGGTCAACTCAATGCTTCATTTTAGGAGAATTCCTTTAAAGAAATTCAGATTAATAACGAACACCATGGAATAGCGTAGCGTCAATGCTGCAGTTACGTCACGGAAAGTCGTCCGGATGTTTTTTCTGTTTACTAACCTGAATGTTTGACAATATTCCCAAATAAACACTTACTTGGCGAATACTTCCTGATTAAGGCCGTGGCCCTTTTCAAAGCCATGGGGACTGTATCCCTCAAATGGGTAGCAATCGGACGGCTGGCCAGACGTTTTTCGGGACTCTCACTGTCCATTGACAGCAGCACTTCGTTTGTGTCATTGCCAACCTGTGCTGCTATTACTTCAATCTAAAAAGGACAACGACACAATACATGTCTTTAAATAAAAATGTGCGCTTCCATATATAGTATAGGCATAGATAGATAGTTTACGTAAACAAACTAAAAGAAAGTAAGGGAAGACACCAAAAACATTTTAATCGGCGCGCCGCGGCGGGCCTTTCGATACCGCAGCAGCCACGCCGCGGCCCGCTGAATGGCGGCCAAGTGCGGCCGAACCTCCAGCAGGTGTTAACTGCATATTCATAGGATCTGATGGATGACCGCATTTGTAAAGGTTGAGACTTACTGGCGGCGCGCCGCGCCACAGGCCGTCTGACCAGCTCTAGAAGTATTTAACTTGTACACAAATCAGTGTTGTAGCCACTCTGGTCAGGTGTAATAAACTAGCTAGCTTTTGCCAACCGCCACACAGACTTTAACGAACATTCTACCGATCGGCACAAAATGCAGCACAATTATATTAAACTGAATAGAAAACCTCCCGAACTAGTTACCCTTTTCCCCCCGAGTCGTCAATGGTTAAAAAAAGAAGAAGACTTTTCTACCTAAACAAGCCGGCAGTTTTCTATTGTTAAGCCATGTCTATTGTGCCAATCCTTGAACGATCAACAACCTTTTGAGATCCAATTACCTCTATCTGTAAATCCCCTGCAGTTTGCTATACATTTGTAACACTCTTGCGTATCAGAAGACAAGCCGCTGTGTGCGGTGTCTTTGGGGTCTGATGACCTGGTTTTGTGACCGAAACATGGAAAGTGTATTGACGTCTGCTGGCTTATAGTTTCGTCCCTTTTCTATTGGTTTGGCATTGGTGTCAAATCTACAGTGCCATCTGACGCTGTACAGAACTTAAATTTTGTCCGGGCGCTAAACCAATCCTGCATGATCGTCAAATTGCGCAAACCATTCCTGCACTGTTGTCAAATTGCGCAAATACTTCATGCACGATCGCCAAATTGCGCAATTTATTCCTGCACTATCGGCATATTGCGCACACTATTCCTGCACTATTGGCAAATTGCGCAAACTATTCCTGCACGATAGATAAGCCGATTGCACAAACCAAAATTCCTGCACGATCTGCAATTGCACAACCTATTCCTGCAAGATCGACTGATTGTGCAAACACTTTTGTGCAAATCATTTCAGCACGAACAAAACCACTGATCCTGAACTAAAAATCCATCCACTTTGTGCACGATTGCCCAATAAAATAGCTTCTACTTGGAATGCGAGTTTCAGATTTGTGTCCGTTTTTTTTCTTCGAACTCTCTGATCAGTATCTCCTAATATCACGCTCATCCAAAGAATTGTCAACCTCGGGCCCCTGATGGACAATGTACAATAATAATATCTCTCATGATAACGCGGGGTCGAGTCAATTATTGTGTCTTGGATACAAGGTTCCGTTCATCGACTAAAAATGTAGTCAGGATGCCCTGCGACATAGAGAAAAATGCACGCGAATTGCCGTTACGAAAAAGCTGCCTTCTGGGTACCAGTCGCTGCACACTATTAATACAAAAAAGATCGATCTACTAGCACATTAAAACGGTGGTTTGTGTTCGTCGTAAGTATTTTTCATTTAATCATATTGCTAGCCTTCTGAGCTCAACGAAAATACATGTATAGATACGTGCGGACAAAAATACTTCGTTTTCGTATAAAATCCGGCCATCTACCTTTTCTGAAAACAATAAGAAAGAAAGAAAACATAACATCTGCATGGCGAACAAAAGGTCTTTCACCATTGACCACAGTCGGGCATAGTTTATCTGGTTCTGATCTCCATTTCCGCAATGTGACCGCAGCCTCTGCAGGCAAATGCCGGCGGGCCGCACGAGAGCCACGGTCTACTGGTTCCTGCTGTTACATATTCATGATACAAGCCACAAAGGATTTTGATAATGAGATCGGGGGGCAACAGTGCGCCGCAGAAAAGCCGAGTGGCAAAACTCGCCGCGGTGCTTATGGAGGCGCTTGCGTGGCGGATGCCGATTAAAATGTTTTTGGTGTCTTCTTCCCTAAGCGCTTCAAGATCAAACTATTTTGGGCTCTCCTTCCCTTCCCCCGTACCCAATTCAGTTGTTATTAGACTATTTTCAAGAAAGAAACAAACAAAACAAAATCAACAACAATATTTTGTTCAAAATAGCCGGGGAGAGAAGATGAACATAGGGGCGGGGAGAGAAAACATAGCTTATAGATTAAAAACCAAAGATCGTAAAGCGCCGACGTACAAGGCGCAAGATAGACAACTGATGCAAAAACGATAAGTGCGTTTCACCGCCATTTTAGTAAGCAAATCAGGCAAGCAAAAATAATTGTTTGACCAACAGGGTGATAACAATAACAAGCCGTATCATACAGTGGGTCCACCAAATGTTTACCCTTTTCCTGCTCCAAGACTGGCCTGAGAAAAAATAAAAACTCAAGTTACCAGTGCAATTGCCTGCTCCATTATTTCAGGACATGCATCCATCCTCAAGTCAAATTACAAAATGATTCATAATCGATCGTTCTCGAAACCAAACCAAAACAAATTCGATTAGGATAACATTTGATCTAGCTGTTCATTTGCAATATTGCAAAACGCTCGCGTTATGCAGACAGTTATCGCGTCTGTACGCCTTGGTTTTGCGTAGGCCTGCTTGCGTGTTCTTCTTTAAGTCCCAGCATAATAACAACACCTAAACACGGAGTACCGTCACCACTAAATTTTAGTGTGCCATCAGTGAAACAAGAAATAACGTATCAACTGTAAACACCAAACACTAATTAATGTGCCATCGAGGAGAAGACTGTTGCATTTCAACCCATATTGATTGAACGTAAGAACAATAAAAAAACTTATAATAAGGAAATAAAAGAGTAGTGACTCATTCTTAAACTGCCGTTTAAAACCGGCCGGGTCGTGGCCGTGCGATAAAGGCCCAAGCCAAAGGCGAGGGCCTTTATCGTACGACCACGACTGCAAGGTTTTAAACGGTCGTTAAGAATGAGTCCCTACTCTTTTATTCCCATTCATAAATGCCTTTTTGTTAAAAAGCGAGAAAAAAAAAATACAAGTATTAGTAAGCCTATTATAGACAATCTGTGACAATCTGTTTGAGGGAATTTTCGAAGTTTGTACATTTTCAACAACTTTTTTAAAATTCTGTTTTGTGCACGTTGGTTTGTGTGTACGTGCATGTACAAAAATATTACGCGCAGGTATACTAATAGCTTTGCATACCGCGTTCGGCGTAAGTAAATTGGCGTAAATGGGCATGCGCGCCCATCACGTGAAGCCAGCCGTGTTTAAACACTTCTAGCTGGTGTTATATCGTCCGTTTAAACACCCCCACGTGACGTGCCCTCGACCAATAAGAATGGCGAAACTGTCCGCGGTATTTATGAATGTTTGTTCATAAAAGTGGAGCATTTTTTAGAGGACCCAAACTGCTCAATGTGCATATGCATGAATTATTATAAGACACCTCTTGCTTGTTTTGTATTCTGGTTGGCTGAAACACTGTCATGTGGGGTGAACTAATATAGTCTAGTGATCGCGGGGATTTTGCGGGAATAGTGCCCGGGCACTAGTCTTTGAAAATAGTGCCTGGTTACAGCGCCCTCTCTTGACTTGAACCGTGAACAGCAACTACAAAACTTCCTTTCTTTTCCAGATTTAAGACTGAGGTGTGTTATAAAACACATATTGACTGGCATAATTCGGTAACTAAAATACGTCTATTCCCCTCGGGCCTGTGAGTGACCAGAAGAGGGGCCTATTTCCTCGGCCTCGGAAATAGGTCCCTCTTCTGGTCACTCAAAGTCCCTCGGGAATAGAGGTACACTAGTTACCTCATTACCAGTCAATATGTGTATAATAGCACGAGTTCAAATAATGCGTGAGACTTGCACAGTCTATTGTACAACATTTTTAGGGTATCTTCTCCGCCGTAAAGCGTGAGTCAATGCAGCTTCGGGGAAAGGCTTGTAATGATTTTTGTTTAATGGTTAATGGGCCCTACAGTTGTTTTATAAAGGGAATTGTACCTTAATTTTAATGGGGTTATGGCGTGATTTAGTTTGTCTTTGGGTAAAACTATACGTCACTGTTTTGTTCCGGGGCACATAAAAACTATTAGGGCTTAAAGGGTCTTTGAAAAGCAAGGACAGCCTAAACATATTTCAACGTCTGTTTATGAACTAAATTAAGAATGTTTATGTGCTATTTAAATTTCCAGAATTGACCAAACTTTAACTGGACATATGAGGGCGCTTTTGTGTGAGCTCATAAAAGGAACATAATCTCAAAGAAAAAAAATCTCAAATTACCTCATACTGACATGTCCACTCACTTATAACACAACACCTTAATATTAATGGAGATGACATGTGAAAGAGAAAAAACACTAATGTAAAGTTTTTAAAATGTGACGTCACTGTTGTCTTTGAATGCTCGACACTTATTAGCTGTTCCGACGTAGTAGTCGGAACAGCTATTGTTTTCGTCGAGATTTTATTTGTTTTTATTATTGTTATTCTTTGTTTCCACCCTAAAACCCATAGCATTTGTGACCCGCTATATCGAAATGAGGAATATCGAGTGAATGGCGTTTACCGTGTAATTAGCCAATCAAAACCCGTTGACATCTCAAAACATGAGAAAACACAACCAAAAACTGATTTTCTTTCCCGACGATTCTAGCAAACTTCAAAATCATGAAAAAGTTGCTTATTTCCACTGCAACGAAGAGCACTTCTGTTTACGTTGAACGGCTGGATTTGGTACCAATCGAAAGTTCATGACCCGAACTATTCTTTTTTTTGTATGACACCATAGTCAGTTTGAATTTACGGCTGAAAACTTGATATTTAAATTAGGCGGGCTTTCCAGCTATCAAAAAATACAGATCACTGATTGGATAAGAGGTGAAAACCATTCGTCGAGCGTGCGCAGTGTCGATGTTCACCCGATGACATCACAAAACTTTAGGTCGCTTCGGCAGGATTGTAGCCGGTTTCACAGCCCCACGGTCGCGCGATGTTTTTTTTCTATGCGGATAATACCTACATGGTACCCGACGTGTGGAGCAACAGAGAGCCATTGACTTCAGCTGTGACTGTTCTACATTAAGGAAGACCGTGTATCCAGCAATTCATCAACGAGGAAGTAATCAAAATTCGCTTAGACATGCAGGGATTGACAGAAGGTACAGTACCAAGCATCATAAAATCATGGATGGGTTTGAGTAATGATGACTCTAGACAGTACCATTCCAATCTCAGTGTGATCTATTCTTATTTATTAATGTGCTTAACAATAGTGCCCTGGTTTTGTTTGTCATTGGGCCAATAAAATAAAAAGAGCTTATACTATGGCCCAGTTCATACTTCCTGCGAATGCAAATGCAATACGAACGTTGACATAGAGTTGTGACGGCAAATTCAAGTCAAATTCGCATTCGCAGGAAGTAAGGACCGGGCTTATATCTGTCAAACTTTTAAGTGATTTTTCTATAACTACTTAGATTTATGTGTTTGTTTTGCTATACTACTCAATACAAACTAGTGCAGTGTGCTATAGTGCCGCCACTAAACACTAGTAGTAGTAGTGGAGTAGTGGTGACACTGTCGGAGACGATAAGAAACAACCTCGTACTCGTAGATGATAGTTTTTAAGCAGTTTCCTTCATGCGTGAGTACAATGTGATATTTTCTACAAAAAAAATTGCTCTGTGAATGTGAGGTGACACTTTGTGATGTATTTTGGAATTGATGAAAAAAAAAAAACAATTAAAAAAGCCTAATAATTGTCTTATTTGTATACTTTTTTTAGCATCAGCAAGAAATCGGTAAGTGCAGTGCAACAATGGTACCAGGAGCAAGGGCTTAGTCCACGGCGTAAGAAGTCTGGTGGTCAAGTTGAGAGTAGGAGAGTTTTGAGCTTCGAGGATACGACACGAGTTTTCCAATTCATCGACAATTTTGCAGAGGAACATGCACTTCTTCTTCCTGGTCGTGTTTCTGGATTCAAGAGATCAGATCTTCGTCTTCTGCCATCAACGAACTCGAAAGCCAGCATCTGGAGGGACTACTGCAAGCCAGCTAGAGAAACAACGGGTAGGCAAAACAAAATAAATATAGGAATTTAGGCTTCCCTTAAAATATTTCTTGCTGAGATGATGTGGTTTTTGCGAAATGAGTAAATCAATGTCACAAAATTAATTTTCGTCTCAATTTAGCATGAAAAACGTATTACTAGTTTTGGTATAATTACCATAATGGTAAACATGTTTTACATGCTAAAATAATTTTCAGCTCATTGAGACAATAATCAATTTCCTGACTTGTTTTATTCATTTCTCAACAACTATAGCACCCCGGCCGTTATTATTTTACGGGAAGCTTTCTACCATCATTATCTGCAAACTGTGTAAGTTGAATGCAAACAAAAAATGCTACAAAAAGTACCCAAACCCTTTCATAATGCCAAGGTTGTTTTAGAAAAAAAAACACTAAATATTGGGGCCCCATCTAAATAAAATTGCCTGTATTAACCCAAAGGTGCAAAAACAGTGACAAGATTACAAACCAAGCCTCAGCAGAAATATTATTCAACAAAATAACTTCCGGGTTTTTCTCTTGTTGAATTGGAGTGATTTTACCCGTACAGGGGGAGAATAAAGTGAGCAGCCAATGAATTTGAAGAAAAAAATATTGTTTAGAAATTTGTTTGTTGAAGTTCTGATAGATGAATGTTGTCATTCTTTTTAGAAAAACACTACAATTCAAAAATATATTTGACTTGCCTTTGTTAATGAAGAAAATTTGGTTTTGAAGCACATCTCTTTTTTGAATCGTTGTTCCAGTTTTAATTATTCCATGGAGTATCTGCTAAGATGATATTTGTTTCTTGCTGTTTAGGCTTCAGAGCAGCAGCACTCTCCACCTTCAAGAAGCTTTGGAAACAACTATGTCCACAGATCGTGTGTTGTCGACCAATGTCTGACCTCTGTTGGGAGTGCCAGAAGAACAACAACCTCATCAACAGGACCGTCAACTGCGAAGAAGCAACTTCAGGAAACTGCCGTGTAGCAAACAAAAAACTTACTTGTGGTTGCAATAAAGCAATAATAAGAACTGATTGAAGAAAGGTGTAGAACAGAGAAATGGGCTTTTCTATGGCTTAATGGTCAGTGTTGGATTTGGGGGTGTGAAGAGCCAAAATTACAATACACTCGTATCCCATATGAATTTACTGTTTTAGCCAAAACAAGAATTTAGCATTTAGCTTTACATACATTTACAGTAATTTTTTAGTAAACCCGTAACCGTTTCTGAAACGGTCAGTATGTGTAAAGCCCGGTTCATACTTCCTGCGAATGCAAATTGGATATTGACGTCATAAATTAGCAACGAATAATTCGCAAGAGTTGAGCCGTGCTCAACTTTTGCAAATGTTCGCAGCGCAAACAGAGTTGTGACGTCAAATTCAAGTCAGATTCGCATTGGCAGGAAGTATGAACTGGCTTAACCGTTCACATTTATTATGGTCAAAATTTTTGCGACACTTTTTGAGGTTGATTTTTTAACATTATTTTATCCGAACCGTAATAATGTAGATGTTTAACTGGTTGATCGGATGGTTAACCGTGTGACAGCCACAGGGAGGCTTAACGAAGCCTTAGTATTTACGTTGTTTTTTTTTAATTGTGTAACCGTTTCTGAAATGGATGGTAACACGCGTTTCATGAACAAAAAAAACTCATTAACACAACCACTCAAACAATAAAAAAACATTGGGTCTTCATTGCAACATTTTGACTTTGCGCTATCACCCTGCAAATAAACGATCATGTGCAATCGCTTTGTGGTGCAACGCCCTCTAGCGTTCAATGTTTCTTGCAACTTATGCCGCACTCAAAGTAATGAAATAACAAAGACTTAAGCCGGGTTCAAACTTCCTGCGAATGCTTCGTGCGAAGCGAATTTTCTTGCGTCACAATTGAAACGGGCAGCACATACCGATTATTGCGGCATCAAAATTTGCTTCGCAGCACTTTTCAAGTGAATTTTTTCAACCGTGAATGTTGAACCGTAAGATCTGTCACTTTACCGTGTATGCGTCAAAAGCTTACGTATAGGCCTAAGCCTGTGCATTCACGGTCATTTCCTTTAAATGTGTAACCGTTTCTGAAACAGTTGGCGACCCGTGTAACAGCAGTTTCATAAACAACATTTCAAAATAACAAAACCTGTTTATACAACCGGCATGTGATCAAAAACATTGAATGCCTTCATTCTTCATTGCAGCGTTTTGACTTTGCGCAATCAACCTGCAAAAGCGAGCATGCGCAATCGAATCGTGTGGAACGCCCCCTAGCTTTCAATGTGTCTTACAAATATTGCTGCACACAAAGTTGTATTGAAATAACAAAGACTACGAGAGTTACCTCAAAGAAAGAAATCTTTTTTTAAAACACGAACGCTTTCACTAAGAGTTTTCCCAGACCATTAAAACTAATCAAGGTACAATGTATTTTCAAGAATATTAACGATGAAGTGACAAATCGGACCCCATTGCTAGCTGGCAAATTGTGCCGTGGTTGCGCAATCACGGCTAGGCGTCAAAGACTGCCGTGATATTGGAATCCTAACTGAGAGAGGATATACGTACGTTCTAATAGGGTTTTCATTAAAAAGCATTGGATAGGGATAAGTATCATCGTGTACCTTATCAAATTTATCAGTATGAAAAACACATTTTCGTTAATGTGACGTCATCAGGTGTCAAATTACGGTAATTCAAAGCATTAATTAGTTAATCTCTGCAGCACCATATCTCAAGAAGTACACAGCCGATTTTCAAACTTGTTTCAGTTATATACTCCTTGGGCATTGGAGGTAAGCCTTGGGTTACCGTGACCCCATGTTAACCTTTAGTTCCGGGTCAACCAGAAGTGGGACATATCTCAAGAACTACACAACCGATTTTCAATTTCTTTTCAGTTATAGATCCTTTGAGCATTAAAGATTGAACTTCAGATACCGTGACCCAGGGTTGACCTTTACTTCTGGGTCAACCTGAAGTTGGACCATATTTCAAGAAGTACATAGCCAGCGTTCAATTTCTTTTCAGTTACAGACCCTTTGAGCATTTAAAATTGAACTTCAGTAACTGTGACCCCGGGTTGACCTTTACTTCCGGTTCAACCGGAAGTGGGACCATATTTCAAGAAGTACACAGCCAATGTTCAATTTTTTTCAGTTATAAATCCTTTGAGCATTAAAATTGAACTTCGGTTACCGTGACCCCTTGATGACCTCTACTTCTGGGTCATTCAGATGTGGGACCATATCTCAAGAAGAACACACCCGATTTGTTTTGTTTTTTTCAGTTATAGACCCTTTGAGCATTAAAGATTGAACTTGGGTTACCGCGACTCCATGTTGACCTTTACTTCCGGGTCAACCAGAAGTAGGACTATATCTCAAGAACTACACAACCGATTTTCAGAAGTACACAGCCAGCGTTCATTTTCTTTTCAGTTATAGATCCTTTGAGCATCAAACATTGAACTTTGGTTACCATGACCCCATGTTGACCTTTACTTGCGGGTCAACCGGAAGTTGGACCTGATCTCAAGAAGTACACACCCAATTTGCAATTTCTTTTAAGTTATAGACCCTTTGAGCATTGAAGATTGAACTTGAGTTACCGTGACCCAATGTTGACCTTTACTTCCGGGTCAACTGGAAGTGGGATCATATTTCAAGAACTACACAGCCAATTTTCGAATTGTTTTCAGTTTTAATCCTTTTGAGCATTAAGGATTAGCCTCAGGTTACCGTGACCCCATGTTGACCTTTATTTCCGGAAAAATGGTCCAACAGCACGTGGTTCTATTATGATGTTGGTAAAAGTTAGGGTCAGATTAGGGTTAGGTGTTTGGTTTTTGGGCACACTTAGTCAAAAAGGGCCTGTTAAAGGTGAAGTCTTTTATCTCAAAGTCAGACTAACTTTCAAGGTCTAGAGCGTTCAATCAAAGTAAAAAAAAAAAGGAACAGCTTTGTGGTAATGTCTAGTTTTTGTTTCAACCTTTAATATAAAGACTTTCTATCGGAGAGTGCATCAAAAAACTGCATTTAAGCCTTTAGAGTCCCTCTCCAAACAATGACACAAATCATAAAACCAATTTGTAGTATATCTTTACGTTATTTGTGTACCAGATAGGACAATGCCAAAGATCAGGGGGAAAAGGCATATCCTTACGAGAAAGAGTTTGAAACATCAGAGGTCTTGCAATCGAGAAATGGAAACGACAGCAGAAAGACAACAGCATGTACTAAACTTGAGAGTTCACGCTTCATATACAAGGAATCGTGAGACTGCAGAAGACACTTGGCACCGACTAAATGATAACAGAGTGCAAACATCAAGTGCCAGGGCCCGGGAAAACCAAGATGAAACACAAAGACGACTCAATACCGACCAAGTACATACAAGAAACATTCGGACGCATCAATCGGATGAAGATAGACATCGTCTACGACAGCAACGGAAAGATGAGTATTCCCGGCGCACACAAAAAGCACTTGCTGAAAATAGACAACTTGGAGAATGAAGGACACAGAAGATTTTCTGGAAAGTGTCTTTCCACTGAAATCCAAGCACCATGAGCTGCCAGGACTTTTTGATGCTCAAAATATATGTCAACATTGTATGAGTTTCAGATGGAAAGAGGAAAGACCCGATTTCTGCTGCGCGATGGGTAAAGTCAAACTGCCCACAATCCCATCATACCAACATTCCTCATTTCTTAACAAGCTACGGAAGTATAACAATTCCCTTTCACTGGCTTCACTTGGCATTGGACGTGAAGTAATACAGCGAGGATACAGGCCCAACACTTCTTCCCACAGACAACACTGCTCCAAAATTTGCTCAAATATACTTCACCGATACAGAACTTGAGGCAACAAATCATATCGTACACAACCTGGATTTGGATGTCAACAACATAATAACACTACAGGAGACACAACATCGAACTCAAGATGATCTACACATCGTGCTCAACGCCGACAAGAAACCATCTCGTGAACATGCTAGACGATTTAACCTACCAACGGGGAGTGAGGTTGCAGTGATAATGCCTGGAGACTTAACCAACAACCTAGATGTCATTATCCATACAAGGGAAGGCCCAATGCAACGAATATCTCAACTCCACTGAAGCTATGATCCTCTGCACTATATACTACTCTTTCCTTATGGATGTGACGGTTACCACTTGAGAATACCACATGTAATAGGCCCTCGAAACATCACGCCTGCAGAATTTTACCGATATATGCTCCAAATCTGCAATAACAATTACATCATGAAGTCAAGACGCCTCACCCAACAATACGCATGCGACCAATATGCGAAGATCGAAGGAGAGCAATTAAACTACATCAGATATCATCAGAAGGAAATCCGAGCTGAGAAATACAATGGACTTATGGACACCCTTGACAACAACGATGGTAGGAACACTGGAAGAAAAATCATCCTCCAACCAACTGTATACGGCAGCCCACGCTTCTATGCTGAAGCATTTCAAGATGCTATGGCCATCGTTCGCAACTATGGTAAGCTGTCCTTATTTGTCACATGTACGTGCAACCCCAACTGGCCAGAGATCAAGGCGTCAACATTTGCAGGAGAATCTCCAAGTGATAGACCCGACATCTGTGTTCGAGGTTTTAACATCAAACTCGAACAACTGCTAACTGACCTTCGCACACGAGATCCTTGGTAGAGTGGTTGCCTTTACGGCTGTTAAAGAAGACCAGAAGAGAGGACTTCCACATGCTCATATCCTCCTCATCTTACACTCTTCTGAACAACCACGCTCACCACTCGACATAGATCGTATTGTTTCTGCTGAAATACCAGATAGGAACATTAATCCTGAATTATATGAGATCATCACCAACAACAACATCCATGGTCCATGTGGAGCAGTAAACATGGGTTCTCAGTGCATGTCTGGAGAAGGTGCAACTCAAACATGTTCCAAGAATTTCCCAAAAGAATTTAGGACTCACACTGTCATCACACAATCTACGTACTCCAGAGTATCGGCGTAGATCACCAGAGACTGGAGGCTAAACACATCAAATGAAAATCCGTGGACAAGATTTCAGTGTTGATAACAGATTTGTCGTCCCATATAAGCCACTGTTGAGTCTTAAATATAACGCTCACATCAATGTAAAAGTGGTTCACAGCTTTAAAGCCGTCAAGTACTTATACAAGTATATAACAAAAGGAAGTGACCGAGTGATGATGGGTCTCAGCAACAGGTGGAACAGTTTGTCAATGCTCGATACATCAGCGCGTCTGCTGCGTTTTGGAGAATATATGAGCTCAAGATCCATCACCGTTATCCATCTGTCATGAAATTGCCTTGTCACTTGGAAAATGAACAACTGGTATTATTTCAACAAGAAGAGATTGATCAAGTTGCAAACAATGGACCTCCTAAAACCAAACTTACGCAGTGGTTTCAACTAAATCAAGACGACCCTGATGCAAGATCTATTGCTATCCTGATATACCAAAGTACTATACTTGGAGCCATAACCGATGGCGAAAAACGTAAAAACAGATGCGCCCAAAACGACGACAATGCCAGCTCTGATATGATAGGACTAATACCTGTAATCAGCCTGAACGCCCATCAGTCTGAGTTATACTTCATGAGGATGCTTCTTCATCATCAAGTGGGGGCTACTTCTTTTGCTGATTTAAGCGTAGTTGATGGTGAAGACCAACATACATTTCAAGCAGCCTGTCTCAAGTTAGGCCTACTTGAGGATGACGAGAGATCGATAGAGTCATGGAAGAAGCAGCTGGAATTAGGTTTGGTAACCAACTCAGAGTATGTCTTTGCCACGATTCTCATCTGGATAAGACCTGCAGATCCATTGACATTCTACGAGAACCATAAGCGAGCATTGTGTGAGGACCTCATGCAGAGGGACCATGTCCAAGATCCCACTGACCGTATCATGAACGAAATGCTTCTTTACTTGCAAGATAGATTGGACAAAGACAACTTGGACCTGCATCATGATTTCGGGCTGCCTAAACCAGAGGCAAACTACATTTCAAATCTTCTCACCAGAGAGATCAGAGAAGAACTTGACGACAACATTGAGACACATCAGGAAATCGATTCCACTAACATTGCAAAATTAAACGACGAACAAAGGGAAGTATATGATACCGTAATAAAATCAGTGGACAATGACGAAGGTTTGCTGATCTCCCTTGATGCAAGTGGAGGTACCGGGAAGACATTTGTACTCTCTACCATCTTGGCACATGTAAGAACCAAACAGGAAACTGCACTGGCCACGGCTACAAGTGGCATTTCAGCCACTCTCTTGCCTAAGGGTAGAACACTGCGCTCAAGACTCAAAGTTCCTATTAATATCACAGACAGCAGCACGTGCAACATATCTCCACGATGTGCGACAGCTGAACTGATTCAACAGTGCAAGCTGTTGGTCATTGACGAAGTAAGCATGGCGCATCAACACATTCTAGAAGCAGTGGACCGTACCTTAAAATACATCAGGCACAATACCCGCACATTTGGAGGAATTACAGTAGTTCTTGCTGGTGATTGGCGACAGATACTACTCATTGTCCGCAAAGGAAGTAGGGCGAAAAGTGTCGAAACGTGTGTGGAAACTTCTAAACTCTGGACTAATGTGAAAGTGATGCAACTTACCAGAAATATGCTAGTGGAGTTGGCAAGGAGTGACGATTAGGTATTTGCAGGCCACCTTCTTGACATTGGAGACGGACAGGTCCCAGTCGAATGCTCACTCGGCCAGCACAAAATCAAACTCGGAGACGAATTCGTATTTCCATCAAATCGCATAGCAGACTTAGCAGACTTTGTATTTCCAGACCTCCAAGACAATCACAAAAACGCACAATGGTTGACATCTCGCGCTATACTTTGCCCTACCAATGATGAAGTGGAAATTATTAATCAACATCTTTTAGACAAATTTCCTGGTGCGTGTCTTTAAAAGTAGTGACAAGATAACCAACTCGGAGGAACAACAGCAGTATCCAAAGGAATTTCTCAACACCCTCAACCCATCTGGCATGCCACCTCATGAAATCCATTTAAAGGAAAAGGCACCTATCATTCTTCTGCAGAACATAGATCCCATTCAAGGCCACTGCAACAGAAACAAAATACGTCGTGAATCATTTGTATAATCATGTCATTGATGCAACTACCTCCAGTGGCGTACACGTCGGCAAAAGACTCTTCATACCCAGGATATCACTTTCACCGTCAGAAGATTTATACCCTTTCCGTTTAGAACGTCGGCAATTCCCTGTATGGGCTGCATTCGCGATGACCGCTAACAAGTCACAAGGACAGACAATGTCAAAAGTGGGCATATACAGTACAGTTCGAAATTAAGTGAAGCCACGCGAGGGACCCATGTGTGGCCACGCATGGCCATGGTGAAATGAATATTCCTGAATATCATGAATATGCAAGTTTCAGATGACGCGTGGCAAGCTGTGACAAGGGTCTCACGCGTGTCACACGCATCTCTCCCGCTCATTTTATGGAGCCCCTTTATTGACTGAACATCGACAGTATCAGGCCGCGCCTACAGAAAAGATAACACGCGTGGATGAAGCTTGCCAGTTATGCTTTGTTGAAATACACAACTTTCTGAAGTCTGAGAGGTTTAACAAAAGAGATCAGAGGGACCGATTTGAAGATTAAAATTTGAAGATTAAAACGACAAGAAACAGCTCGTTTGATTTGCTTTGTTGAAATACTTGACCGCTTTCTTAAGGCTGAGGGAGGTTTTACCGAAAGAGATCATAGGGACCGATTTGAAGAATAAAATGTTAACGACAAGAAACAGCTCGTCTGATGTTACCGTCTGATGTCATGTTCATTCATGGCTCGGAGCCAAACAAAGGGTTTTGATCGCTGTCAGTGGGACCATGTAGGCTATTAATAATTATTATTTTTAACCTTTTTACTGTTGGTGGTCTATTCACTTGTAATATTCAGTCAGTTTTAGGGTTTCACAAATGCTACAATTGGTCCTTCATTAATCCCAACTTTTGATTAGGTTCTTAATTAATTATTGTTGGTCGTACAAATTACTCATCTGTCCTTTGTCTATGCTCATACTTACCCCATACAGGCGCCTAAAAAAACGGGGTTCCGATACTTGAGGGGGACGAATTCGAGAAGGAAAAGTACAAGAAAAACAAGGGGAAAATTGAGGGAAAAAAATAATCATTAAGGCGTGAAAATTTCATGAGGAAAAACTAACTTGAGAAGCAAAACAGGGCCCCTTTGTGTAGTATTAAATCTCCCATTATCAATAAACCGTGTACGTATAGACCAATCCGACGCGCACCGGGCGCGGAAGTGTTGAGCACCGCACGCCACTGCTGCGGTGTACATGTGCCTAGTTTTGTGCACAAAGACATGAGGAAATCATGTTCCTTTTCACTCTTTATGGAAATTAAATGTTTTCCTCAACGACTTACACGATTTCCTCTCCAGGACATCATGATATACTAATGTAGATCACTGACCACAGATAATTATTTGCAACTAAATAGAAACCGAATCATCTTGAAAACAGTTCTTGTCTTAGGTGAGTTAGGGGAAAAAGACGCGGAAACTGCATAATAGTCGACATCGGCAGAGTATTTTGTCAGAATTTCAGTATTTTACTCTGTGCTTAATTTAAAAAAATTATCAAGAATGTAGTAAATCGTCATATCATGCAGCCATGTCAGAGAAATTTCATAGATTGTCGAGGAAGACATTAAATTTCCATAAAAAGTGAAAAGGGAAACGATTTTCTAGTGTCTTTGTGCACAAAATTAGGCACAAGTACATCGCAGCAGTGGCGCGCGGCGCCCATGGCGGCGCCCAGCACTTGCGCGCCTGGATTGGTGTATATAATAAACACTTTGGTATACTTTAAGACAAAGAACTTGACAATAAAGTGAGTAACGTTTTTAGGTACTAGGACAAGTAAACTCACAACCGACAGTATTTTATTATTTTATCTGTTTGTATTTATATTTATATTAATAAATAAATGAATAAAAACAAAATAATGAAATACTGCCGGTAAATATAAGGGAGCCTGGTGGGTTGGGGTGTAGCTTGTTTTGATAACTCAAAATTTCGAGGTTCGATTTACAAGGGGAAAACAATAAAGTTCAATTTTATCTTTATCCCAGCTTTTGTTGTTTTGGTTTTGGTGGGGGTGGGGTGAGGTGGCAGAAATAGTATTGCTCAATTATTTGCAATCGCGTTTTAGGTGCATTTCATTTTTAAAAGAGGCGACCTTTGGGGGAAAAAAACATTTACAGCTGGAATGCTCTCTTTATCAGCCTGAAAATATATCGCCTAACAACCCTTATAAAAATTCACTACAATTCTACTATAAAAAATACTACAATTTAATTGCAGTAAAACTATTGTTTTATTGAAGTTTCCCTACACTTTTACTTCAAAATTACTCCAGTAATTATACTTATACCATAGTTATCCTGGAGTTATACTATAGTCAGAGCTGCCAACCTTAAACTGGGCATTTCAGTATTCTTTAGGCTGAAAATCAGTATTTTGCCAATGAAATCAGTATTTTTCTGCGCGGCGCCGATACACTTCTTGTACTCGACTACCTACTGGTAATTGAATTACCTTTTACGTATGCTTTGCTCATATTACATGTATTAAAGCCAATAATTATGTCAGTGTTCAAAAAAAAAAAAAAAAGTTTAAAAAAAGTTTTTAAAAAATTGCGTATCGGACCGCAATTTGCGCTACACTGTGCATGGGGAGAAGCCATACTGCAATTCTTTCCAATTAATGATATCAAAATACTTTAGTTTCTGTACCATCGTTTATTAAAATGAATAAAAATGTTCACGTTTGCACAGGAAACACACCATTACAATACCACAGTGGAGGGCAGTCAAGTGTTTGAAGGACTCGGCAAGTTTGTCAACTTGGCTTTCCAACCAATTCCATGTCCACCCATTGCATTCTTTACGCCTTTTATCACTATTTTGCATCAGATCTTGGCCTCCATTGCGTCGAAGATATCTTTCCTTTTCGTCATTTTTATTTCAATTGATGCAGCGATCGCGATGTTTCACACACTAAACAACGTCAACACGCTTGTTTCTTGCAGAAGTAAAATTTATCACAGTGTCTGTTTGCCGCCGCATCCCATACACGTGAGCATTAGAAAAACTGCGGCGCCAGTCTCTACAAAAGCCATGCGTGACGTCATGACGTTGTGAGACATGTACTACAGAATGTATGCTGTACAAGGTGCATTGTGTCTCCGTTCAGTGCACGGAGATCACTCTGGCAGTAGTTAAGTCCTTCAGCGCAATACGTTATGGTACCTAATAATAATATTATAAGCTCTGAAACGCGTGTGAATTCGCGGCTTTCATTTTTATTTATTACGATCTCATTGTTTGTACTGCATTTACACTGGGGCTTAAAAAGTATGATCGGCTTTTTCCAAATCCGTATTTTAAAACGCAAATTCGTACTTCCGTATTCTTGGTTGATTTCCGTATGAAATACGGAAAATCCGTACTAGTTGGCAGCTCTGCATAGTACGTACTGTAGGAAATCTATACTGTTTTCGAACATTTTTGACAGTAAACCTGCAGTATAATTACAGTAAAACTGCAATTCAACTGCAGTAAAACTGTAGTATTACTTAGTTTAACTATAGTATTACCACAACATAACTGTAGTTTTACCACATCATTATTTTTTTGACAGTAAACCTGCAGTATAATTACAGTAAAACTGCAATTGGATTGCAGTGAAACTGTAGTATTACTGAGTTTAACTATAGTATTACCACAACATAACTGTAGTTTTACCACATCTTTACTTTGTTATTTTTAAGTAAGTACTACAGTAAAACTGGAGTTTGATTATAATTGTATTATAGATTTACTTCAGTTTCATTGTTCAATTACTTAGTTTTGACTGTAGTTAATTGTTACTGTGGTAAAACAGCAGTTTTACTCAAAATTTTCAGTGAAAAACAGTAATACAGTCACAAAGAAACTAGAAACTGATAAAACTGAAATTATGCATAAAAATCAACACGTTTTATTATCAATAAACTGTAAATGTAACAAATATTAGCAAACACTTAATGAATGGAGTTGTTTAAAATAAAGTTAGAACATAAAAACATAAATACATAAAATAAAAAACCTGCAAATACCTTGATTTAACCTGGCAAGTGCAGCAGATCTGTGAAGAAGAACTCTGGCACATCTTAAAATTAACCTCTGTCAAACACCAGCTGCAAAAATGATAGTACAGTACATGTAAATACAAATAACAAAGAAATAACTATTGCAAACCTTTGTAATTCTCTTTGGCAAATATTATTACAAATGAGATTATAACAAGTAACGTACCTGATTTTGTTGCTGTTTTGTCTTTAACCCGTAAAAACGTCAAAATGTAAGTTGAATACTATATTTTTGTTTTATGTTTATCATTTCTCCTGAAGGATTAAACAGAAGTATAAAAGATGTTACTCTGCTTATCAGAACATGATCATGTATGATTTTTCAATCAAGCATCAGCTGCAATAGTGACAGTGAAGTGTATCTAAAGAAATATTGCAAAATGTTTTGGCATAAGTAAAAGATAATAGTCTTCCTCAAAGTAAGATTATTAAAAAGTGACTCGTTTTTGTTGCTGCTTTTTTTTTGTTTTTACCGGTGAAAGCGAGATAAAAGTCTTCAAACGCGGGCATTTCATGAAACAAAACATCTAAAAATAAATCCAAAATTTGATTTACATGTACAGGTACAATGTACTTCTCCGAAATAGTGATAAAATGTGTTGAAAAAAGAAACACATTTGAATTTTTGGTGTGAATGGCACAAAAATAATTTAACCAGGACGAAATTGTTTCATAAGGCAAGGATAATACTCTTTGAAGGCAAGGATACTCTGTAGTTACATACATGTACATAAGTCAGAAGACAGGCTCTGTATAAAACATTGTAGGAAACGACTCCCTCTGAAGTAACGTAGTTTTTGAGAAAGAGGTAATTTCTCACTAAAATAATAAAAACTTCTTGCAAGATTTTTTTATTATTCTATCTGAAAGCACACAAACTTGTACAACAAGGGTGTTTTTCTTTCATCATTTTCTTGCAACTTCGATGAGCAATTGAGCCCAAATTTTCATAGGCTTGTTATTTTATGCATATGTTGGGGTACACCAAGTGAGAACACTGGTCTTTGACAATTTACAAACGTTTACGATGCCTTTAAAATATGAAAAAAATGTGCATATATAGGACCTAGTTTTTTTTTAATGAAAATTGAATTTCGATTTCACTTTTTTCGAAATTTAAAAACATTGAAAACAACCTAACTGCTGAGCATAATCTTTCGCTGCATTTGCTTTGATGCATTGTTGAGTTTCACTGGATGTACTGCTTCACATCACCAGGTGTGCGGTCTGGGAAGAAGCTCCGTACTGTTTCTGAAAAAACAAGAGCAAATATGCAAACCAAAATGTAATTTGGATATTAATAATGGTTCGAGTAATAAAAAGCACTGCAGTGTTAAGCTCTCTGATATTCAATACCGACTAAAGGTGACTACACCAGTCATGATAACAAACAACATAACACAGTATTACACTAGAACTTCTGACATCTTCATGGTGGCCATTGGTTTGTACAAGGTTGATGTGTAAGTGTTTTGTCAAAGATTTCACATTTTGAAGGCAGCTTTAAAAAATTTACACAAATTATTTGGTCAGCTAAGATGGTATACCTGCAGGGAAGGCCATTTGAAAAAAAAGTCAAACAAGAAAATGAGTTTGAAACCTCCATCAGGGTCCCTCCCTCTACACACCCTGCCAAATACAACAGAATGCAACACAGTTGTAACAAGAACCATGCCAAATGCAACAAGGGATTTTGTTGCATTGTGCAGGCTTGTTGTTTGTGTTAGTACTGAGCAAGGGTGTTTGCCCTGCTAATTGCAACAGTATGCAAATAAGTGTAGTGGTGACTTGGCTAGTATGTGGGAGCATGAACTCTGCCAAATGCAACAAAGTTGACTGCCAAATGCAACAGATTGCAACAACTTTTTCCAGTTGGTGCATATTGTTGCATTTAGCATGGTTCGGGTTTTAAGTACCACTGTTGACTTAATACTGTAGTGTAATAAAGTAAAGGTTTCAATCAGTGTCATATTTTTTGCCTTTAATTAATTGTAGGTTTATCTCTTCTTTTAACAACCAGGACAAAAAAAGAACAATTTAGAAAAAAAGACACAACAAAAAACTTACCAATGATTGAGTCAACCGACTTCCCATCAACCGACTCTTTGGTGGCAGCCGCATTTTCACCATGGCGGCTTGACTTGCTGCCTGTGAGAGAATGAGATGCCATGTACTCATCCCCCAAAGACAGCTCATCAAGTCATTTGCCAGCTTTTGTGGATCTTTGGTATTGGAACGTAGAAGCATATCTTCTGTGATAATTCCACGAGGCTGGCTCTATAATTTTGATATAGGATTTAAAAAAGAGTTAAATCGTTATGGCCATGTTATGTTTGTGGTCAATATGCTAGAATGTAGCAAAATGCTTTGCAGCAAACACTAGAATTTGAACAGAGCTGTCTTCAAATAGGCCCTACAATAAATAAAAATATCTTGCCTTTTGTTCGCATCACTGAAGTTGATGGTCTTGATGTTGATGGTGTTGAAGGAGGTGGACTGGGGGAGCAGGGCTGTTGTGTCAGCGTCTCCACCTTCTTCAGCAAAGCAGGCAGTGCTGTAGATCAATTTTGAAGAAATTGGTTATGGTTTTGCACTTCACTTCCTTTGGAATAATTCTTTTCCTAGCTCCAGAAAGTTTGCATGGTTTGTTTCGTTTGTTTTGCTGGCATTTGAATCAGTCATTGGGCCACGAGTAAAAACTAATAACATATGATAATAAGAGTATTTGTGTACATTATTTTTACTTTCAAACATTTTGTGTTGGGAAGTATGGCATTAAGAACATTTACACATTTCTTTTTACTCAATTTGAATTGGTTTATCAGTTGCTGATTGCAAAAAGTTCTGTCATGACAAAAGTAAAATTGGATTTGTCGAAAATCTTTGCACAAATGTAGTTAAATTCACCATCTATCAAACTCAGTGCTCGATGAAGATTTCTGGACTCCCTCTTAAGCTGCACTTTATCTTTTCTCTCTCCCTCAAGTTCCTCCTGCAGCTCTGTTATTGTGTCTCTGCATTTTGGAAGCTGTTCTTGTGCATCACAGCACCGCAGATTCTGACAGTGGATAAAATAATTGAGTTGTTAGTGATTCAATGCAGGTGATACATAATTACCATCAATCAATTAAAAACAAAATGAAAATAATAAATTTAACATTAAATTGAAATTACACAATGTTCTTGAAAAACTTGAACAAATTTCTAAAACAATTTTGTTAATAAAAAAATTCAGATTTCAGAGACCTAATTTAAATTAATGATCTGGCCTCACATGAATAGCTTTTGCTACTCTTTCTCTCATGGACAATTGACAACCCTTACATTAGATTAAGTATTAACCAAGGCCATTATTCAATAATATGCTACCTACATCTGACTGCAGGCTGTCATGAGGATGAAGTTTAGCAGCAAGCCTGCTGCAGCTTGAGTTTGCAGATTGGCTCGCTGGCTTGTTTTTTTTCTTCGGTCTCATTACCTCCTCTTCCTGAATTTTATATAAGAAAAACAAAAATGTGGAAAAATAATCATCAGACTTAGGTGATACTGGAATTGAAATAATCATTTTTTTTATGATAGCTTGAAGCTAATAATCAGACATGCAACTTTGTTTTGTGAAAACAAGACTAGAGGAAACTGCATATCACCAGATCACACTTCAATTTGTAAACTGTACAGTGTTTTTCATTCAGTTTTCTATTGGCAGTAAGTGTTAAAGAAAAAGAGGAAATCAGCGCTGATGACCAGCTGAAAAGTTGCATGCCTTAACAATATTAGCACGAAATAACGGCGCATATATTATAAATAACAATAGATTCAATAAGACAACCTCTTTTAAAGACATAAAAACAAACCTCATCACTTTCATCCCCTTCATACAGTCTCTTTTTGACGACCGGGAGCCTTTTGCCACGTCCCATATCATCCATAGAATTAGAAGAAGTAGTGTTAGTCCTACTAGTACTACTACTAGTGCTAATACTTATGGTAGACATCTTTCTTGTCAGATCGTTTCTCTGTTTTACCAGTTCGTCTCTTTTATCTGTTTGTACAATTCAATAGTTTAATCATTCATGTTAATAAATTTAGTTAATTTCATAATCATTACTACTAGTCAGGTGATATGTAGGCTTAGGCTACATCATAACAAAAGTGATCAAAAAATTATTTACTTTGACTTAACTCTTACCTGAAAAGCGAATAACCTTAGCTGGGTAAGTCTTTCCAACGGAGTTTCTTTTGCCACCAAATTTCCATTCCACCGTCACCATTTCTTCGCTGTCCCATGTGTTACGATCCAAAAATCTCCAAACTATCCGTGAATATAAATCACTCAAAAAGCCTGAATT
Source organism: Plazaster borealis (assembly GCA_021014325.1). Taxonomy (NCBI): domain Eukaryota; kingdom Metazoa; phylum Echinodermata; class Asteroidea; order Forcipulatida; family Labidiasteridae; genus Plazaster; species Plazaster borealis. The sequence continues at coordinate 8,393,704 of CM037461.1, forward strand.
TTCTCAGATGCAACAAAGAAATCAAACAAGGTGACACGGATGTAAAGAACACAGAATCAAAGTGATTTAATAATGAAACTATCGGCCACTTCAAATACCTATTGGGTTTAACAAACGTACAATGATTGAGTAAAACAAGTGTACATTAAAATAGATCGTATACAAAATAAGTAATCTCACAGGCTAATACATCAACCGGGATGAAATACAGGCGAGGATCACGGCAACAGAAGATACAGCGAGGATCACATACACTGGCTCTAAAACGATCAACTCCAGGGGCGGTACAGTTCTTTGCCGATGTGACTATGAGCTATCACGGGGCGAACTCACTCCGAAAAATGTCCAGAAGAAGACGAAGCAACAACGGGTACACAATCTGACACCCGCCACAAAATATGGGGAAGAAGACCCCAAAATACCGAACTGTAGATTAAGTTCGAAACTGTCCTTTCCGGATTTAAATTAAGCTCTTTAACTGCACTCGGTCAAAAGCGAACTCTACCAAAAGCTCCTCCAACGAGTTGAATCACAATCACAGAAGTCGTAGCTTCCACCAGTCTTGAGTATTTGTGTCCCGTCCTAGATTTACCCCCAGCCCGTATATAAAGGATTTGTGTCGTTTTCTAGAAAGTACTACTCTAGATCATTCTATTACCTTCACAACGGCACCGCCCACTAGGGTTAACGACCTTACACACAAAGAATGATTGACAGCGTGCGTTGTATACACGTAATTAATGTACATGTATTAGGGTCTCATAACACATGACAGATCAAACGGCGGCAGGTCGTCGTCGCATATCCAAGCCGACTCTCCAACCTCTACGCAATTTTCCTCAAAGAAGTCGAACAACGCGTATCTCAGGTTCTGGGCTATTAAATGCAACTTCTAAAATATCTGAATTTTTAGCAATTTTCCGGTAATTTTTGAAAGTGAAAGAGAGACGAAGTGAGCAGTCAGACTGTAGGTAGGATTAAAGCCACAGAAACATGTTTGAATCCTGTACCAACTTAACGTTTATCCAATTGTTTATTGGTAGCCCGACTACGTGGTTTATGACACATGAAGATCATACATAGAGTCAGGAATGTAGACCTATGTTACGGGTTTCTGAGGTATTATCAAGGGGCTTTTTTGTCCTCGTGCAGTATCATTTTATGATAATTTTAACTTTACTTTATTATATTAAGTTTAAAGACATTAATTGTAACAGTTAGTCTGTAAAAATATATATACATATTTTAATTTAATTATTGTGTTTCAACTTTTTATTTAATTTATTATTATACAAAATATATTCTTAATAGTGCACTGAATTTGTGAACAAGGACTTAGGTAGCATCCCTCGACTGCTAGTGTGCAAAGAATCATTAAGTTTACCAGCATTATGCCCGGCACCAGTCTACGGTGCTACTCACACTGCTATGTACATGTACAATGACTACTGTACATGAAATCTAGAGAGACACATTTGAAGTAACGTGTGTAGGGTTCTGTCATTGAGACGGTAGTACATGTAGTATAGCGTCCATGAAAACAGTGTCATTTTTACAATCTAAGCTCGCTTATGATGAATGAATACGAACTTCTGGAGATGCAAACCTTAACAACCAACGATGACAGACTTGCGACTGTGACAGCAACACCTACATTAACTACGCAAAAACAAACAAGAAATATTTCTTACAAGCAGCGCTACCTTCACAAAACTTCGGTCAAATATCCTAGGTCAACGAAGTTTAACAGGCATAAAAAAAGACTACAGACGCATGAATGCAATATCGTCGATCGGGAAGACAGGTAACGTTTCATTGTTATTATAATTTATTACAACTCAGGATTTACTACCATGCCTTGATTGCATGGTGATGATGATTGATAATAATTAACAGTTATACTTTATAACTAAATAAATTTATAACGTTCAAGATTAATTTTTAATGATTGGGCCTAATGAAAGTTTTTAAAAAATAATTAAATTAATCTAAAGCATTTTTTGGTCAAGATGGTGTTGCGGGGGTTCCAACACAAGTTAAACTGAAAGTTGGTTCTTGTATGAGTTTGTGTTTGTGTTTTATGGTTTTTGTTTTTTTCATTCTTTTTTAAATCACATGTTGATTCAGTTAGTAGAGATAGACAAAAAAATGTGGTTAATATTAGTCGATTCGAACCGGCCCCTCCGTCACGAGGCTTGCTGTCGATGTGGTCTAGTAGTTAAGACATCTGCTCTAGTCATCGATCATGCGGGAGTCGTGTGTTTGAATCCCACCCAAGTTGCCTGTGGATATTTTTCAAGTTTGGGTCTCTGTGTTTCCCATCAAGAGGTTAATAACATATTCCCCAACACTAGCAGTTTTTATTTTAGAAAATACTGGTTAACTGACATTTTTTTTTGCTTTATGAATTTGCAATTGTTTCACACAGGAACAGTGATTCTGAATCCTTGTCTGAAGATGCTAGAGACTCTGAGGAATTTGCAGAAGTTGATGGCGATGTCATCAGTTATGCTTGTGATGGTCCTGTCGGTGATTCGGACGGTCCTGCTGCTGACTCGGATGTTCCTGTTGGTGACGCAGATGGTCCCACTGGTGACCCAGATAGTCCCGCTGATGATTCGGATTGTTTTGATGGTTACCCAGACGGTTCTGACAGTGAGACAATAGGTGGAGATGGCTCAGATAAAACTTCAGATGAAGGTGAACATCCAACTGAAAGTTTTGGGTTCAAGGTAATGCAACAATTTTTTATAAACAACACGACTGCTACCTTCACCGAAAAAAATTAATCAACTACTGGAACAGACTCGGCTGAACACAGAACAAATATTTAAGAATATGAAGTTTGCAACAAAAAATGCCCTTTGTTGTTTCCACAGTGCCGCTGACTGAAGCTTCCTAAACAATCTTCATCATCAAGCTCATTTTATACACAGTTCAACGTCACATGCAGCCTCCGACCTCATTGATGATGGCACATAATTTAAAACAAATAAATCACATTTAAGTTGAGGTGTAACTGTCAAGGATTTTTTCCAGATTGCATTCTAATGTACTTTTGTGAAATGGTACTGCAAAACAAGGTTTTCTCTTTCTTTAAAAACATGTATAATTAGGGATACACAATGTGGACATTTTGAAGATAGTAGACCCTTATCTGCAGTGTAAATGTCTGAGTTACATAGTTTTCTGTTGATTTGTTGATCATTTTTCAAATCAATCATGGCAAATGTTTATCTTTATTATTTTTTTCAGGTTAACATGGAGCAAGTTTCAGAAGGGTCATCACTTACCAAAGTGCAGCTCCTTATTCTGATATTCAGCTTCATCATCAGGCATCAGTTGAGTGATACTGGGCTCAGCGACCTGCTACTGATACTTAATCTGATACAACCAGATTGTGTTCCTAGGACCAAGTATTTGTTTTATTCCCATTTCAAAGTAGATCAGGCAATGGAAGTTCATTTCTATTGTGGGGATTGTACAGCATACATAGGCAAGACACCTGATATATCCAACTGTCCAGAGTGTGATAGTTTGTTTTCAAAAACTGAAAGTGAACAAAAGGGAAACTTTTTCCTCTATACCAATTGTCCCTTTAATAAACGTTAACTACTGGACCTCAGCTCTCTCCCTAAGGAGGTGCTATAGGAACAGTTATTAGATCGGGCCTCCGTGAGGTGCCCAATATATTAACGTAGTACAGGGAAATATTTAATAAACACAGCAATAAAAATCAATTTATACGTGAAATAAATCAATGAGGTTTTTATCTTACCAATGTCAGTTAATCTTCTAATTATCAGCAGCAGATCAAACAATAATCAGTTCTGGATCACAGCGAGTGTTAAACCATTAGACTAGACAATAAATACAGAGCGTAAAGTGGGTGTTTACTTGTGAGCAGCAATTTGACAAGTGACTGGGATCTGTCAAAACTTTACCATATAAACAATAAACCCTACAGCAACAACTTGAACTTCCCGCTGCCAAACCGCGCCATAAAATACGCCCAATTATAAGCTGCACTGTTCGCAACTATTGCCAAAACACCACAAATAAAGATAACCCGCGCCGCTAATTTCACAAGGCCAAATATCGCCAAATACTGCGCAGTATGCACTGTGACAAATACGGAAGCGCCCAATGCAAAAAAAATACGCGCGCCCAACTGCAATAATCGCTGCGGCAGCCGTAGCCTGCTAAACACATGGAAATATATACACAGATTGAAAATAACGATTATACACAAGGTAAACAATAAGCAGTAAACTAATTTCCGTTACACAGCCCCAATCGAGGCCTGAACAGTCTCTGTTCAAAAAGGCCGAAAAACATGAACAAAAACACAAATTAGTTTCCTGCTGAGCAGAACTTATTTACAATAATATTACCTCAACTTCTGGATGGTCAAGAAAATTCCAAACACAGTTTAAACACTTTTGACCAAAGCCATAATAAAATAAACAGTCACAAAATTAAAGTTCGAACGCGGAAACATTTAAAGTTCATTGAAGATGGCTACGTCACAATCACTCCTCTGAAATATTGTAGACTTGAACTTGCTTTAGTTCTCCGAGCCTCCCCGTCCTATACGTTTTGGTCACAGTCTCGGTCACTTTGACGATTTTCCCTTTTAGGGCCTTTTCCAGAAGGGACTTTTTGACATTCTTGGCAGTCACGAGGGTAGTGGCGTCGTCGAAGTCAAAGGAGATAGCAGACGTTTGCTGCTCTGCTGCGGTTGGTGGTGGGGTGGTGTCGTTAGTGGTAGTGGGTGCTTCTTCTGTGGTGCATGCTGGGGGCGATGTGGTGGTGTTGGCGGCCTCGGGTATTGCTGGTCGTCCCACTGGCTCCATCCAATTAGGTTCCGAGGAGTACAGTTCCTCCGTGAACAAACTCAGGGAGGCGGTTGGTGACAATGACATTTCGTTCATGTCCAGCAACTCATCGCTGGGCAGCCACAAACTGGTGAGAGGGGGGGACATCATGGGGTTTCCTTCTGATCTAGAAGTCGGTGGGGGCATGTGGCTGGCTCGGAAATTGGAGGCCTCATCTCTGGTGTAGAAATCGGGGGTGGCCATGTGCTTGGCTCCGTGATTGGAGGTCCTTCGGGACATTGGCTCTGGGTAGCCGGTGCCGTGTTGAGCCTTGGCGCTTGGGGCCTGTTACTACCCCAACACCTCTCTTCCGCCATATGTCGCCGCCCATTCGGCTGCTGTGAGTTGATCCTCACTTTCGGCATGCGGCCCTCCAAGTCGTCCATACAGGAGGGGTGGAACCTCCTATAGTGCCTCTGAAGGTTATCCCTCCGTCCACTTTGAAATGAGCACCTCGTGCAAAAACGCATGGTAGGTTCATGTGCTGTTTGGAGGTGACGGTGCAGGCTTCGCTTTTGCATGAATACTTTTGGACATTGTTGGCATCTTAAGAGCCGTGTTTAGTCGAGGTCCTTTGGGGTGGGACACGCCATCTGGAAAAACACGAAAATAGAAAATTTCATTTGTCTTAACCGTTTGTTCTATCGGTATCTTACTGGTAACCGATGTCTCCTCTTTGAGTATCTTTCACCCCGAGGTGCCGATGACTTCTCATGGGGTGAACCTCTGACCTTACTCAGGTCAATGTCATTTGTAGGGATCGGGGCGATTGCCCCCCGCCTTTCTGTTTCGAATGATGCATTACCCATTGGGCTCGGTCCATTATCTAAGTCATTTGCAAAGGGAGGGACTTCTATCCGCTCTCCTTCTTCTGGAAAGGAATAACTAACATCTACCTCGCCGTTGGGGTAACTGTCTTCTAACTCCGTGCCATTGTTTGGCTCTGTCGGAGGGAGAACTTCTACTTCCAAATTGGGTTGGGTCCATGCCTTAATGGGCTCCCCCTCCTATATCTTTAAACGGTCATAATGTATGACCCGTTTCTTCAAGTGTTTGCTTCTTTGCAAACGGTACTCAACGTCTGATAGTTTGTCGAGTATAAGGAAAGGGCCCTCCCACCTACTCTCAAGTTTTGGGCAGACGCCCTTCTTCTTAGCAAAGTTATAAACCCATACAAAATCGCCCTCTTCCAAAGATCGACCACTGACCTTGCGGTCATACCCCTGCTTTTGTCTCCTTGCACTGGCCTTAAATTAAGGTGTTCAGAGGCCCGCTCATGGGCACTCTGAGTTCTATCTCTAAGTTCTTCTGCATAGTCTAATTCTTCATCCACCTCATGTTTTGGGAACTCATTTATGAGTTCTATTGGCAGAGACGTTTCCCTTCCTAACATCATCATGTTGGGAGTCTCTCCCGTACTCTCTTGTGGGGTGGAACGGTATGCAAAAGTAGCATACGGCAGTTGTAGGTCCCAGTCTCTTTGTTTTTGGTTCGGTTCTATCATAGTGGCAATAATATTGATGAGAGTTCTGTTAAATCTCTCGATCAACCCATCAGATTTTGGGTTGTAAGGAGTCGTTCTGGTTTTGTGTATGCCTAACAAATCACATACCCCAGCAAACACATTTGCCTCAAAATTCCTCCCTTGTTTGGAGTGTAACTCTGAGGGAACTCCAAATCTACATATAAATTCTGTCACCAATTTCTTTGCGACAGTTTCGGCTCTTGCGTCAACCAGTGGATAAGCCTCTATCCACTTAGTGAAGTAATCACCCACTACCAAAATCCAGCGATTACCATCTTCTGTCTTGGGTAAGGGGTCCCATAATATCTAACGCAACCCTCTCCATTGGAAAGCCAACTTTCATTTGTTGGAGGGGTGCTCTGTTTCGCTTTGGTGGCGATTTTCTTTTTGCACACCTCTCACAATTCCTTATGCATGATCGGACATCGGCACTCTTTCCGTACCAAAAATAGTGGAACTTCACTCGGGCAAACGTTCTTTTTACTCCAAGATGTCCACTTGTTTTGCCTGCATGTGATTCTATTATCACGGTATCTGTCAATGATTTGGGCAATTCCACTTGCCAACGTATTTGTTTACCATCGTATTTGTTTACCATCATCACTTTCCCATCTGTGGTACAGTGCCCCATTCAAAACAAGCAATTGGTCCCAACGGTTCCAGTATGTCTTTGCTGTAATTGATTTAAGATCAATTGTTTCCCAACCAGGCCTATTTACTGATTGAGACTTAGCTTCAAGTATCCATGCGATAGAAGGGTCATTTAACTGCGCCTCTTTCAAAATCTTGCATGTTATGCTGGGAACTGTGGTTGTAATTCTGGCATGCGCCTCTTCCCTTACTACTTCAGAACCTCTAGTTTCACTTATTGAACTGTCATCTAAGCTTTGCTCTTCCTCGTTTGGGAGCATACCGCACTGGCGGCAGGGTTTTCTCGATAGACCTTCCGCATTTCCATGCTTCAGTCCCGGCCTATGAATGATAGTGTAGTCATATTCACCAATAATCTCTAGCCATCTAGCCAGCTGACCTTCCGGATTTCAAAAATTTGTTAGCCAGCGAAGGGAACCATGATCAGTTTGGACTATTATTCTGTTTCCGTAAAGGTATTGTTTAAAATGCCTTAGAAAAAATACAACTGCAAGGAGTTCTCTGCGAGTTACGCAATAATTTCATTCTTGTTTTGACAGTGTTCTGCTGGCATAGGCGATTACCCTTTCTGTCCCTTTCTGTTCTTGTGAAAGTACAACACCGATACCAACACCACTCGCATCTGTGTCAAGGATGTATTGTCCCTCAGATTGAGGATAAGCAAGTATTGGTGCCTCTTGTAAGCGTGTCTGGAGGGTCTCAAAAGACCTCTCACAATCATTGTCCCATACAAATTCTCTGGATTTTTCTGTAAGACGGTGGAGCGGCTTTGCAATGTCAGCAAACCCTCTTATGAATCGTCTATAGTACGAGGCGAGACCCAAGAAACTTCTAACCTCTTTGACATTTGCAGGGGTTGGCCAGTTTTTGATCGTCTCTACTTTGTCTTGGTCTGTGGCTATGCCATTTACGGATACTACATGAAAAGGAAACATTTCCCAGGTTTTAACTTGAGGTTAGCATCCCGGAATCTCTTAAATACTTCTCTCAGACGAACAAATTCGTCTTCGACTGTTTTTCCATAAACAATCACGTCATCAAGATAAACTAACAGTGTTTGCCATTGGAGGCCGGCAACCACTCTTTCCATCAGTCTTTCAAAAGTGGCAGGGGCATTACACAGACCGAAAGGCATGACATTCCAACTGTATAACCCGCCTCTTACCACAAACGCTGATTTTTGTTTAGCTTCATTGTCTAATTCAACTTGTCAATATCCGGAGGAGAGGTCCAATGTTGAAAACCATGCTGCCCCGGACAACGCATCAAGGGTGTCATCAATTCTGGGAACTGGATATGCATCCTTTATTGTTACAGAATTGAGACCGCTGTAATCCACGCAAAAGCGCTTTGACCCGTCTTTCTTTGTTACTAGTACTACATTGGACGCCCAAGGGCTGTCCGACATTTCAATTACACCCCAGTCAAGTAGATTATCTACCTGCCGCGATATTTCTTCTTGATTGCAAACAGGCTGTCTTCGCAACCTTTGTCTTATGGGATGGACGCGGCCTGTATCGATGCCGTGTTTTACTAAGCCAGTCCGACCTATGTCCCCGTCTCCCTTTGAGAAAATGTCTCCAAAATCTGACAACAGTTTTACCACATCTTGATGATACTGTGGCGATAGGTTGCTGACAGTCCGGTGTAAAAGGTCATTGAGGTGCGTTGGCACCTCAATGTCGCCATTTTCTTTATACACCTCAATTAGGTCGTTTTCCTTCACATACTCTATATCTAAATCGTCAACTTTTGTGAAAATTCCAGCTGTCGTACCACAGCGTACTACTCGGTTGTCCCCCCCTGGGTTTAAAATCCTTAAACCCACGGTGCCTTGTCCTGTTTTGACAAGTGTTCTCGCGAGGACCAATCCTCTATTTGTTAGTTCCCCTCCATTTTCAACAGGTTCTATTATGCCTAGAACAACTTCTTCTTCATCTGTCTTAATGCAACCGGGCACTACAACCTCGTGCCTGCGGGTACTGTTATAGTTGTTTCAACTACTATCCGTTAACAAAATGAGGAACCAGCTTGGTCCTTGCACTTTATTTTCTCTCCATTGACATTAAGTTCTAGAGAATGAAAATCTAAAATTCCTCTAGCTTGTAGAAAGAAATCCATACCTAATATTGCGGGAACTGGAAGGTCGGCAAATATTGCACACACTTGTACAACAGCTTGGCCGACTTGTATGTCAAGTTCAGCTGTACCCAGTATGTTGCCCATTAGGCTACCATTTGCCTGACGCACATGCACATCATCATGTTTAAGCATCGGCCGTTTTTCTTCTGGGATTTTGTAATATACAGAGCTTGAGATAAGTGTATCTGTCGAGCCTGTGTCAATTAAAAATTGAACATTAGTCGTACAAACAATGCCCTGAACGTATAAACCTTGTTTTGGCTTTATAAGGGGTGGCGTTAACTTGCTCTTTATCCCCTCTACTTTTGCATTTCGGAAATTCCCGTTTGACCCCAATTCTGTCTGTACGGTTTCCCCTCGGGTCTTTGGTTCAACCGTTGCTTGTTTCCCGAAAACTTTTTCTGGCTTCGGTTATTTGGTAAGGGACAATTCTTCGCAAAATGTCCTCTTCACCCGCAATTGTAGCAATTTGGATCATTGTGATGTGACATGTATGCCTTTTGCACTGGAAACTCAGACGTTCTATTTTGATATTGATTTCTCAGTCCATTGAATTCATCGAGTTGTGCGTTTACAACTTTTTGAATTTGGCCTACTATTTGATCGTCATTCTTTTCACTGACCCTGCAGAATTTTGGTTTTCTTGCAACTTTCCTTTGAGATTCCATTTTCTCAAAATTTTCTGTGGCCATTGCTGCTCTGATAGCTTCATCCAGGGTATTAGGCCTTGCCCTGAATATGCCCTCTCTTACTGATTGGCGCTCTATAGTGTCTGTGTAATGGGCTCTTGCAAGGCGATCTCTCCTCCTCACCAAATTCAGGGTAGGCAAGGATCACCAATTCCCTTACCGCCTGACCCAGCAGCATGCATAGAGCGTGCATAGAGCCTTCCTCCATGCATAGAGCATGCATAGAGCAAGGGTTGCAGAGTTCTCCATCCAACATGTGATACAGACCCGCCATGCTTTGTGCGGCGCCAGCCAGCAATTTGTTTTCCGTACCACATGTTGACTATTGGGCCAACAACAGTAAAGGCATAGGATTTTTTTGTTCAGATGTAAATTACTTCGAAAATGACGAACACAAAAACATATCGAAAAATGCATTAAATTACATGTGCGTCGCTACTGACTCGATGCTGCCATCTACAAACAAGTTCAGGCACAATTGATCATGAAATGTAAAGGGCACCGGTACCCGACTGAATGCAAAATCAAAAGAGGAACGCCCAGTTTATTTTATGCATGAGGTGACTATTTTAAACACAGTGCATACACGAGACAGGCAAGCAGCATCGTGCGCACACGATGAAGTAACCACGTGAAGTCAGCACTCGTGTCTATGCAGTCGGATCGGCCGCGCCGGCGCGACCTGCCGGGGGCTGTCGCAATGTCTTAATACATGTGTACATGTACAGATTTTAATATTACTTGTTTTATTTGTAATTTCATAACATCATATCTGGTCAAAATAATCGTTTGGTAAGCCCCATCATGTTCCACAAATTTAAGGAATAGGGTGAAGTATGTAGGAGTAGTATGCGATGTTTATAAGGGGAGATATTTGCAATCAATGTGGTACGACTTGCTCGTACTTTGATTTTAAAACCTAGCGTTTTAGACACTGGGGTGGGCTGTAATGGACCTTCCTCTACGTTAAGACCGATCTTTAAGAAGTGAGAGCCATAACAGCCCAACAAGTTGGGCTAGTCCATGTAGCCCCATAAATAGGGCCAATCCATTTCGTATTATTAGCCCTAGCACTTAATGCAATCCGATTTCTTTTACCCGGATGTAATTTTGTGTTTCTTTCTCCACTATGGAAGTGTCCCAACAACGGGACATATAATGACAAATATGGAGTTCGTTCTTTCTTACCCTTTAAACAAATATTGTGCCTTCACAAAAAGGAAATATTATTAATCAAAGGAGTTTGGACTTTCTTAACCCCCTTTTACAAATATTATCAAATATGCAAATGTCCCACAACGGCAATATTATGATAAGATGGAAACGTATTGAAGCATTAGCGCTTTAACAAAATAATTTAGAATGATTTTGTATTAAAAGTAATGCATACAAGTGTAGTAAATCCACAATGGTGGAGAACTTGTTGAGGCGTAGGCCTTACAACGGGGTAGGGAGTGATCCCAAGGAAGGAGGCGAAGAAAATGACGCAACAAAAGAAGGTGATTGGTAGAAAATGTTGGTAGTCTCCCGTTAGGCTTTATTGTTTTTATTGGAGAATTTATAACCATAGTCAAAGACAGAAAAACCCCTGTAATAAGATACAGAATAACAGGTCTGCGTTTAATATTTATCTAAGTAACAATTAGCTTTCACATACAATGATATGATTGAAATTAACAACTGTTTTCGCTTCAATCTTTGAAAAGACTTAGACTCACCCAGCACTCGGAAAGATCTCCGACTCACATGAAAATTAGTACAACCTGCACTCGGCAGGGCAGTTGTAATTACCTAGGAACATAAGACAGAGCAATTTGTATTTGTTTAATACTATCACCATCAACTTAGAAGAAACTAAAACGAGTTTTGATTAGTCTATCTAGCTACGGTTGTAATGACCCGATTAGTTTATATTGTACAGCCCTAGAAAGTCTATGTACGGAATGGACGTTGTTTTAAACAAAAGAACGATCTCCCAATAATCGTTACAAAAACACACAAACTCCCGGCTTTCCCACAACCTATTGGTAAGTAAAACCCACCAACATGGACCTTGATATGTACTAAATCTAGTGGGATTTATCACAATGTTTATAGATGCATATTTTAAATCTTAATTAAAGTAAAATTTGTCTCTCACCAGCAACAGAGAATGTCCGTGTTCCAAGCTAAATCAAGAGAGGTCGACCAAATCACGGAAGGGAACATATGTATCCATGCGCATGGTTGTCAACAAATCAAAAGTATTTAAAAGTGACTTTAGACAATCGCTATTGTAACAATATTTTTGTAACTAAACAAATCTGCAATAAACATTTCTTTTGAGTGGAAACTCCAGAAGAGAACCTTGAAACTATGACCCTCCTAATGATGACGTCATTTTGGGTTTATATTTTAACAATCTATGTATTATTGAATGCAAGCGTGATGAGGTTCTGCCCGGATACAAGGGGTTAAAGGAACTAATTGCGACTTGCGGAGTAATATTAGTGTATACATTGTACAGTAGTAATGTTACACATCCTCACAATTTCCTGATTTAAAATTACGTACGACCCGTACGTCGGGACATTCTTATGTATGATGAAAAACCGAAACAGTTTTAAGACAATACATTACACAATAGTGATCTCATGGTTGAAGATCTTGTGCATGCGATCCAAGAGAAGTTCGAGAGTCTATGGAATTGGAAATGTTCCATCAACCACGCTATACTGATAGATTACAAAGTACTATTACAATAGTCACAAGTTTAACACATAAACAATCAACTCTGATATGAGACTCCAGTCAAATACTGTATACTTGTATCTATAATGCTCACAAAGATAATGTAGGCCCTAGGCCTAATAAAACAATTTTCTCAAATGGAGAACAACTGATCTCCTGCTATATACCTACTTCACGTTTATAGAAAGGACAGAATGACTTCTTTTAAGCCCTTACAATATTTGTTCATCCCCTCTTCATTTAGGTGGCAACCATCCAATAGGCACTTTTGGCGATTTATCTTCTGTTGTGAATACATAGTTACTACATTTAAGGGAGCATCTGTTCTAGTTTCCGTCGAACTAGCGTTCCCTTCATCGCTATCTGAGAAATCATCACATCCTGGCAAGACCGATTGTAAACTCTGATTTTCAACTTCAATTTCTCCCCTCGGATCTATCGTGAGCATTTTTCGATTAACCCAGCGTTCAAGACCCCCTAGAATAGGACGCACAGCAAAGAGGTCGCCCTCAGGATTACAATTTACAACTACGTGCTGCTCTTCATAAAACGCATCACTCAATTTATGCCGCCCAGTGAAAGCGCACTTCTTCACAAGAACCTTACTCCTACGCTTAGTGGCACCGGATTATTGTTAGGATCGTAACGTCGCTTGTTGGCTTCTGCCGCCTTAATCATGCGGTCCTTAACGATGTCATAGGCCCTCTGGACAAATCTCGCTTGCTCCTGAACATACTCTTCGCTACATTCATATTGAATATTATTTATCAAGTGGTCCAGTGGAATAACGGGTTTGCGACCGAATAGCAACGTCTGGGGAGCTAGCCCTGTCACGCAATGGGGTGTGGAATTATATATGTATACAAGGTGGGGAAGTAATTCTGGCCATCGCTTTCGGTCTTTCCCGTCTAGAGACTTGATAAGGGAGCACAATGTTTGATTAAACCTCTCTGTTTGCCCATTACCCTGTGGGTGGTATGGACTAGTGCGGGTTTTCTGTATTCCATACAGGCGACATAACTCTTTGATTAAGTTCCCTTCAAAATTCCTACCCTGATCAGAGTGGATCTGAACCGGTATGCCATAGTGGACAAACCAACTGTCCCTGAGTACTTTAGCTACTACCACAGCCGTTTGATCTTTACATGGTACGGCCAATGCGTACTTTGTAAAAGCGTCTGTCATGACTAGTACGTTCTCAAAGCCCTTGTAGCCTCTGTCAAGCTTAAGAAAATCAATGGCTAGGCGTTCCATTGGTCGGAATGCCAGCAGATGTCGCATGGGTGGTTTGACGGTCGGTGTAGGGACTCTAGCAATGGTACATTTAAAACACTGATGAATATGATCTTTTACGTGTCCACTAATGCCTGGCCAAAAACAGCGTCGTCGTAATAACGACTGAGTACGAGTAACTCCCTGGTGCCCCCATTGATCATGCGTAGCCTCTAACATAGTTTTCTGTAAGCGCTTTGGAACTAGCAATTGAAACAGGGTGCCAACAGCTGGGTCTTCAACTGTCCTGTATAGGACCCCTCTTTTCTCTGCTAACCGCGGCCACTCTTTCAACCATCCTCTAAGGCCGGGTGTATCAGGGGGACCAGCATGCAGAGGCTGCAATTTTGTCTCCCACATTTTCCAAATTTCACCGAGTTGCTCATCCTCCTTTTGCATGGAGGCTAGCTCTACAAAAGAGAATGAAGGCAAAACGGATGAAATGTGGGTCGGTTCCCCATCGTTCTTAGGTTGTACATTGTGCTCTATTGCCTCTGCAGCTGCTCTCACTTCTACAGGGAGGGTTGTACTTTGAGTCACCATTTGAAAAATCTCCTCAACTTCTATGGTCTTTGTGTTAGAGGGATGTCGGCTAAGTGCATCGGCGCAACGATTAGTTCTTCCCGGTCGATATTTTACCTCCATGTCGAATGCTGCCAACTGGGCAACCCAACGCTGTTCCGTAGCACCCAGCTTTGCAGACGGTAGATGTGCCAAAGGGTTGTTGTCTGTGAAGACAACGAAGTGACTACCAGTAAGTAGTCCCGAAACTTTTCAGAGACGGCCCACTTTAATCCTAGGAGCTCAAGCTTAAAACTCGAGAGATCGGAGTAGTTGCGTTCGGCACCACGCAATCCGCGACTGGCATAAGCTACTGGGTGAACTGCCCCGTCTTCTCCGAACTGCGTCAGGCACGCACCAAGACCCTTCAAAGAGGCATCTACTTCTAACATGAACTCCGCCTCAAAACATGGATAAGCCAAGACTGGTGTATTGCAGAGCGAAAACTTTAACTTACAGAAAGCTTCGTCAGCCTCCGCGGACCACTGCAAAAGGCGGGTCCGGTTCCCTGATTTTTCTACTGTCTTGCCCGTCAACGAATGTAAAGGGGAAGCTATGGACGCAAAGCCAGCAATAAACCTTCGATAATACGAAGCAAGACCCAGAAATGACCGTAATTCCTCGACATTTTTGGGGACTGGCCATTCTTTGATGCGAGATACTTTTCCTGGATCCACTGAAACACCTGCACTATCCACAATGTGTCCAAGATGTTTAACTGCTTTCTGGAAAAGCTGACACTTACTTCCTTAAGCTTCAGGTTGAATTTTATCAACCGCTGAAAAACCGTTCAAGCCTCTCAAGATGTTCATCGAACGATTTAGAAAACACAAGGATATCATCGAGGTACAAGACTACTTTGGACAAGTTTATGTCTCCGAATATCTGCTCCATTGTCCTTTGGAACGTCCCTGGACTGTTGCATAACCCTTGGGGTAGACGGTTGAAGGAGAACAAGCCCCAAGGGACCCGGAAGGCCGTTTTGTCTACAGAATCTTCAGACATCACCACCTGGAAGTAGCCATGGGCCATGTCTAATGAGGAGAAAACTTTGATCCTCCCAAAACCTCTAAGGTTTCATCGATCCGGGGAAGCGGGAACGAGTCTCTCACGGTGATAGAGTTTAGTTTCCTATAATCTATACAGAGGCGAATGCTACCGTCCTTTTTCTTCACAAGGACCACCGGACTCGCGTATGGACTAACCGACCGCCTAATTATTCCCCGTTCTAGTAGATCCTGTAATAGCGCACGCACTTCTGAAACAAGGTGTGGAGGTACACGTCGATATGGCAAATTTACTGGCTTGTTGTTCGTCAAATGAACTTCGTGAGGGATGAGGTCGCATCTCCCCAAATCAAGTGGTCCTTTAGCAAAAGCAGCATCGTGCTTCCTTATCATCTCTGCCGCAGCTTCAGCCTGTTGATGGTCAAGTCCGTCTAAACTTATGCCTGGAGGCAACCGATATGCACTGCCGTCTGAGAAGTTGAATACATCTTGCGGTTCACATGATGGGCCCACTTGAACTCCTTCATCGGGGTCCTTAATACTAGTAACCGCAGAACCTGCATGAACCTGAGAATCTAGGGCACTCCTGCCCCTCTCTCAACAACCATGCTATGTACAGACACCTGTACCCCTTCAACTCCAGACTGTAAGTGTATCTCCTCCGTATCTTCAACTATGGCTGCTGTAGCTATCTGAGACCCTGCCTCCAAGACGAACGATTCTGAACCGCTGTTGCAGATTAAAACTTTGAGGGAGGAGTCATCTAACTGTTGGACACCCTCAATAACTTGAACATTACATACGTCACTGTCCCTGGACTCAACTGTTGAGAATGCACCACAAGTTTAGGTTGAAATGGGAACGCCCCAACAAAAATACACTCATTCTCGTATACGCTTGACATCCCAACCGTGCACGAAATCACTCTACTCGTACTTGGTGGAAGGATTTCCTTTGAATCGTTTGCACCGTTCCCAAAATAGGCACCTCAGGTCCCGAGGAACCTGGGACTTTATCTGTAGAGTCTAGGTCAAACCACCGAAGAGCAAGTTTCCAATCGTCTATGTCGGGTCCGAATCGGGATTTCCATGCTAGAAATTACCCTTAACATATTACAACCAAGTATTATCGGGTACTCCTCCTTCGTTCTAAATCGGTACCAGGACTTTCCTTTTGACCAGGAAAGTCGCTTTCACACTGAGCCCAAGGAACTCTATAGGGATTTCCAGGTAGCCTTCTATAGGAACCTCTAGATCATTCACCCCATAGACTGTCAAGAATGAACTCACTGAGCCTAGGCCATTTCGACCATTAGACAAGTGAGTGTGATAGAAAGTTGATGACATCAATGACGCCTCTGCACCGGTATCTAAAATGCATTTGGCATTTACTCCTTCAATCCTAATATTAGCGGTTGGACTACGGGAAATCAACTTTCGGTGTATCTCTTCCCTACTAAGGGGCAAACTTAATGTCTTCCTCTTTCTACTCTTACTATTAGCTAAAACAACAACATCTTCCTTGGGCACAGCAGCCTCCTCCGTCGAAGTGCCCCTTACGACGGAGGTGGCCCGTTTCGCACCGGCGGGGTTTTGACTCACCACATTATGATTTTGTTCGCCCTGCTCTCTTTGTCTCCGGCGGCAGTTTTTGGCAAAATGCCCTTGTATTCCACAATAATTACAGGGGCCATAGGATCGGCTAGGTCTTGGAGCTAAGGCAGCGTCTAACTTCTTTGAGATTACCCCAACAAGATTCTGAATCTGGTCGGCAGTGGCAAGCTGAGTAGCAGCGAGGGTTTCCAACTTTTGAGAATCTGATCATTTCCGCAGCAATGGCCCGAACGGTATCATTTGGTTGACTAGATATTGCCCCAACCTGCACTGCTGGCGGATTCTCGCCGACCGCTACAATAGCACGTACTTTATTCCGGCGCGTACTGCTTTCATCGCTCTCAGGAAAAAGCGCAAGGGCATGCTCTCTAAACTTATAGAACCCTAATTCTGATCTTTCTACCTGTATCCTACGCAATTCGCGTCGAACGGCTAGTTCTCGGACCCCTTTGGCAAATTGCTCCTTCAGAACCCCATCACGGAGGAGCAGCAACGCATTGCGCTCACGAAATCCTGTACTCTGTTCCATTCTATCATGCAGACGCATCAAAGACCTACTAAACTCAGCTAGTGACTCTCCGTCATTTTGGGTGCGTGCATATAGCGTACTGGTTAAGGATGCCAGGGATTCTGGAGGACCCACCATACGGTCAAGAAGGGTAATTAGTTTGGGTAATGTGTCCCTTTCTTCCGTTGGACTACATAGGATTTCGTCCTTAGAAACACCACAGAGATGATAAAGTGATGCACCTACTTGTTAATTCTCATCTAGTCCTAATTGACTTTAGTACATTTAAAATTCCACTAACCACTCTCCCAGTGTTATGTCACCCGATTTTTTGGTGGTCCGCAGAACTTGGACAATTTAACTTTTGGCGCTCGCGTCAGCCGCAGATTTTGAAACGCTGCTGCTAATGTTTCGCCCAAGGCAGCATTAGATTTTGTTATGGCCTCAGCTAGATAGTCGGGTACCTCCATTTTTACACAATCTCAAGGAAAACGGACAGAAGATCCCTTTAAAACTGTGATTTAGCGCACATATGAAACAAGGTCACCCAATACTTCCAGTTATCTTAAATGTATAACATTTAACAATATTTTATAACCAGATCAATGAAAGTTATACTTGAATAAAAACATACAATCTCACTTGTAAAAATCGATACCAAGCAGAATACCGCTATACCGATACGTCAGTTTGCAATGTAGACAAACTGCGCTCATGTACAGTACATCATCACATACAAAGAGAGTCAATTCAAATTATTTCACACTGGAGATACAATGTATTTATGCAAACAAAATATCCAAGACTATTACATCCGATATTTTCAAAACATCAAGTGCTAGGGGTTCAAAACAAAAAGTCAGAATATTTTTAATAAAATAGCGTAGATCCGTGCGTGTCAACTTCCTCACATCCTGTCTACGACGCCACTTTGTAGTAAATCCACAATGGTGGAGAACTTGTTGAGGCGTAGGCCTTACAATGGGGTAGGGAGTGATCCCAAGGAAGGAGGCGAAGAAAATGACGCAACAAAAGAAGGTGATTGGTAGAAAATGTTGGTAGTCTCCCGTTAGGCTTTATTGTTTTTATTGGAGAATTTATAACCATAGTCAAAGACAGAAAAACCCCTGTAATAAGATACAGAATAACAGGTCTGCGTTTAATATTTATCTAAGTAACAATTAGCTTTCACATACAATGATATGATTGAAATTAACAACTGTTTTCGCTTCAATCTTTGAAAAGACTTAGACTCACCCAGCACTCGGAAAGATCTCCGACTCACATGAAAATTAGTACAACCTGCACTCGGCAGGGCAGTTGTAATTACCTAGGAACATAAGACAGAGCAATTTGTATTTGTTTAATACTATCACCATCAACTTAGAAGAAACTAAAAACGAGTTTTGCTAAGTCTATCTAGCAACGGTTGTCATGACCCGAAAAGTAAACAGTGTACAGCCCTAGAAAGTCTATGTACGGAATGGCCGTTGTTTTAAACAAAAGAACGATCTCCCAATAATCGTTACAAAAACACACAAACTCCCGGCTTTCCCACAACCTATTGGTAAGTAAAACCCACCAACATGGACCTTGATATGTACTAAATCTAGTGGGATTTATCACAATGTTTATAGATGCATATTTTAAATCTTAATTAAAGTAAAATTTGTCTCTCACCAGCAACAGAGAATGTCCGTGTTCCAAGCTAAATCAAGAGAGGTCGACCAAATCACGGAAGGGAACATATGTATCCATGCGCATGGTTGTCAACAAATCAAAAGTATTTAAAAGTGACTTTAGACAATCGCTATTGTAACAATATTTTTGTAACTAAACAAATCTGCAATAAACATTTCTTTTTGAGTGGAAACTCCAGAAGAGAACCTTGAAACTATGACCCTCCTAATGATGACGTCATTTTGGGTTTATATTTTAACAATCTATGTATTATTGAATGCAAGCGTGATGAGGTTCTGCCCGGATACAAGGGGTTAAAGGAACTAATTGCGACTTGCGGAGTAATATTAGTGTATACATTGTACAGTAGTAATGTTACACATCCTCACAATTTCCCTGATTTAAAATTACGTACGACCCCGTACGTCGGGACATTCTTATGTATGATGAAAAACCGAAACAGTTTTAAGACAATACATTACACAATAGTGATCTCATGGTTGAAGATCTTGTGCATGCGATCCAAGAGAAGTTCGAGAGTCTATGGAATTGGAAATGTTCCATCAACCACGCTATACTGATAGATTACAAAGTACTATTACAATAGTCACAAGTTTAACACATAAACAATCAACTCTGATATGAGACTCCAGTCAAATACTGTATACTTGTATCTATAATGCTCACAAAGATAATGTAGGCCCTAGGCCTAATAAAACAATTTTCTCAAATGGAGAACAACTGATCTCCTGCTATATACCTACTTCACGTTTATAGAAAGGACAGAATGACTTCTTTTAAGCCCTTACAATATTTGTTCATCCCCTCTTCATTTAGGTGGCAACCATCCAATAGGCACTTTTGGCGATTTATCTTCTGTTGTGAATACATAGTTACTACATTTAAGGGGAGCATCTGTTCTAGTTTCCGTACCGAACTAGCGTTCCCTTCATCGCTATCTGAGAAATCATCACATCCTGGCAAGACCGATTGTAAACTCTGATTTTCAACTTCAATTTCTCCCCTCGGATCTATCGTGAGCATTTTTCGATTAACCCAGCGTTCAAGACCCCCTAGAATAGGACGCACAGCAAAGAGGTCGCCCTCAGGATTACAATTTACAACTACGTGCTGCTCTTCATAAAACGCATCACTCAATTTATGCCGCCCAGTGAAAGCGCACTTCTTCACAAGAACCTTACTCCCTACGCTTAGTGGCACCGGATTATTGTTAGGATCGTAACGTCGCTTGTTGGCTTCTGCCGCCTTAATCATGCGGTCCTTAACGATGTCATAGGCCCTCTGGACAAATCTCGCTTGCTCCTGAACATACTCTTCGCTACATTCATATTGAATATTATTTATCAAGTGGTCCAGTGGAATAACGGGTTTGCGACCGAATAGCAACGTCTGGGGAGCTAGCCCTGTCACGCAATGGGGTGTGGAATTATATATGTATACAAGGTGGGGAAGTAATTCTGGCCATCGCTTCGGTCTTTCCCGTCTAGAGACTTGATAAGGGAGCACAATGTTTGATTAAACCTCTCTGTTTGCCCATTACCCTGTGGGTGGTATGGACTAGTGCGGGTTTTCTGTATTCCATACAGGCGACATAACTCTTTGATTAAGTTCCCTTCAAAATTCCTACCCTGATCAGAGTGGATCTGAACCGGTATGCCATAGTGGACAAACCAACTGTCCCTGAGTACTTTAGCTACTACCACAGCCGTTTGATCTTTACATGGTACGGCCAATGCGTACTTTGTAAAAGCGTCTGTCATGACTAGTACGTTCTCAAAGCCCTTGTAGCCTCTGTCAAGCTTAAGAAAATCAATGGCTAGGCGTTCCATTGGTCGGAATGCCAGCAGATGTCGCATGGGTGGTTTGACGGTCGGTGTAGGGACTCTAGCAATGGTACATTTAAAACACTGATGAATATGATCTTTACGTGTCCACTAATGCCTGGCCAAAAACAGCGTCGTCGTAATAACGACTGAGTACGAGTAACTCCTGGTGCCCCCATTGATCATGCGTAGCCTCTAACATAGTTTTCTGTAAGCGCTTTGGAACTAGCAATTGAAACAGGGTGCCAACAGCTGGGTCTTCAACTGTCCTGTATAGGACCCTCTTTCTCTGCTAACCGCGGCCACTCTTTCAACCATCCTCTAAGGCCGGGTGTATCAGGGGACCAGCATGCAGAGGCTGCAATTTTGTCTCCCACATTTTCCAAATTTCACCGAGTTGCTCATCCTCCTTTGCATGGAGGCTAGCTCTACAAAAGAGAATGAAGGCAAAACGGATGAAATGTGGGTCGTCTCACCATCGTTCTTAGGTTGTACATTGTGCTCTATTGCCTCTGCAGCTGCTCTCACTTCTACAGGGAGGGTTGTACTTTGAGTCACCATTTGAAAAATCTCCTCAACTTCTATGGTCTTTGTGTTAGAGGGATGTCGGCTAAGTGCATCGGCGCAACGATTAGTTCTTCCCGGTCGATATTTTACCTCCATGTCGAATGCTGCCAACTGGGCAACCCAACGCTGTTCCGTAGCACCCAGCTTTGCAGACGGTAGATGTGCCAAAGGGTTGTTGTCTGTGAAGACAACGAAGTGACTACCCAGTAAGTAGTCCCGAAACTTTTCAGAGACGGCCCACTTTAATCCTAGGAGCTCAAGCTTAAAACTCGAGAGATCGGAGTAGTTGCGTTCGGCACCACGCAATCCGCGACTGGCATAAGCTACTGGGTGAACTGCCCCGTCTTCTCCGAACTGCGTCAGGCACGCACCAAGACCCTTCAAAGAGGCATCTACTTCTAACATGAACTCCGCCTCAAAACATGGATAAGCCAAGACTGGTGTATTGCAGAGCGAAAACTTTAACTTACAGAAAGCTTCGTCAGCCTCCGCGGACCACTGCAAAAGGCGGGTCCGGTTCCCTGATTTTTCTACTGTCTTGCCCGTCAACGAATGTAAAGGGGAAGCTATGGACGCAAAGCCAGCAATAAACCTTCGATAATACGAAGCAAGACCCAGAAATGACCGTAATTCCTCGACATTTTTGGGGACTGGCCATTCTTTGATGCGAGATACTTTTCCTGGATCCACTGAAACACCTGCACTATCCACAATGTGTCCAAGATGTTTAACTGCTTTCTGGAAAAGCTGACACTTACTTCCTTAAGCTTCAGGTTGAATTTTATCAACCGCTGAAAAACCGTTCAAGCCTCTCAAGATGTTCATCGAGCGATTTAGAAAACACAAGGATATCATCGAGGTACAAGACTACTTTGGACAAGTTTATGTCTCCGAATATCTGCTCCATTGTCCTTTGGAACGTCCCTGGACTGTTGCATAACCCTTGGGGTAGACGGTTGAAGGAGAACAAGCCCCAAGGGACCCGGAAGGCCGTTTTGTCTACAGAATCTTCAGACATCACCACCTGGAAGTAGCCATGGGCCATGTCTAATGAGGAGAAAACTTTGATCCTCCCAAAACCTCTAAGGTTTCATCGATCCGGGAAGCGGGAACGAGTCTCTCACGGTGATAGAGTTTAGTTTCCTATAATCTATACAGAGGCGATTGCTTCCGTCATTTTTCTACACAAGGTCAACCGGACTCGCGTATGGACTAACCGACCGCCTAATTATTCCCGTTCTAGTAGATCCTGTAATAGCGCACGCACTTCTGAAACAAGGTGTGGAGGTACACGTCGATATGGCAAATTTACTGGCTTGTTGTTCGTCAAATGAACTTCGTGAGGGATGAGGTCGCATCTCCCCAAATCAAGTGGTCCTTTAGCAAAAGCAGCATCGTGCTTCCTTATCATCTCTGCCGCAGCTTCAGCCTGTTGATGGTCAAGTCCGTCTAAACTTATGCCTGGAGGCAACCGATATGCACTGCCGTCTGAGAAGTTGAATACATCTTGCGGTTCACATGATGGGCCCACTTGAACTCCTTCATCGGGGTCCTTAATACTAGTAACCGCAGAACCTGCATGAACCTGAGAATCTAGGGCACTCCTGCCCCTCTCTCAACAACCATGCTATGTACAGACACCTGTACCCCTTCAACTCCAGACTGTAAGTGTATCTCCTCCGTATCTTCAACTATGGCTGCTGTAGCTATCTGAGACCCTGCCTCCAAGACGAACGATTCTGAACCGCTGTTGCAGATTAAAACTTTGAGGGAGGAGTCATCTAACTGTTGGACACCCTCAATAACTTGAACATTACATACGTCACTGTCCCCTGGACTCAACTGTTGAGAATGCACCACAAGTTTAGGTTGAAATGGGAACGCCCCAACAAAAATACACTCATTCTCGTATACGCTTGACATCCCAACCGTGCACGAAATCACTCTACTCGTACTTGGTGGAAGGATTTCCCTTTGAATCGTTTGCACCGTTCCCAAAATAGGCACCTCAGGTCCCGAGGAACCTGGGACTTTATCTGTAGAGTCTAGGTCAAACCACCGAAGAGCAAGTTTCCAATCGTCTATGTCGGGTCCGGAATCGGGATTTCCATGCTAGAAATTACCCTTAACATATTACAACCAAGTATTATCGGGTACTCCTCCTTCGTTCTAAATCGGTACCAGGACTTTCCTTTTGACCAGGAAAGTCGCTTTCACACTGAGCCCAAGGAACTCTATAGGGATTTCCAGGTAGCCTTCTATAGGAACCTCTAGATCATTCACCCCATAGACTGTCAAGAATGAACTCACTGAGCCTAGGCCATTTCGACCATTAGACAAGTGAGTGTGATAGAAAGTTGATGACATCAATGACGTCTCTGCACCGGTATCTAAAATGCATTTGGCATTTACTCCTTCAATCCTAATATTAGCGGTTGGACTACGGAAATCAACTTTCGGTGTATCTCTTCCCTACTAAGGGGCAAACTTAATGTCTTCCTCTTTCTACTCTTACTATTAGCTAAAACAACAACATCTTCCTTGGGCACAGCAGCCTCCTCCGTCGAAGTGCCCCTTACGACGGAGGTGGCCCGTTTCCCGCACCGGCGGGGTTTTGACTCACCACATTATGATTTTGTTCGCCCTGCTCTCTTTGTCTCCGGCGGCAGTTTTTGGCAAAATGCCCTTGTATTCCACAATAATTACAGGGGCCATAGGATCGGCTAGGTCTTGGAGCTAAGGCAGCGTCTAACTTCTTTGAGATTACCCCAACAAGATTCTGAATCTGGTCGGCAGTGGCAAGCTGAGTAGCAGCGAGGGTTTCCAACTTTTTGAGAATCTGATCATTTCCCGCAGCAATGGCCCGAACGGTATCATTTGGTTGACTAGATATTGCCCCAACCTGCACTGCTGGCGGATTCTCGTCGACCGCTACAATAGCACGTACTTTATTCCGGCGCGTACTGCTTTCATCGCTCTCAGGAAAAAGCGCAAGGGCATGCTCTCTAAACTTATAGAACCCTAATTCTGATCTTTCTACCTGTATCCTACGCAATTCGCGTCGAACGGCTAGTTCTCGGACCCCTTTGGCAAATTGCTCCTTCAGAACCCCATCACGGAGGAGCAGCAACGCATTGCGCTCACGAAATCCTGTACTCTGTTCCATTCTATCATGCAGACGCATCAAAGACCTACTAAACTCAGCTAGTGACTCTCCGTCATTTTGGGTGCGTGCATATAGCGTACTGGTTAAGGATGCCAGGGATTCTGGAGGACCCACCATACGGTCAAGAAGGGTAATTAGTTTGGGTAATGTGTCCCTTTCTTCCGTTGGACTACATAGGATTTCGTCCTTAGCAACCCCCCCGAGATGATCAAGGGCTGCCCCTACTTGTTCTTGCTCATCTAGTCCTAATTGCCTTGCGTACATTTCAAATTCCTCTAACCACTCTCCCAGTGTTATGTCACCCGATTTTTTTGGTGGTCCGCAGAACTTGGACAATTTAACTTTTGGCGCTCGCGTCAGCCGCAGATTTTGAAACGCTGCTGCTAATGTTTCGCCCAAGGCAGCATTAGATTTTGTTATGGCCTCAGCTAGATAGTCGGGTACCTCCATTTTTACACAATCTCAAGGAAAAACGGACAGAAGATCCCTTTAAAACTGTGATTTAGCGCACATATGAAACAAGGTCACCCAATACTTCCAGTTATCTTAAATGTATAACATTTAACAATATTTTATAACCAGATCAATGAAAGTTATACTTGAATAAAAAAAACATACAATCTCACTTGTAAAAATCGATACCAAGCAGAATACCGCTATACCGATACGTCAGTTTGCAATGTAGACAAACTGCGCTCATGTACAGTACATCATCACATACAAAGAGAGTCAATTCAAATTATTTCACACTGGAGATACAATGTATTTATGCAAACAAAATATCCAAGACTATTACATCCGATATTTTCAAAACATCAAGTGCTAGGGTTCAAAACAAAAAGTCAGAATATTTTTAATAAAATAGCGTAGATCCGTGCGTGTCAACTTCCTCACATCCTGTCTACGACGCCACTTTGTAGTAAATCCACAATGGTGGAGAACTTGTTGAGGCGTAGGCCTTACAATGGGGTAGGGAGTGATCCCAAGGAAGGAGGCGAAGAAAATGACGCAACAAAAGAAGGTGATTGGTAGAAAATGTTGGTAGTCTCCCGTTAGGCTTTATTGTTTTTATTGGAGAATTTATAACCATAGTCAAAGACAGAAAACCCCTGTAATAAGATACAGAATAACAGGTCTGCGTTTAATATTTATCTAAGTAACAATTAGCTTTCACATACAATGATATGATTGAAATTAACAACTGTTTTCGCTTCAATCTTTGAAAAGACTTAGACTCACCCAGCACTCGGAAAGATCTCCGACTCACATGAAAATTAGTACAACCTGCACTCGGCAGGGCAGTTGTAATTACCTAGGAACATAAGACAGAGCAATTTGTATTTGTTTAATACTATCACCATCAACTTAGAAGAAACTAAAAACGAGTTTTGCTAAGTCTATCTAGCAACGGTTGTCATGACCCGAAAAGTAAACAGTGTACAGCCCTAGAAAGTCTATGTACGGAATGGCCGTTGTTTTAAACAAAAGAACGATCTCCCAATAATCGTTACAAAAACACACAAACTCCCGGCTTTCCCACAACCTATTGGTAAGTAAAACCCACCAACATGGACCTTGATATGTACTAAATCTAGTGGGATTTATCACAATGTTTATAGATGCATATTTTAAATCTTAATTAAAGTAAAATTTGTCTCTCACCAGCAACAGAGAATGTCCGTGTTCCAAGCTAAATCAAGAGAGGTCGACCAAATCACGGAAGGGAACATATGTATCCATGCGCATGGTTGTCAACAAATCAAAAGTATTTAAAAGTGACTTTAGACAATCGCTATTGTAACAATATTTTTGTAACTAAACAAATCTGCAATAAACATTTCTTCTTGAGTGGAAACTCCAGAAGAGAACCTTGAAACTATGACCCTCCTAATGATGACGTCATTTTGGGTTTATATTTTAACAATCTATGTATTATTGAATGCAAGCGTGATGAGGTTCTGCCCGGATACAAGGGGTTAAAGGAACTAATTGCGACTTGCGGAGTAATATTAGTGTATACATTGTACAGTAGTAATGTTACACATCCTCACACAAGCGAAAACAGTTTTGATTTACCATTTAAAACCCTGCCATCAATGTCCAACCAAGCTTACAAGCGACCTGCATGTTGAATTGATTTGTGGATTTACTGATGCATTATCAAATACATTCTGGTTGTATGATTATAAAATATATTGGATGATGTACAATGTAAGCTTGCTAAATCAGTCATGCAAGGCGACAACATCAGCGCTCGTAAAATTCGTAGCAAGGGATCATGGTATTTTTGGGGGGCTGCAGCCAATCTTATTAATAAAGCTCATTTCACACATGTGTGAATATGGGCTTTATACACTACAGAGTAGGCTACATGTACATCCATACATGTAAGTCGTTGACTTATAGTCCTGCCATTGGTTCTTCATGTACCATCTTCGGAAGCTGCAGAGAGAGGCATCGTATTCGGGCAATGGGGTAAAAAGCTTTTGTACAGCCTGATCAAGGCTAGTTTACGTCCGTAAATCCTCAAGCTATTTGACGTTTTTTAAGAAGTTTTTTTGAGAAAGTTGTTTCTGCCTGTACATGTTTACGTGCAAACGATCGTCTGTTGGACGGACGGGAACATTTGTCGTAGGTAATCTTAATTCCGAGGCAACGTACACTTCTTAAACGGTGACCTGTTCCCACGAAACCCGGACAAAGTAGCAAAAAACTGAAATTGAGTTTATTGTATTTTCATATTGTCCAATAATTCAGCTTTCCAATGGTATATAGATTGTATTGATTATCCCTCCATAGAACCCCAGGAGAGGGGATTTAGACCCAAGCATTGCCCGACCAAAAAAAAAATTATTCCGAGAAAACCAGTTGTTTGTGCACAGAAAGAAAACTCGACACACACATAGTACACGCATCAGCGCGCACCGCTCGGTCGAATATGTCCCCGGTAAATCGGTCTCATTTCGTGACATTTCTGTCGTAAAATATCACAAATTTGTTTTAAAAACACAAATACTGTAGTAATTCAGAAACTACGGGTACAAACTCAAACTCAAAATGCCTAAATTGATGTCAAACTCTGGCTCCGACACACCGAAGATTTCCCTCGGTACACGTCGAACAGGTTTTGCGTGCATTAATTCATGAACGAACTAGATAGTCTGGCTCTCGATATCGGCGTGCAAACTGTACTGATAATGTACGTGTACGTTCAGGGAGTAAGACGATGAAACCGATCATGTGATACAACTTTTCCCGTAAGAGATGACCACAGCACAAGTGAAATGGTTGTTTACGTGTTTTAGCTCTGTAACAAGCACTGCTATTGGCTTATTATGACGTGATTGACAAATTTTATGAATGAAAATAGAATCTGCAGACAGCAAGCTTTATGATGGTACCACTTTTTCAATGGGTTTACATGTGTCGTACGTGTACATAAAACTACGCCAGAGAAAAAATAGTGCAGTGCACCATTGCGGGAATTGCTTTACTTTTTGGGTTAAATCAAACAAAACACAAATTGGTATACAAATAAACTAAATATTTTTACTTAGTTTCTTTATAAATGTTGCAATCATAATCATTTTATTTTACAAGACATGACCATGCTCTACGACATGACGAAGCAACAAATGCACAATCAGTACAAATCAATCCGCACGTACCTCGGCCTTTTCGAGGCAGCGCAGGCGACGTACAAGATCGGTTCTCAGGTCGTACTTGGTCCTTTTTCATGATTGAAACATGAAACTATGTTAACTTTTTGTACATATTAACAATGTATTAGGATTTTAGAAGAAGAAAACGGCCTTCTGTAGTATATTTATTTTTTACAAACTTCCAGTCCTAGTGCTTACATTGGTTAAGAGGATTAACTCTTACTAATCCGATAAGTTTATTGACACACGTAGATCAAATGTAAACAAGTCGTTCATTAAAAAGGATGTGGAATTCCGAGTTTGGGGCTTCAAACTCGGAAAGGCTTTAATGGAGCATTCCCGTAATGTTGGGCCCAGTACATGTATGCCTAATTAAAGAGATTGGGTGGACTTACAAGATATTGGTATAAGAAGCTTGTACTGGTAACTGCTTCCCAATTTAAAAAATGGATAACAAAAAGAAAAGTCAACTACTAAAAATAGTCTGTTTTTTTTATTAAAAAATCTATAATTGCTTACTTGACTTGTGTTTCGATTAGACGACCGAACAGTGCTCAACAAAGCCGACAGACAAGCAGCTGCAAACATCTTCCCTCAACAGCCTCAACAGGTATTTCTGTTTTAAAAAATTCAGTGCACAAAATTAATAATTGTTTTACAAAGACATTGTACCAGGAAACACAATTATCTCCATTAACAATTTAAAACAGCATTTGCCACACTTCTGTGGGGTTTGATTTTTGGGGGGAAATCCACAAAACTGCAGGACTTGTGGCTGAAAACGTTTACTGGACCAGAAATCTGTTTACAGGACCAGAAATCTGTTTACAAGACCAGAAATCTGTTTACAAGACCAGAATCAAAATAAGGAAAAAAATCCTGACCCAGTTTAACATGCATTTAACTCACTTTAAAATTAGAGCCCTGTTCTGGGAACCAACCCTAAACAGCAGCCGATTTCATGAAACTTTACGCAACTGCGTAAGTCCACTTGCGCAACATTTAGTGCGTAAGTTGTGCACCACTAATAAAAGAAATCTTGCACAAGTGGAGTTACGCAGTTGCGTAAAGTTTCGTGAAATCGGCTGCTGATTGTGTTGACAGGTTAGAATAAAAAACTTCATTTACACAATAGTTGTTTTTAATGGTAATCTTGTATTTTTGTATTTTTGACAGCAAAAAAAAAGAAAAACAGGACAACAAACATCTGGTGATCCCCCAAGTAAAAAGACATCGACCACCAAGCTTCTAAAGAAAAAACCCGGCACAGTCATAAAAATCGGCAGAGCAGCATCTGGAAATCAGGAAGTGGAAAGGGAAATGGTGTTTAACGAAAATAATGATGTTGACATGGAAAGTGTGGTAAGTGACAACGACAGGGACAACATTGACATTGACCTTGGACAAGACCACCACGTTGACATTGGACGT
The DNA here is from genome assembly GCA_021014325.1 of Plazaster borealis. Taxonomy (NCBI): domain Eukaryota; kingdom Metazoa; phylum Echinodermata; class Asteroidea; order Forcipulatida; family Labidiasteridae; genus Plazaster; species Plazaster borealis. Next base: position 8,423,629 of record CM037461.1, read on the forward strand.
GACGTTCGACACGACATCAACAACGAACATGACCATGACAAAGACCATCACAGTGACAACGAACACGACATCAACAACGAACATGACCACGACAAAGACCATCACAGTGACAACGGACATGACATCAACAACGAACATGACCATGACAAAGACCATCACAGTGAAAACAAACACAACATCAACAACGAACATGACCATGACAAAGACCATCACAGTGACAACGGACATGACAACAACGAACATGACCATGACAAAGACTATCACAGTGATAACGGACATGACATCAACAACGAACATGACCATGACATAGACCATCACAGTGACAACGGACATGACAACAACAAACATGACAATGACGAAGACCATCACAGTGACAACGAACTTGACATCAACAATGAACATGACAATGACCACCACAGTGACAACGAACACAACATCAACAACGAACATGACCATGACAAAGACCATCACAGTGACAACGAACACGACATCAACAACGAACATGACCATGACAAAGACCATCACAGTGACAACGGACATGACATCAACAACGAACATGACCATGACAAAGACCATCACAGTGAAAACGAACACGACATCAACAACGAACATGACCATGACAAAGACCATCACAGTGACAACGGACATGACACCAACAACAAACATGACCATTACAAAGACCATCAGTGACAACGGACATGACAACAACGAACATGACCATGACAAAGACTATCACAGTGATAACGGACATGACATCAACAACGAACATGACCATGACATAGACCATCACAGTGACAACGGACATGACAACAACAAACATGACAATGGCGAAGACCATCACAGTGACAACGAACTTGACATCAACAACGAACATGACAATGACCACTACAGTGACAACGAACACGACATCAACGACGAACATGACAATGACGAAGACCATCACGGTGACATTGACAACAGACAAGGTATCAACCAGGTTTTGCCGATAATTTATGGTGCAGATTATAGGGCAATTTTAAGAGAAATTAGGGACAACCAGCGTCGAATGAACACAAGATTCGATGCCTTGGAGCAGATGCTTGCACAGATACACCCAAGAGGGAGAGAAGGTTTTAACATTGTTCCACCAATTAACATATTGGAAGATATTGACCTACCAAATGACAATGGATTGTTTACAATCCAAGAACTGACGCAAATGCAGCGTGCCAGTTCTTCCATTGTCAATTTTGCAGTCATTATTGCCAGGCGTGTTTTTACTGAGGAGCAGTTGGCAAACAACAGGTGTGGAAGTGCAGGGGGAGGGAGGGGTCAGTTAAATCCAGAGAGATTGGAGGTACTGCATGTTAATTTTGTTAGATTAATCCAAGTTCCAGCTGCCATGATAACCGGTCAATGGAAGTTGTGCAAGAAGGCAATAGACATGGCAGGCAAGAAATCAACTGCAGACGACGCAGGCTGGCAGAAGATTAATTTGACATAACAATTGCTACAAACCATTTTTTTCAATTCTTGATCGTGTTAAGGCAAAGTAAAAAAAATATAAATCTTCCCCTCCTGCATCTTGTTTTGATCTGCATCCTTTTAAAAAACACTTCTTTAGAAATGTTTGTGCATTTTTGCTTCACACAATTTAGGGGGAACATTTATGTGGATCATTATTATTCTCACATTATTTTAATCTTTCCAACCATAATATCATAGTGAATTATTATACTTATTTTGTAATGGCAAGGCAACATGTCACTTAAGGCACTGGACATGTTAGTAATTATCAAAGACCAGTATTCTCACTTGGTGTATCCCAACATAATGCATAAAATAACAAGCCTGTGAAAATTTTGGGTTGTTCCCATTTTTTGAGTTTTAATTCCTACCAAAAAGCCAACAAATTTCAGTCTGGCTTTTCCCCATGGGAAATTAAAGCCTTGATGACGAGTGTGATGAGGCCTTCTAAAAAAAAAACACGACGATAAAAATGTTTTGTTTTTTCAAGACCTACCTACGGCTTTAATTTGAAAACCACCACCAAAAAACACAAAACCCAAGACGTAGCTAACTGTTTACCTTAATTTTATCAGCTTTCACCATTCAATGTTCCATTGCAAGATCTCTTCATGATGTTCAGTTGTTTCCTTGACCTTGCTCCTGTTATTTCCATTCGATTTGTAACGAAAAACATTCACTTTTTATGAGATATTCCTCTCCTCGAATCTGCATTTTGGTCTCACGTGTCTGAGCCACAGCGCAGCCATTTTGAGATCAACGTTGTGGTGGTGGTACACCATGATATGTACATGTACATGATTATGTATACACTCGTTGTGCGGCGCGGTGCGTGGGTGTACAGTACGTGTATGTCATGGGGAGCTAGCTGTTTTGGTCTGCATGCTGCCTGGGGGGCACTCTGCCTGCAATGACGCCATCACACAAATCTGCCAACGGCTGTTCGTGTACTTAGATATTTCATGCTTCCTCCGATGGTTCATGTAGTGCTCAGCTTACACACATCGTGCGGGTTCAACACCTTGTAATTATGAGTAATGAAAACTTTACAAAGCAAGAGTGAAAAAGTTATTGCTCAACTATGAAATTAACAGAACCAACGTAGATGACCATTCGAGTAATTGATTCAAGTACAAGGAATAATAATATATTGGGGGGGGGGGTACTCAACAATCAGCCATTGAGCAACACATTTGTCATTCCTCTAATTTTCAAATTTTCTCCAGCCATCAGATTTCCAGAAGAGAAAAAGATCAGCATGGAACTCGGGCCATGCGACAATGCAAACTTTTGCCAACTACATATTAGGCCTACGTTTTTTAAAGTAGAACGCGTGAAGTGCAAAAGGCATTTGCACACATTTGCAAAAATGTGATTAAGTTTGTTTTTGAAAAAAGAAAACAGCTTACCTTCAATGAAAATTCTTATCACCTTGGGGAATGTAATTTGATCCCCTCAAACTGTGCCGCAGAGCTCCCTCTCACAATGCACAAATCACTCAACCTGTATTTTTGGTGTTCAACTTGTTCGATTTCGTAATCTTTTTCTCCGACAGGCTGAGTGCAGCTCTACTTTTACAAGAAACAATTCGATATAGCATTTTTTCATATAAAAAATGTTATTAGCGCACTTGATTTGGCTAAAAAGGTTCCAATGAAACTGTCGCAATTGAGCGTAGCTAAACAGCCTTGATATGACGACATTTTGTGCTGTTCTAACTCCGCGTATTGCGCTATTTTGAGTTAAACACAAAGCGTAGCTGTTCCACCGCGTATTGCGTTAATCTGCATGCGCGTCAAGTTCACTAATACTTGTAGATAAATTCGTTATCACACGAGCACAGAATACAGAAAATATAGCGCGTCTGCATGCTTTCATATCTAACTCGGCATTTGGCATTGTTGGATATGGGACGCACTTGTGTAGTATACAAATTGACTGCTTCGAGTGCTGTGTTTTAACCATAGTGCGAGTTAAAAGCAGTCAATATTTTTGTTTTTTAACACCCCAAACATGTATTGTGCCTAGACGTCAATGTACCAAGAAGATGGTTTCTATGGGTATAGTACCTTGTTTGCTGCGTGTATAGCGCGTCGCGTTCGAGCGGCTTTTTAGTAAAAATATTATGTATAGGCCTATGTGACGCGCTCTAAACCAATCAAAAGATAGAATCTTTGTAAGGAAGGGGTGTTGTACAAGCTAATGATAGTTTCATTTAAATTATTACACTTGTATAATCGGTCGACAATGAACTCCATAGTATAGTAGAAAATTCACCAAACAAAATGCATGTTTTCCGAATATTTATTTTATTTCAGGCTGTGGTTCAGTGACGTGACAACCAATAAGAATATGAGGAAAAAGCCTTGATTGCTTTTAGTGCGGCACACAATGTAAAAATGCTGTCAATCATTCTGCATCGGTAGGCCTACCCGCAGTAGGCCTACTAATTTTTTAATTTTCCTTCGGAGAAGGAAATTAATGAGTGGAGTCTGGGCTATAATGTTTTGCATCGAATGAAAACAAAACACAAACACAATAAAACAAAATAATAAAAACTGAAAATTAAACATACAGCCAACAATAATTATGCTGATGAAAACGAAAAGAAATGTGTAATTTATTCGGAATTAGTAATATTTTAAGTTAATGAACAGACAATTGGGATGGCGGTGACGTCATCAGATGATTGCCCGTAATTATGACATCATCGGACGGTTGAACTCCATCAGTATGATGGAACTCCCCGCTAAAAAAACGTTCCGTTGATTTGGGACGGCAAATAACGAGCTGAGACGTCCCATTTGGAAAAATTAGTTAGAGTATCGACTGAGGATATTTTTTTAATAATACGCTTCGATGAAAACCAATTAAGAGTTACATTGACATTATAACTTACTAAAATGATTTTTTCCTAGACTGATTCGAGAAAAATATCAGCGAAAACAAAGACGTTAGTGTGACAAAAGAAAATGGTCACCAAACAATGTGTTATGTAACTTTCATAATTCCCCTGCAGAAAAAAAACGTACACATCATGTTCCATCTTGTTCTTGGTGATAACGGATATATCTTGACACTTTTCTTAGCTTTTAGAAGAATTCAAGAACGTCACGATCTGCTCGTATTGATCAGGGCATGGAGGTAGAAATCAAAGCATGCAGCATGTCTCAGTGGTGAAAAACATTGCCAACAAAAAGTCTGAAACTATCTAGGCCTATCCAAATTTTTGAAGATATTGAGATGATGTCATTTCCACCTTTGGAGCTATAAATTTCACAGAGCTTTTAGGAATAGTATCACCAGCACAAGAGAAGTAGATCAAAGAGCAGGATTTCTTTACATATGTGGACAAAAATAGCAGCTTATTTTCTTCACCAGTCTGACGTAAAAAGTCTGAATTCAGATAAAATACTGAAACTTCTCGTCCCTGGCGGCAGGGTTGCCCTTAACCTTTTTTTAACTAGCCAGCAGGACCAGTTGGCTTAATGTCGGTTTGTGGAGACAGTTCAAAGGTTAAACAGTGGTCCGCATGACATGCATGATGTCAATAAACAATCTCACGTGTGTGTAGTCAGCCAGATTGCGTGAACAATCGTAATAAGTTCAGTCTTTTGTTTCTGTTTCGTCAAGTTTTGTTTATTATGAACTGTCGCTTGAGGGCGCTATACTTAGCCACCGTTTTCAGATAAACGCTTCAGAAACTGTACTTTTCGATAGCATTAAACTGGTTAAAAAGGTTATCTAAACAACTAAATTGTGTACTGATACTGCTTAGAGTTACTGATCGGCGTTTAGGGTGAGTGTTATAGAAGTGTATTGTTGGATTAGACTTACAGTAGTTTTGTTGTATTAAAGATAATTCCAACGTTTTTTCTGCTCACTTGAGAAGTTGTTCTAGTGTAAATTGATACATGCACTTGATGCACGTCAAAGTTCAAAGGTTAAATGTTGGATGTTGTAAATCCGTTTTATAAGGTTTTTCTAGAGCAAGTATCATCGAGGCCAGGATTTGTTTACTGTAAATCAGTTGTGCATGATCTTAGTGATTTAAAGGGGATTATTGTAGTTTCAGTGTAAATCTAGTAAATGTAGTATACATGACAGGTTCCTGTATTTAGAATGTTTTCCTTATTTTGTTTAGGGGATTACCGTTTTGATTACTGAACTGTATGCTGTTTAACTGGACTGAACTATTGTTGCTGTACTGTTACTTTTCTGCTAGTTGTATCGGGTCACAGTAGTAAGTTAATGTTTCTGTTTAAAAAATCATTATGTTTCTAAAATTACTTGCTTCAGTTATTTGGACTGTAATAATCTTTCTGTTTACACGTGTTAAGACTGTTTAGCAGTACTCTGAGATATGGAATGTACATTCATTCATATACTTGGATTTTGTTTGGTTTTTTGCAGAATTGAATGCTGATTTATTATTAAAATCTTCATACATTAAAACCGGGTGCGACTCCATTCTTAAATCCTCTGGCCTTCCAGTTTCTGTTTATTGTGGATGATGGTGGTATGACCATTCAGGAGTAGAATAATGTGTATCATTTTAGAGCAAGGCATTGGATGTTCTTGAACCGAATTATGGAAGGAACAGAAAAGTCCAGCGATATATAAACGCCGCTGAAACGTGTCGCTGACGTTGGTAGTAGTAGCAGTAGTACGAGTGAGTGTGGATGGTGTGTTATTTGTGACCGGGAGTTACTGAATCAGCAGAAAAGGACATCGTATAAAACATTTCATAAAGACAACGACATCTCAATACAGTTACAGCTTCAGCTAAACAAATTTCTTCAAACGAATGTAAACGGGATCAAACCAAACTCATATAAGGTATGTGGCACGAGAGTCTATGATTGGACAATTATCCGCCCAGTATAAGAAATGAATATTCAACATCCGATTCCAGCATACGTAATTTGCGCTGGAATCCGTGCGCAATGATAAAGAAAAACATAAGCTGCCGTTACAGTGGGAACAAGGCTCTGTTGCTACTTCGTTTTTGGTACGAGGTTGAAAAACCTCGAAAAAACCATGCTTCGACCCCACGGTATCAAGTACTGTATATCAAGTATTTGTTTTGAGATTTTCCCTGCATTATTCGGACATAAAGTTGCAGACGTACATGTAGGCCTACATGTGTACATGAGCAATTGATTGTGTGAACACCGAACTACTTTATTCAGCGGACGTGTACACAAGCGCGCACCTCACGCAACACATCTTCGGCAGCTTCCAGGAGCTCCACGCGTGGCCGGCGAATGCAGCGCTCCACGCGGGACATAGTACAGCCACATTTTACTGAAATTAGGCATTATCATATATGCGTGGGATGGCTGCTTCCACGAAGGGATCCCTGCGTGGGATCAATTAATTTTGGCCTGTACTGTAATTGGAAAAAGATTTTTCACCCACGGTCAGTTATACGTAGCTATGAGCAGAGTAGGTAGTTCTAAGAACATTAAAATTCTCACCAGAACCGGACACTTTCCAAACTGCTGTGGAACCTTCACAGACAACGTTGTATACCACGAGGTCCTGTGAGTCACCTCACCAATTTACAAAGTTTTAAATCACCGCCAACCAAGACAACCCGCCAAAAACTGCCAACTTCAACAACTTGCCCACTTCCAAGAAAAGCAGTCCACTGTCATCTTGACTAAGTCCAAAACAGGTAAAGTTCAAAACTCATTTGTACTATAGGCTGTAATCAACCATTAGTCATTCATTCATATTGTCATTCATTTAGATTTTAATCGTGAAAACCTGACAGTCCCTATAATGCTAAAAAAGAAGGACTTAATGCACTGCAAATTTACCCGTTGTATCTTTTTTTATAAACCGGTACGCCTAATAAAGAGGTCATGAATTTCAAGGTTACGTCAAAAAAACACTAGCATCAATTACGATTAATATTATAAAAACTTTCTATTATGTTCACAGGAGTCACGTGACAACCAACCTGCAACATAGAACGAGGTAGCGGTGTTTGGATGGTATAGTTATACTATCCCCGTGATGGTGTTCAATCCGCCAGCAAAGATCAAGTTTTACCTCCGGCTAAAAAACATCTAAAACATCTAACACATTTATATTGTAACATTTAATAAGAAAACGGGATCATTGCAGTTGTCAACTCATTTTAAAGAACCTAAGAAGGGCATCTTTAAAAAAACCTCAAAATAACCAAGGACATTTAAAACAAATGGGCAGCAAGTTTTGAACTAAAAATGAGATTTAATGTACTGTTTAACCTTCAAACGAGGCACCTGTTGGTCCAAACGTTGCTACAGTTCCTGTCACAGAGGTGTGGCAGGTGTAATTGATAGGTTAAGAGGGTTTGATCTGCCTTTTCTCAATGATTTCTTTAGCTAATTGTGTTGCTAACCCGGTATATAAACTGTTGGCAAAAGATAACAAGACATTCATTCACCGCAAGCCCATTGAACCATAGAACAAGGATCAAAGTCCATGCCTTGTCACCAAGCGGTGACTCACTCACACAGACATAGGATTTTGTGCATATGTACATTGGGAAAAAAAATTTTCACGACCCCTCCTGACCAAATTGACGACCCCTGTTGATTGACACCCCTTCTAGAACTTGTGTAATGGTTCACTGTAGGATATCGTGGAGTATCACGGGGTTGGGATCTACCATTTTGTAATGGTTATGTTTTTCTTGATATGAGCCACAGCTGTTCGGTGATGGGCCTTGTTGCAAGGAATTTCAAAAATGACCAATCTTAAACTGAATACACAAAGGCGTTGTTGTGGGAGCTCATAAAAAGAACAAAGTCTTACAGCAGCATTGAAAACCCTTTGAAGAAAAAAAACCCAGTTACTGTGGTTAACTGGAAAACAAGTACTGACGTATTCAAACACTCATTAATAAGACAACACCCACAAAAAAATTGTTGTACACAAACCAATCGTAATGTTGCATCTCTGCTTTAGATTAGATCACAAATTAATATGCTCAAGGGGAATAGGCAAAAGGCAATAAGCAAAAACAAAATACCAAAAAATTATAATACAAGATAAAACGTGTCAAAACACCAATAATATGGCAATTAAAAGTGAAATCCCTGGGTCAGAATGAATACAGAGTTGTGAACAATGTTTTCAAGTCTCAAAACAATGTATTTCAAAGTGCCCTTTGAACTCATAATAATGCAATGAATTCATCTTTTTATGAGTAACAGTGCCTGCAGGACTTCTAATTTTTTGACAAAGATCCGTACCACTGGAAAACTACAGAAAATAATGCGTCATACCCACAGGTAAGAACCAAAATAAGCATGCACAATAAGATAGACCAGTTGGAAATAAATAATACCAATGACTTATGTGATAGTGCCCCTATATACAGGGTTATAGCATGCAAACAAAAACTGATACCGAAAATTGGTCTATTCGTACATCAAATAGGCTACCAGTTGATACCCATTTTGTGTTCAGTATTTACTTTTCTATGAGGGGCCGTTTATGACTAAATGAGCAGTTACAAATATATAAGAGCAAAACCATATATATAACAGCAAACCCATATATATAAGAGCAAACCCATATATATATAAGAGCAAACCCATTAATATAAGAGCAAACCCACATATATAAGAGCAAACCCATATATATAAGAGCAAACCCATAATATACGAATACAAATATATAAAAGACCACCTAAAGGATCAGAGACGAATATATAAAAGACCATTGCCAAATATATAAAGGATCAAAACTCACACAACTAAATGTATATTGAACAGCGCCCTCTGTATATTGGACATAGTTTCACATATTGAAGACGTAACTGAACACCCATAAATATAAAAGCAAAAACGTCTCATATAAAGGACGTCAACAGCCGTCAACGGTGGATGGGCCTGTTAAATTGGGAACGAAAATCGAGCCGAAAATTTAGCCTTAGTCTGGCACCTTGCTAAGCGCACTCACGGGCTGGGCGGGACGCTGCATGTAGTATAGTCAAGTCTCATATTATCGTGGGTCTCTTATTATCGTTGTACTAGATCATTCACTTTTTCGTTGTCGATACGTCATCTATAGACGACTTTCATACGGTGAATCGATAGCCAAGAGCCCTTTACCGATCTGGTAAAAAAAAAAAAAAATGAAATGTTGCGGAAATGTTTTTTGAAAAACACGCTATTTTCCCGCGAACTTTCGCTGACCATGTCTGTCAAAAGTGCCATCATTAAAATGTTTACCTTAAATGTTGTTCTGTGCATTGAAATATCAGTGCCCAGATCCTGTTCCACGTTTAAAGAAAGATTGACGTCGAAAGTACGTATTTTCACTTCAAAATAACTTTAACTTGCGCGGATTACTACTTTGCGCTTGAAATCTACATCATCGGATTGGTCCAAAATTGAGCGCAGGGGTGTCTAAGGAAACCGTTGGTACTCGGTAATTAAAATGCCTAAAAGATCAACATTCATCCATCTGCTGGGAAGTTAAAGTGTCACTAGAGCGATTTTTTTTTTAGGTTCCCTTTTCCAATAAAATTGTAGAATGGTACTTCATTATGTCACATAACAAAATTTTAAAAAATTGGTCATTTTGGTCATGCTTAAACAACGATTTTTACAGCCCCATTTTTTGCACTCGCCACTCCGAATCGCGGAAAGAGCCTCTGTGCCTCCCCATTCCGCGCCCAACTGCGTGACGTCACCGGGTGGATTGGTCTTTTGTGTTGACACGCACTAACAGCGTCCACACTGCGTGAACGAAGCAATTATTTTCCCTGCGCTCAAGTTTGTTTCGCGAATTTTCGCCCAAATTTCACCATTGCTGAAGGAAGATAACAGTGTAACCAAGGAAGTCGTTCATGGTGACAGTAGCGATAGTGGCAGTAATTCTGCTAGTGATTCCAGTAGTTTCAGTTTGCCAGATAACGAAGTCGAAGACCATGATGAGGAAATCCGTGGTGCAGAACCCTACCGGTTCGAGCCACCGGTAGGCCAAGGTGGAGATGACGACGAAGTCGACCCTGAACAGGGCACAATCGGCTTTTAAACACCGACATGGTGAGTTGTTTATCAAGATAAAAGGGGATCATAATACACCTGTACATGCCTGGTCTATATTTATACGTGAAATATTTCTCATTGCCCGGTACGGTGAATATGAAGTTCGCCCACTGACTACGACTATTTTGTACAATAATACTATAGTGTACATCATGGAGGAAGGAATGGTGGACCTAGAGTGATGTCTAATAAATTATCAGGCTTCATTCAAAAATCGAACATGGTTCTAATGTCATTAATCCAGGTTGGTATTTCAATCCCGGATTGTGCGGAAAAAAACTTGTTTATCCTGAATTACCTTTAATCTCACCCAGCATTTTTATCCAGTTCGATATTTAAATTTAGTGCACGCTACCCCATGGTAAGTTCAGCAATAACAGTAATTTCGGATAAATGTTGTGACACACTCATACACCCCAACAAAATTATAAAAGGGAACCCCCCCCCCAAAGAAAAAATAAATAAAAATAATAATAAATCAAATAATAATAACATTAAAATAAATAAATAAAAAGAAACACAAAAAAGACACTAGACTATACACTAGACTGAAAGACAACGTTAAATTAATTGTTTCCGCTCCACCCCCCCCCCCCAATTATTTTCAGGTGTAGTTGTGGACATTGCGTCATGCAACCTGTCATATCAAACTGCATTTGATGAAAGAGGTTGATGCAGTTAGCACAAAAATGACAGATTTGGGGATTGACCTGAATCTTCCAGACCCATGTTTTAGCCAGCATGAATGGTTTGAAGCGTGCTGCTCCAGCAGTTCTCCAGACAGCACATTTGCAGTACCAAGCTCAATATGGGAGAAGGGGTGTACAGGGAACGGTTGACCAGTAAGAAGTGTTTCAAGACAAAAGTGAATATATATTTAAAACTTTGAACTGTTTAATATTACCCATATTGTACATTGAAATAAAGTTCAACAAAAGACATTGTTTTTTTGTCATTCCACCTGCACATAGTTAAAGTACACTCATGTACACTGCACATTAAATAGAACATAGAATCAGATCAGAAAAAACCATTACACAACTGAACTCGACAGAAACTTACAACTTTCCTTCCATATTAGAATTATATTGTTTGTATATGGTCAACAAGATTACATGTAACAGTACAAGGCAGATCTGTTATAATAAAAGGCTGTACTTTATACTGTATGAACTAGTAAATTCACAAGTTTCCTCACTTAGTACTTATTTGTTCCATTTATTAATTTCTCATTTATCTCCAGGAAATATCAACATGTGGCTTATCGTCAAGTCGTAAGATGGTGTTGGGGATATTTGGGAAGATTCAACGGGGTTCAACTCCCATCCTGTGTAATGAATACTATCCGATGGACATACCCAAACCCAGATGGTACATACAAAGGCTTCAGCTATCCCGAACTGGATTAACATTCTTTTTTGTGTCTGCACTTTTCATGTACATATATTTTTGATGTTTAATTTCACTTTAGACATGGACATGCTGATTTGAAGAAAAAAATAAAGGAACTGCCAAGCTAACATAAAATTGCAAGAAGGCAGTGTTTTCACATTTTTATGGCACTATAAAGGAAGAGATGTCGCATGCCTTTATTGACAATCAAACTTGTAAGAGTGAAATTCCACAGTACACATGCTGCCTATTAAGGAAATAACAATACATGTACATTGACAATAAACATGATGAAGAATTTGTGATAAATTTATTTATCATAATAGTTGTGTGTTAGTAAACACAGGAAATTGTTGGGCTGTTTTTATTGCTTTGTTAAGAATTATTCCCTGTGTAACATTTTCTAAACTTTCATTATTCATCATGAAACAGACTGTGGTGCATTGTGATCATATCATATCGTTAGTCGTTACACCCCTACTTGGTATGGACTTTAATCAAACAGCATGTTATTTACAGAGGTAGCAATTAACTTGAATTTTGTGGTAGCCCACAGGACTAGTCATGTCCACATTTTGTAATTACATGTGTCCTGCACAAAAATGTTTTATTTTCAAGATTTACATATTTACATTATTGAAATACACCACGGAATTTGTTAGTTTTGAATTTCAAAAGAAAAATTGACTATAGCAGGACTTCAAAAACAACAATCAGTAGACCGAGAAACAAAAGTTGTTGAGCATTATCATGTCCTTCCTGAGATACTGAATTTTTTTTGCATTATTATAATGCATTTTATTCACTAGCCCATTGGGCTACCAAATGCCCATCAGCTGCTGGCTATTCTCGTAAAACCATTAGCCTATGGCTAGAAGTATATTGTCACTTTTGACCCATGTTGTTTTGTTTTTTTAATAAAAATGTCCACTTGAAAGTAATTTACACCTCTCATTCATGTACATCTCTGGTACTACCTTTTTGTATCTTGGCATAGTGTTGACACTTTCATGATATTTTTTGCAACTTTTTTAATCTAAAAGTGACAATTTACATCTGTACATGATGTACATTTATACACTACTTCCCTAATAATGTCACACTCTTATACTGTACACTGAACTTTAATATACTTTTGATCTTTTAGCAAATCTTGCTAATAGCAAACAGTACTATAGAACTTTTGGATAATGCAGTAAATTTTATAGCTTAAAAACTGTTGTAATTTTGGTTTAATTAGTATGTGATTTTGTATTTGCACACCTTTTTTCAACTTTCTGTTACAATATCAACTTCTGATAAATTGAAAGATTAAAATAAACATTTATTCTGGGTCACAGAATATATTTGCTTAAGTTACATTCCTTTGGCTTGTTATTTTTAGCCTTCTGTAAAACACTGAACTTTCTAGATACCGTATTAATTGAGACACATTTTTCTTTATCCTAAATTCGGATTCAGACTACAAACAATCATTTCATGTTTTTCAGTAGTTAAAAAGGGAATCGAGTATGCTCAGTTCAAGATTCTATGCAGCCATTTTTTTTAAAGGCATGCAGCCAGCCAGCCAGCCAACCACAAATTTTCAGTGAACAGGAAGTTTGAGATATATACAGTGTTTATTTGGGTTGCCAGAAGAATCTACAATGTTCATGACGGTGAAAATAAAGTTTGTGAAGTTTAATGCTGGTTTTCCCTCCATTTGAAATGAATTTACCCTACTCACACTTATATGTGTATGACAAAGGAAATTGTTTTACTGCATGTGTATCATCAGTTTTATTTTCTCTTCAAATGTCAGTCTTCTTTTTCTTCTTGTGTGTCTTTCGACTCAACACCGTTCCTGTTGAACTCTGACCATGACCCTCCATTGTGCTAGACTCCCCTCTGTGTCTTTTCATGTTTCTTGTGTCCCTTTCGGCTAGTCGACGTTTCTGTTGATCTCTGACTGTGACCCTCCATTGTGCTTGACTCCCCAATCAGTGTCTTCCCATGTTTCTTGTGTCCCTTTCAGCTAGTCAACGTTTCTGTTGAACTCTGACCGTGACCCTCCATTGTGCTTGACTCTCCAATCAGTGTCTTCCCATGTTTCTTGTGTCCCTTTCGGCTAGTCGACGTTTCATGTACCTCATCCGACAAATGAGCTGGCGTACTCGGTGTAGCAGACGCCGAGGGTCCAGTCGTTTCAGCTGTTCCTTCAGCATCTAGCAAAAGCAGAATAATGCAATCCATTGAGAACAAATTTAAAATTCACCCTTAAACTTCATAACTTGATTTAAATTTATGTTTTTCTTTTTTTTTCTTGGGGGGATTACTTTAGAAAGACACTCAACTAATATTTCACTCATTATGACCAATAAATAATGTTATCTTTCATGAGCAATGTATCTCATTTGTCATAACGAATGAAAAAACGGTGAGTGGATTGAACACCCCTTCCTTTATTTTATTGTTTGTGTGTTATTTCTGTTTTATTTGTTATGGACACATGCAGATGTCATTGATTTGAAATATTCATCATTGTGGTTGTGCTTTTCCTTATCATCCCTGGCCCCATATTAATTGTCAAGTTCATAAATACTGCAGCTGCAGCTACAGCTCATTCAGAGACTATTGAGAGCTACAGGTAACAATGACAGGATTATATCAACAATGACGGGATGGAAGAAGCTAGCCACTCTGCTTTACAGAGGGATTAGCATAGTAATTGTTTATTGACAATGTGAACACCATGTTTTGCCTGGTATCCGGCGCCGCTTTTCCGATCATCATGATCGATCGTTTGATCAACAATACAGCATAATGCATGACTACCATAAAATATATTTCATAAAAAGGGCCATACAATAATATAACTTGTCAAAGCCGCATTTTTTTCAAAAACGGGAAAGAACTTCGGCGGCTCGGCCGACCCGATCATCTGCGCGGGGAGTCCCCACTCTCCCCAGTGAATTTCAGTTTTACCTCCCCGGTTTCGCCAAACACTCCCCGACTTACCTGTGTTTTCTCCTTTTTTCCCCTCCGTTTGGCTCTTTCACTTTCCGGCTTTTCATCTTGCTTCCCTGCAGACCACGTTGTGGCAGTAATTAGGGGCCTTCAGTGTGGGAACTGCACACTTTTTCAGGGCAGTTTTACGGGCGAATCCAAACTCGTGCTTGGCTTCGCCAATGACTGTTTCCATGCAGTCATCAGTGAAGTTCGATCGCGTTGATTTACAAAACGCACCCTCTCCTTCCTAAATTAGCTGAATCTCCAAGAAATTTTAGGAAGCTAAGTACCGGATTTTTATTGGTGTTCCTTGTGCAGCCTCCAACAACACGTTTTTGGCATTTTTAGAGACCTTCAACCATCAGGACGTGAGCTTCACGGCAGGCCTCTTGCATCCGTCCATGCTCGCACACTACATGTACACTGCTGTAGTCGTGATTGCGCAAGAACAGAAGCAACCTAATCCACCTTGCGACGTCATGAATTTTCGAACCAATCAAACGCCCTCAACGGCCAAATGCTCGAAAGTTTCGCCAATCCCCAATAATTACCAACTTTTTTGATGTGATGTTACACAAAACCTACAAATCCAAATAACTCAAGTAACTCATAAAACAGTAGTCTGGTATAATATCTGCAAGGTGTATAATTGTTTCTGCTTTCCAAATTCTCACTGTAGTGACACTTTAAACATCGCAATCCCAGTGTAAGGTAAATTGTTGAATATCATCTTTGGATTTAGCTCCTTTAAAGGCATCGTACATGTTTGGTTATCTCTAAAAATTTATGGCAATTGGTAAGAAGTACAGCAGCTTTGGATAGAATGCATTTTTTGAGACTTTTTACTTCGGAGGACTGCAGTTATGGAAAAAAATATATCACTTTTTATCCCAAAAATATTTTGAATATTGAGATCAGAGTGTGTATTCCAATGCAGATTATTCTTTCTGCGTAGACATTTTCGGCAATAGCTCAAAAACGCTACCACCTTTTGAAATTAAATTTTCACAGGTTAGTTTTATGGTATATCTACAACTATATAGGATTGAAACAAACAATAGGCTCCAATTACCAAACGTGTACGATGCCTTTAATGCAAAGCTGCCAACCTTAAACTGGGCATTTCAGTATTCTTTAGGCTGAAAATCAGTATTTTGCCAATGAAATCAGTATTTTTCTGCGCGGCGCCGATACACTTCTTGTACTCGACTACCCACTGGTAATTGAATTACCTTTTACGTATGCTTTGCTCATTCATATTACATGTATTAAAGCCAATAATTATGTCAGTTTTCAAAAAAAAAAAAAAAAAAAAAAGTTTAAAAAAAGTTTTTAAAAATGTGCGTATCGGACCGCAATTTGCGCTACACTGTGCATGGGGAGAAGCCATACTGCAATTCTTTCCAATTAATGATATCAAAATACTTTAGTTTCTGTACCATCGTTTATTAAAATGAATAAAAAATGTTCACGTTTGCACAGGAAACACACCATTACAATACCACAGTGGAGGGCAGTCAAGTGTTTGAAGGACTTCGGCAAGTTTGTCAACTTGGCTTTCCAACCAATTCCATGTCCACCCATTGCATTCTTTACGCCTTTTATCACTATTTTGCATCAGATCTTGGCCTCCATTGCGTCGAAGATATCTTTCCTTTTCGTCATTTTTATTTCAATTGATGCAGCGATCGCGATGTTTCACACACTAAACAACGTCAACACGCTTGTTCCTTGCAGAAGTAAAATTTATCACAGTGTCTGTTTGCCGCCGCATCCCCCATACACGTGAGCATTAGAAAAACTGCGGCGCCAGTCTCTACAAAAGCCATGCGTGACGTCATGACGTTGTGAGACATGTACTACAGAATGTATGCTGTACAAGGTGCATTGTGTCTCCGTTCAGTGCACGGAGATCACTCTGGCAGTAGTTAAGTCCTTCAGCGCAATAGGTTATGGTACCTAATAATAATATTATAAGCTCTGAAACGCGTGTGAATTCGCGGCTTTCATTTTTATTTATTACGATCTCATTGTTTGTACTGCATTTACACTGGGGCTTAAAAAGTATGATCGGCTTTTTCCAAATCCGTATTTTAAAACGCAAATTCGTACTTCCGTATTCTTGGTTGATTTCCGTATGAAATACGGAAAATCCGTACTAGTTGGCAGCTCTGTTAATGTAT
Organism: Plazaster borealis; assembly: GCA_021014325.1. Classification (NCBI taxonomy): domain Eukaryota; kingdom Metazoa; phylum Echinodermata; class Asteroidea; order Forcipulatida; family Labidiasteridae; genus Plazaster; species Plazaster borealis. Next base: position 8,440,754 of record CM037461.1, read on the forward strand.
ATATAGTTCATAAGCAAATTATAACTGATGACCACGATAATAGGAGGCTCACCTCCGGAATCACTCCGGGCGCATGCACACTTTCAGAGACTTCGTGGACAAATTTAGTCAGACAAACGATGTATTTTTTTATGTCAAAGTAGAAAGTAATACTTCAACATTAATAATAACAGGACACTTTTTTCATTATACTCGAAAATAAAGTCCTAACCCCCACGGTAATAGGGTAATCCATCCTACTACATAGCAGCTGTACTACTAGCTACTAGATAGTATAATAATAGAGAAAGGACACCTTTCTCTATGGTATAATGTAGCACTCCTCCGCAGAGAGGCGGCCGAGCTGTGCTTTTGTGTCTCGTGCTTAAAAACTGTAAAACCCCTTCAATTAAAAAAATGTCTGTGCCTATCACAGATGTTGTAGAGAACTTGCTATCTCACCAGGCCTGTATCTCACCCTAGGCTTAGAGAATTCCGGACAACGAACAACTATCAGATTTAGTCTCCCATCTGAATCTGTTGATAGCTCAGTGTCTCACACTCATACTCATAGTGTTCATGAAGTCCTTGCACCCGATGCAAAATTCAACGCAATACTTTAATGCACTTCATCGTAGTAAGCCACTCCTCCGAACGATAATACAAAACTCCTAATACAACAAGACAATCTTCTAGCCGTCTTTTATTTAATTCACTAATATTGACATTTTTGGTGTGCAGGTGCCTTTGAGCGTCCTGTGTATGACTTACACAGTTGTTGAAGACAATTGTCAACATTCGGCGCAGCTTCACCCAATAGCCGACGCGACGTCAACTTCGATGTATACTACTTGTGTGTGTGGGGAGGAGGCGTACGAGACCTTTAAACGAAAAATACTTTTTTGGGACAAGGTGCCAGACTAATAACATAGCTAAATTTTCGGCCAGGCCGAAAACGATTTAACAGGCCCCTCCACAGTTGACAGCTGTTGACGTCCTTTATATGAGACGTTTTTGCTTTTATATTTATGGGTGTCATGTCTTCAATATATGAAACTATGTCCAATATAAAGAGGGCGCTGTTCAATATACATGTAGTTGTGTGAGTTTTGATCCTTTATATATTTGTCAATGGTCCTTTATATATTCGTCTTTGATCCTTTATATATTTTAGGTGGTCTTTTATATATTTGTATTCGTCTTTTATATATGGGTTTGCTCTTATATATATGGGTTTGCTCTTATCTATGTGGGTTTGCTCTTATCTATATGGGTTTGCTCTTATATATATGGGTTTGCTCTTATTGCTCTTATATATATGGGTTTGCTCTTATATATATATTGGTTTGCTCTTATATATATGGGTTTACTCTTATATATATGGGTTTGCTCTTATATATATGGGTTTGCTCTTATTGCTCTTATATATATGGGTTTGCTCTTATATATATATTGGTTTGCTCTTATATATATGGGTTTGCTCTTATATATATGGGTTTGCTCTTATATATATGGGTTTGCTCTTATATATTTGTAACTGCTCATTTAGTCATAAACGGCCCCTCATACTTTTCTTTTTAATGTTTAGTCAACATTTCAACCACCAGCAGTGTCACGATTAAAGGCCAACCTAAAACGGTACATGCAGACCTTGCTATTCATCTATTTTAAAGTTTTGTTTGTAAAACACACATGCAATTATATTTAAATTTGTCATATATTTATTCCTAGTTTGTTAAAAGCCAATCAAAGATAAAGAAGTAAAACAAAAAAGACACAATCCAAGAGTTCCCTGGAGACATAATTGCTGACACAAGGCATTAACAAACTATTGTTTAGTCATGCTACAGGTCTTCCGCTGGCGTCAAACAAAAGTCATTGTGATAGTATGGATTATTACATCTGACTTATCAAGTTCCAACCAGCCCAAACAAAACAAGAAGTCTTCCACAATGGAGCACGGAATAAACGCTTAAAGGCACCTGGCAGTGGTATTTTGTCAAAAAAATGCTTTTGTCGTTAATATATACATTTTGATGAGTGGAATGTGAATAAACAATTAACTAAGGTTACAAAATTGTGTTTTTATTTTAATTACAAATTTAAAAAGAGGCCCCGTTTACATTGCGCTGTTCGTGACGTCAATCGAGGCGCGGAATTTTTGAAGAGAAAATGTGTAGTCTGGCCCTGTACATTACGTCTGGGTACCTGATCAGTATGATGCGTTTTCGTATTCGGACGTCACCCAATGCAATCCTAGGACAGTGTACAGTCAACATTTATACAAGGTTTTTCACCGGTCCTGAACTGTCTCATGCGCGTTTCTATGTCTTAAAAAACGGAAGATACGAGCTCGGTCATAACGAGAACACGGATAATACGAGGCAATTTAGTGGCCCCGTGATGACAAATCGGATTGGCGTGCCGCGGGGCGGCATACAGCTCAAGTCGATCCGAACACCAGAAACATGTTCGCTGCAGCGCTGAAAACGATGTCGGACCGGACCACTTTGCCCTCAGTCTGACTTTCGATGCCCGTAACTGCCTATATTTGGGATCTGCAGGAAACAAATGCTAACTGACCCCATCTTTAGTCGTTTTGCTGCATCCAGACGAAACGTACAAGCTCACTACTTGCACGTAAATGCAGGCAAGTTCGAGGGAGGTCGATGTTCGATCGAGGCGAAGTCTGCCTCGATTGACATCACAAAAAGGGATGGGCGGAGTCACCATCAAACAACTAAACTCAAATAAAATTGTTTTATTGTTAATAAACATATACTCTTATGTAAAAAAACATTTTAAAAAAAATTTCCTGGTGACTTTAACGCATTTTGTAGTATATCGTAAAATAATTGTCTTAAATTAAAATGCAGGGAGCGCATTGTGTATGAGATGGTTACAGTAATCGGGGAGTGGCGTGGACTTAAAAAGAGTGGAAGCGGCAAATGTTAGTTCTAGCATTGGATTAAAACACACAGAATCAAGGACACACATTTCCTTTGTAAGACTGATTATGTGAAATAGCTACTGAATCAGGGTGAAGTCCAACCAGTGTCTTAGCCAGGAATTTAGAAAGTGGAGTGCAAACTGAAAAAGTGGGAGTGCAACTTAAGAGTACAAAAATTGTGTGCTTCGCACACAACACGAAGCTCTGGCTACTGTAGATGCTCTCTGTGGTTTCTGATGCATTTCTGGTACATATTTCTCCGGTACAAGAGAACTATTTTGATTTGAATTTTTGCTTTTTTGAACTGAAAAAGAGAGGCTTTACAGCAAAAATAGATTGTAAAGATAAAAGACGTCCACAATTTTTGCTCCGTGATTGCAATTATGATTAAACATTGTAACAAAGAAGACGCAAACAATGACACATATATAATTTCAAACAGGTTTTAACAAAGTCTGTTTTATTTTTGTTTTTCAATAACGACTTACACAGTTAAATGTACATCAACACTGATGTACATTAAGTCAATCCTTGGTTTTTGTGTTGCAACTCACTTAGTCACTGTCTGTTTGACGATGTTTGGATGAACTTAACGAAAAATACACATAAATATAATATATTAAACTCTATAAAATGTTTCCAACATAATGTTAAAGGCCAGATGAAGTATATCTTGACATGGAAAGACAGGGTGAATTATTTTGAAATAATGATAAATAAGCACTAAAGCTTAGTTTACAGACAGTGGCCACCCTTTGGTTCGATGATCCAAAACAGACAATCGGCCTTTAACAATCGGCTGTCTTGCTGGGGAAAATAATGAATAATTAAACAAAAACGTTTGCCTTCTGAAACATGTCAAGATGAAAATCTCAAACTGTTATTCCCACGATGGTCAATCGTCACTTAGGCAAAATTAGGGCGAAATCCCGATGCATACGAATCATGGATCAGCTCGGCTAGCATTTTTCTCCATGGGCTAGCATGGGCTGGCCTACAACTTTATTAGTATAAATTAGACCCCGATCTCAATGTAGTCCTACTTGTAAGTATTATTCTCTAGCATTTTTCTCCATGGGCTAGCATGGGCTGGCCTACAACTTTATTAGTATAAATTAGACCCCGATCCCGATGTAGTCCTACTTGTAAGTATTATTCTCTATTTTTCTTTCTTTTATAAAATTAACGTGCTAAGTTTGTCACACCTTTGAGAAAAAGTCCGTTATCTTAGCCATGCTGGATGACGACATCATCGGTGTCGTTATTTGACAGGTCAATGAGGCCAAACAAAATAATAATCATGTGTGTTTCCTATTACACTGGGGAAAAAAATAGGGTCGGTAGGGACATAAACACATTTTATTTTGGTGTAATATTTTGTTGCTCTAAAAATTCGGGTCGGCACAAAATATTGAAAATATTTTTGCTCATTTGTAAGGCTGTGCGTTTAGTTTACGGTTATTTTTTGTAAACGTTTAAAAGTTTCTGAAACGGTCGGTTACACGTGTAACTTCTATATTTTCATCATGGAGGAAGGAATAGAACCTCCATGGTTTCATAAACAAAATTTCGAGTTTAACAAAATTTGTTAACGCAGCAGCGCATTTGATCAACAACATTGCGTCTTCATCACAGCATTTTGACTTTGCGCAATCACCCCGCAAAATAACCCCCCAAAACAACAAAACCTAACAAAATTAAGAAGAAAAAATCTTACATTATACAGTAAAATACTCTTTTTGTTCATCCAGGGTATCCTAAATTTGTCATTTTTGTAGAATGAAGCCTACACATTCTGTAGCTTTTTGTAAACAAGCTACAATTTTGACGGAACTGTGCTCCGTTGACCATGCTGTCGAGAGAATGTGCGTGCGCACCAGCAACGACAGTGCTGTATAATGGTTTTAGCGTGCGCGCACCAGGGATGATGACATTGCAATTTTTGGGGAATAACCGCTTTTCCCGAGCATGCGCAGAAACGTCAAGTCTTTGGTCAAGGCGTTTGTAACTTGGTTTTGTATACTATCGCGTAATTTCACCAATAGAGGGCGTTTACTCTCGTGCTATCGATTTGTTCTAAAACGTCCTCTAGCTTTCAATGTTTATTGCATTTATTGTCGCACGCAAAGTAACGAAATAAAAAAGACTACAAACGTCGTGCGTTGTGTACATCGTGATCGTTATGTGTTCAGCGTTTCGCGGCACTTTCGAGTGAATTTGTTTACGTTTCTCCGAACCATAAAAATGAGAAAAATATAATATAAAAACTGAAATCCTACGGTAGTTTTTCACAAATGTAGGAGTGGGATCGGGTTAATTTTATTTTATTTTATCTGCAAATGTAAAATAAACAATTAGACAACACAGCTTAAACCAACATGACCAAGCTGTGCATCAAAATTTTGCCCGTGTTTTCAGCCAAACTGGCTGTGCTAACACGGCTTGCACGGCTCGCTAGCTAACACGCTGAGTCCAACACTCTCACTGAGGAGAGCACTAAATGTTTTTGGGCACAGGTTTTCAGAGCATTTAAACAAATCTCTGTTTTTTTCCTGCACGTCAGGTTCTCCAATGAAGTGATTAGGTATGGGCGGTTAGCCCTTTACAAGGTTGTATTACCATAATACTAGCTATTGCACATAACAAATAATTTGTAAGCTTTGGTTACCGTTACTTTAACATTGATGGGTGTCTCCTGAATATTGTTATTATTATAAGTGATAGTTGACAGTAAAACTAACACTAACACTGATTTCTTGATGTTATCTGATGATGTCATCGCAACTTTACTGTCGTCATGTTGTCATTGTGTAATGCATCACCCCCTTTCACCATGATTAGATCATCAACAGTGCACATTGTTATGCGTAGCAGGTATTCAGGTGTGCTAACTGCCCAGTTTACCTGTCTAGCGGGACCCACAGTACAGGAATTTGCACCAAACAAAAAACATTGCAAAAACGCATACAAATGCGCAAACGGTGATAATGAACGGGATGGGGAAAACATGTATTCGACTGACAAATAATACAAAACGGGAAAAACAGGACGAGAAAATAATGGTCAGGACAGAAAAAAATTAAGGGGCTGGGGAAATAATACGGGAAAGGAAAAAAGAAAAGGGACTAATAAATGGTACCAGACAGAAAAATAATAAACTGAACAGGAAAAAAATAAACGAAATGTACAAACAGGGACAGGGTAATTGGTATTGTGACATCACTCTTTGCTTAGCAATTAAGATTGATACAACGTTAAGATCAATCTTAGTGCTTTGTGAAATCGGAACAGTGCGGAACTCTAGCGGGACCCGCAGTATATATAAATACAAATAAAGCATACAGGTTGTTAAAAGAACCAAGTTGTTAATTCTTTGACCCATTTTATTTTATAGTAAAATGCAAAGAGCTGTTGTACACAAGAGTGCTATTGTGAAGAGGTTAGGTTTTTATTTCTATTTTTATTTATATAATGTCATTGAAAATGTGATAATCATGAAGAACTTAAAAAGATGATGATTTTCTCATGTATTTGCAATTATGGTGCGGTGTACAGCACTTGCATATTACAGTTTACTCTATTGAGGGTAGGTCACTTTTGCAAAATCATAAAGGAAGATACAATACAAGTTACAACATGCCTCTTTAATTATTCGAGTATTAACCATTCTATGAGCCTACCTTATAAGTGATTTTATAGTTGTAGATATATTATAAAACTAACCTGTGAAAATTTCATTTCAAAAAGTAGCTTTTTTGAGATATTGCCGAAAATCTGGAGCGGTTATATCCATGCAGGAAGAATAACAATGCTGAAAATCTGGAGCGGTTATGTCCATGCAGGAAGAATAATATACAATTGGAATACACTATCTGAGAAACATTACTGCAGTAACGCTTCCAGATTCAAATTTTGGGGGATGAAAAGTGAAAAATTTCGAAAAATGCGTTAAACTATATCCAAAGCTGCTGTACTTCTTACCAACTAAGTTTTTACTGCCATTAATTTTCAGAGTCATTACCAAACATATACAGGGTGTGCATAACATTGGTAAGAGTACAAATATAAATGTTCAGAGTTGCTCATAACTTACATGGTATAAAGATGGTCAAGGTAGGAAACTTCCCTTGAAATATTTTTGCTTGGAATGAAATAGTTTTTGAGAAAGGAATAAAATAACTAGTTTTGATCTCCGGAGACAAAAACTCTCATTAAGGATTTTTTCCACTTTTTTCTTGCGACTCCAATGACTGATTGAGCTGTCACTTTCACAGGTTTGTCATTTTATGTATATGTTGGGATACACCAAGTGAAGACACTGGTCTTTGACAATTACCAAAAGTATACACAGCCTTTAAAGATGGACTACAACGGAATAATGATAAGGCTGTGTTACTGTTTTCCTTCGAGAAATGTATAATGATTACTAATATATTATTATTGTTCAATAAAACTTGCTCCTTCATGCAAAAAATTCACAAAATTGATTGGCGTTCTACGACCCATAAAAACTCAGTTCAGCAAAAGCCCTTAACTCATGAATAACGTAGTACCAATGACGCTTTACCTCGGGTCGATCGTGTGCGTGCATTTTTATCGTACAATACAATGCGGAATAACAGTGGACAAAGTAGGCCTGGTGGTAGTAGATACAAGAATTCTCTTGATGTTTGGCACTTTCAATGTAGGGATCGATCCAGGCTTCAAACGAAACTTTGTTGTCAAACCCAGTGATTTTTTTCAAAGCACTTGAAGGTTCAATACAGTCCTCTGAAAAATGTGCTGAAAAAATTAAAGGCCTACTTCTTGCCGAGAAGGTGAAATCCTTTTGTGTATTATTCGCGAATTACTATTTACAAACTTTGTACCAGTACCAATTTTCCTGAGAAATCTTAAATACGTTTCATGGTGTGCATAACAAATAACTGTTGTTAAAGTGTCACTAGAGCGATTATTTTTTAGGTTCCCTTTTCCAATAAAGCTGTAGATTGATACTTCATTATGTCACATAAAAAAAATTTAAAAAAATTGTCATTTTGGTCATGCCTAAACAACGATTTTTACAGCCCCATTTGTTGCACTCGCCACTCCAAATTGCGAAAAGAGCCTCTGTGCCTCCCCATTCCGCGCCCAACTGCGTGACGTCACCGGGTGGATTGGTCTGTTTTGTTGACACGCACTAACAGCGTCCCACACTGCGTGAACGAAGCAATTATTTTCCCTGCGCTCAAGCTTGTTTCGCGAATTCTCGCCCAAATTTCACCATTGCTGAAAGGAAGATAACAGTGTAACCGAGGAAGTCGTTCATGGTGACAGTAGCGACAGTGGCAGAATTCTGCTAGTGATTCCAGCAGTTTCAGTTCGCCAGATGACGAAGTCGAAGACCAGGATGAGGAAATCCGTGGTGCAGCCGGTTCGAGCCACTCGCTCCGGTAGGCCAAGGTGGAGATGACGACGAAGTCGACCCTGAACAGGACACAATCGGCTTTTAAACACCGACATGGTGAGTTGTTTATCAAGATAAAAGGGGATCATAATACACCTGTACACAACTGGTCTATATTTATACGTGAAAAATTTCTCATTGCCCGGTACGGTGAATATGAAGTTCGCCGATTGACTACGACTATTTTGTACAATAATAGTGTACATGTACATGTACATGTACATACATATTGCCATGCATATTTCCAAAACAGGGCTGTTTAATATTACCCATATTGTACATTGAAATAAAGTTCAACAAAAGACATTGTTTTTTTGTCATTCCACCTGCACATAGTTAAAGTACATTCATGTACACTGCACATTAAATAGAACATAGAATCAGATCAGAAAAAAACCCATTACACAACTGAACTCAACAGAAACTTACAACTTTCCTTCCATTTTAGAATTATATTGTTTGTATATGGTCAACAAGATTACATGTAACAGTACAAGGCAGATCTGTTATAATAAACGGCTATACTTTATACTGTATGAACTAGTAAATTCACAAGTTTCCTTACTTAGTACTTATTTGTTCCATTTATTAATTTCTCATTTATCTCCAGGAAATATCAACATGTGGCTTATCGTCAAGTCGTAAGATGGTGTTGGGGATATTTGGGAAGATTCAACCGGGTTCAACTCCCATCCTGTGTAATGAATACTATCCGACGGACATACCCAAACCCAGATGGTACATACAAAGGCTTCAGCTATCCCGAACTGGATTAACATTCTTTTTTGTGTCTGCACTTTTCATGTACATTACAATATATATTTTTGATGTTTAATTTCACTTTAGACATGGACATGCTGATTTGAAGAAAAAAAATAAAGGAACTGCCAAGCTAACAGAAAATTGCAAGAAGGCAGTGTTTTCACATTTTTATAGCACTCTAAAGGAAGAGATGTTGCTGCATGCCTTAATTTCTATCAAACTTGTAAGAGTGAAATTCCACAGTACACATGCTGCCTATTAAGGAAATAACAATACATGTACATTGACAATAAACATGATGAAGAATTTGTGATAAATTTATTTATCATAATAGTTGTGTGTAAGTAAACACAGGAAATTGGTGGGCTGTTTTTTCTTGCTTTGTTAAAATTATTTCCTGTGTAACATTTTCTAAACTTTCATTATTCATCATGAAACAGACTGTGGTGCATTGTGATCATATCATATCGTTAGTCGTTACACCCCTACTTGGTATGGAATTTAATCAAACAGCATGTTATTTACAGAGGTAGCAATTAACTTGAATTTGTGGTAGCCCACAGGGCTAGTCATGTCCACATTTTGTAATTACATGTGTCCTGCACAAAAAGTGTTTTATTTTCAAGATTTACATATTTACATTATTGAAATACACCACGGAATTTGTTAGTTATGAATTTCGAAAGAAAAATTGACTATAGCAGGACTTCAAAAACAACAAATCAGTAGACCGAGAAACAAAAGTTGTTGAGCATTATCATGTCCTTCCTGAGATACTGAATTTGTTTGCATTATTATAATGCATTTTATTCACTAGCCCATTGGCCTACCAAATGCCCATCAGCTGCTGGCTATGCTCGTAAAACCATTAGCTTAAGGCTAAAAGTATATTGTCACATTTGACCCATGTGTTTTGGTTTTTTTAATTAAAATGTCCACTTGAAAGTAATTTACACCTCTCATTCATGTACATCTCTGGTACTACCTTTTTGTGTCTTGGCATAGTGTTGACACTTTCATGATATTTTTGCAACTTTTTAAATCTAAAAATGACAATTTGCATCTGTACATGATGTACATTTATACACTACTTCCCTAACAATGTCACTCTTCTTATACTTATACTGTACACTGAACTTTATCATACTTTTGATCTTTTAGCAAATCTTGCTTATAGCAAACGGTACTATAGAACTTTTGGATAATGCAGTAAATTTTATAGCTTAAAAGCTGTAAAAACTGTTGTAATTTTGGTTTAATTAGTATGTGATTTTGTATTTGCACACTTTTTTTCAACTTTCTGTTACAATATCAACTTCTGATAAATTGAAAGATTAAAATAAACATTTATTCTGGGTCACAGAATATAATATTTGCTTCATAATTTACATTCCTTTGGCTTGTTATTTTTAGCCTTCTGTAAAACACTGAACTTTCTAGATACCGTATTAGTTGAGACACATTTTTTTTCTTTATCCTAAATTCGGATTCAGACTACAATAACAATCATTTCATGTTTTTCAGTAGTTAAAAAGGGCATTGAGTACGCTCAGTTCAAGATTCTATGCAGCCATTTTTTTTAAAGGCATGCAGCCAGCCAGCCATGCAGACACCGTTCCTGCTGAACTCTGACCATGACCCTCCATTGTGCTAGACTCCCCAATCTGTGTCTTTCCATGTTTCTCGTGTCCCTTTCGGCTAGTCGACGTTTCTGTTGAACTGTGACCGTGACCCTCCATTGTGCTCGACTCCCCAATCAGTGTCTTCCCATGTTTCTTGTGTCCCTTTCAGCTAGTCGACGTTTCTGTTGAACTCTGACCATGAGACTCCATTGTGCTTGACTCCCCAGTCAGTGTCTTCCCATGTTTCTTGTGTCCCTTTTGGCTAGTCGACGTTTCATGTACCTCATCCGACAAATGAGCTGGCATACTCCGTGTAGCAGACGCGGAGGGTCCAGTCGTTTCAGCTTTTCCTTCAGCATCTAGCAAAAGCAGAATAATGCAATCCATTGAGAACAAAATTAAAATTCACCCTTAAACTTCATAACTTGATTTAAATTTATGTTTTTCTTTTTTCTTTTCTTTGGGGGATTACTTTAGAAAGACACTCAACTAATATTTTACTCATTGTGACCAATAAATAATGTTATCTTTCATGAAAAAACCCCAAATCTCATTTGTCATAATGAATGAAAAAGTGGTGAGTGGATTGAACACCCCTTCCTTTATTTTATTCTTTGTGTGTTATTTCTGTTTTATTTGTTATGGACACATGAACACCCCTTCCTTTATTTTATTCTTTGTGTGTTATTTCTGTTTTATTTGTTATGGACACATGCAGATAGCTTTAAATATTCATCATGTGGTTGTGCTTTTCCTTATCATCCCTGGCCCCACAAGTTCATACTCTCAGCTGCAGCTACAGCTCATTCAGAGACTATTAAGAGCTACAGGTAACAATGACAGGATTATATCAACAATGACGGGATGGAAGAAGCTAGCCATTTCTATTTTACGGAGGGATTAGCATAGTAATTGTTTATTGACAATGTGAACACCATGTTTTGCCCGATATCCGGACACCGCTTTTCCGATCATCATGGTCGATCGTTTGATCAACAATACAGCATAATGCATGACTACCATAAAATATATTTCATAAAAAGGGCCATACAATAATATAACTTGTCAAAGCTGCATTTTTTTCAAAAACGGAAAGAACTTCGGCGGCTCGGCCGACCCGATCATCTGCGCGGGAGTCCCCACTCTCCCCAGTGAATTTCAGTTTTACCTCCCGGTTTCGCCAAACACTCCCGACTTACCTGTGTTTGCTCCTTTTTCCCTCCGTTTGGCTCTTTCACTTTCCGGCTTTTCATCTTGCTTCCTGCAGACCACGTTGTGGCAGTATTTAGGCGCCTTCAGTGTGGGAACTGCACACTTTTTCAGGGCAGTTTTACGGGCGAATCCAAACTCTTGCTTGGCTTCGTCAATGACTGTTTCCATGCAGTCATCAGTGAAGCATTGAATGAAGTTCGATCGCGTTGATTTACAAAACGCACCCTCTCCTTCCTAAATTAGCTGAATCTCCCAGCAATTTTAGGAAGCTAAGTACCGGGTTTTTATTGGTGTTCTTTGTGCAGCCTCCAACAACACATGTTTTTGGCATTTTTAGAGACCTTCAACCATCAGGACGTGAGCTTCACGGCAGGCCTCTTGCATCCGTCCATGCTCGCACACTGCTGTAGTCAGTGATTGCGCAATAACATAAGCAACCTAATCCACCTTGCGACGTCATGAATTTTCGAACCAATCAAACGCCCTCAACGGCCAAATGCTCAAAAGTTTCGCCAATCCCCAATAATGACCAACTTTTTTGATGTGATGTTACACAAAACCTACGAATCCAAATAACTCAAGTAACTCACAAAACAGTAGTCTGATATAATATCTGCAAGGTGTATAATTGTTTCTGCTTTCCAAATTCTCACTGTAGTGACACTTTAAAGACTTGATTAATGATGCTAAAAGGTTGTTTTTCTGTAAAAAACTTTCTCACTGTAATGTTAAGGATATGTATAAAACTGTGTTAAATACACCTTCTAGCAACTTCCCTTCCGGTGATAATTTAGTCATTGCTAATAGTTTTGCCAAATATTTTGTTGATAAGGTTGCTGACATAAGGGGTAACATACAAAACAGCATAGACCCATCCTCACCTGTCCAAGCTCATCCTGTCCCAGAACTGGCCCGTGTTGTTAACATGCTCTCTGTTTTTCCTCCAACAGATACTCAGGAAGTCACTGAAATCATAAAAGATTCTCCCAACAAATCCTGTGCCCTGGATACCTTGCCGACTTGGTTGCTAAAAGCTAATGTCAATTGCATTGCTCCATTTCTTGTCCATATCATTAATTCCTCTCTCTCCTCTGGTAAATTCCCTAACTGCTTCCATCAAGCCATCGTCACACCCATCCTTAAAAAACGATCACTTGACCACAACGATTTAAAGAACTATCGAACCATTTCTAATACCTCATTTCTGTCGAAATTACTGGAGAAAATTGTGTACAAACGTCCTGGTTCACCAGTTATTTCCGTGACCGTAAGAACCGTGTCCGCATCGAAGGAACCCTGTCTGATGAAACCCAGGTTGAATTTGGAGTTCCCCAAGGTTCTGTGCTTGGGCCTGCACTCTTCGCATACTACATCAAACCAGTCGCTAATATCATTAAGCAGTACAACATATCCTTTCACATATATGCAGATGACATACAGCTCTATACTTATTTTAACCCTGCTGTTCCTGGTAAGTCCGCCACTGCTCTTAAAAACCTCTCTCGATGCATTTCTCATTTACAACAATGGATGGCTAGCAATATGCTGAAGCCAAACAGTGACAAAACTGAGTTCTTGTTTGCAGCATTCCACGTGTCCTAAATCGACTTGGAGACACTCTCACACTCAATATTGGCTCGACGAAAATCTCAGCCGCCCGCAAGGTGAGAAACCTGGGCGTTTTTTCGACTCTTCATTTTCTATGTCCAATCATGTCTCCTCCATCTGTAAGTCTGTTAATTTTCATCTAAGTAACCTCTGGCGTATTCGTAAATACATTGACCATGATGACACATGCCATCATGTTGTCCGTTCCTTTATAACATCCCGGTTAGACTATTGCAACTCTCTTCTTTTGGTATAACTCAAGGTGAAATACACAGACTACAAAAACTGCAAAATCGCGCAGCGAGACTCATTTTCTCTGTCAACTGCTCTGTGGATGCTACTTCTTTAATTTCCAAACTTCACTGGTTACCCATCAAGAAGCGTCTATCTTTCAAACTTCTCCTCATGGTTTACAAGTGCTTGCATGGTGTTTCTCCCCCTTACTTATCTGTTTTACTCACTTTGTATCAACCAGGCTGAATTGGACTCCGATCTTCTGACGATAAACTTGTTCTGTTTATTTCTAAAGGTTCAAAATCTCTTGGGGATAGATCCTTTTCTATAGCCAGCCCCAAACTGTGGAACTCTATCCCCATCAATATCAGGAATGCTCCTTCTACCGCCATTTTCAGGAAACGTCTTAAAACATTCTTGTTCTCATAACCCCCTGTCTTTGTATTTTGTTTCTCGTCTTATTCTGTTCAGCGCTTTGATCTTTTTGTAAAGGCGCTATATAAATACCTTTTATTATTATTATTAAGAGAGTCTCGCAGTTTTTGGAAAAGTGTTTCAAATTTTTGTTTGGTGGTCTTCCACGTGTGTTTTCCTTTATGGTGGAATGGTTATAGTGCTATCATGGTAACGGCATGGAGGAAGGAATGACACTAAAGTCATCTAGGCTGGTGGTTTGGTATCCAGTGGTCTGTACAGAGGAGAGGGTTTTTCAGAGTTCATGATTTTGTGTGTTTAGAGGGCCGTCATGAGTAATCCTGACCATAGAGTATGCCTTCAGATAATTTGTCGACTATGTGGCATGGAAAGGGCAATTCCAGAAGATCGACAACCCATCATGAAGGAAAGGCTTGCTGATCTTTTGAAGTCATCTTTTGAAATCAATGTAAGGGAAGATATTGCAGAAATTCATCTACCGTTTATCTGTTAATCATGTGATGTCAAGTTGAGGAAATGGTGGGCCAAGTAAAAAAAAAAAGGGAAATTGAAATCACCATGCAAGATCAATTTAGTTGAGTTTAAGGCGCCATCTTGCGCAAAGTGTACAGAAGATGCTTGTTCTCCTTCACTGATGGACCATGGACGGATGGAGGAGTGGAAAGAGGAAGGTATGAAGAATGGCTTGTTTTCCTGGGAAGGGGCAGATAGACTTCAGTTTATGAGGTTTACCAGCAAAGGTCGTCCAGTTGTTTATTTGACCATTTTCATGGATTTGACGTGGAAGCTGGAGGCTTGCAGCATTCAAGTGCCTTTACAACACCATCTTTGTGCAGTTTTTCCACCTAAGATGAATGCTACACATTTGCAGAAATTTCTGCAAAAGCTGTCTGGCTCTGAAGTGTGTGAGGGTAATGCAGATTTGGAAGAGTTGACAGCAATGGTGAGTAGGGATGGGCAAACTTCCCAGAGAATTACAGCCAGTGATTGATGGAACAATACGCCACTGCAAATGCAAGCTGCTGTCAGAAACCCGAAGATGCAATGTCTGTACTATCCATCGAAGTGAGCTACTGCAAGTGCTCAGCCGACATAAGTTAAGATTGACCAGGAACATTACAGTCTCTTCATCCACACCAAACAAAGTGCTCTCAACAGACCAACTGAAATTGAAGTGCTCTCTCCTTCAAACAGAAAGACAGAATTTAAAGCGCCGGGTGCATGCTCTGCAAGACAAGGTATCTGAGCTACTGGATGAAGAGAGTGTACTTCTTGATAGATCCCATGAATTCAAGCTGCGGGATATTGTTCACAAGTGCGGGGACGAGATGAGCAATATTCTTGGTGAAAGCTCTCCTGCAGGTCTGTTATGGGAACAACAGAAAGAATCGGCTATGAAGGGCAAACAGATGCGGTGGCATCCTGCCATTATTCGATGGTGCATCGCCCTTCATAGCAAATCTTCTTCAGCTTACAATATTCTCCGAGACACAGGGTTCTTGCGACTTCCTCACCCAAGCACTCTCCATCCTTACACCCACTTCGCAAACCCAACAACAGGATTCAACGCCGCTTTGTTGAAGAGAATTGTCACTGTTTTTAATGTAGAAGGATGTGCAGATCATCAAAGAAATGTGTCTCGGTTGTTTGACGAGATGAAGATCAAAGCAGGTTTATTCTTTTCTGTTAGGTCTGGTAAAGTGGTTGGATTCACAGAAGAGATGTCTGGGAGATAAAGAGCCAACCATTGCCACCCATGTTTTAGTTTTGATGGTTAGAGGAATTTTTTCATCAGTCCATGCTCCTGTGGGTTACTACCCTACCACTGGTGTTACCAGTAACCAGCTGTACCTCTGCTTGTACGAGTGTATTCTTTTCTTGGAGACAGCAGGGTTTAAAGTCCAGGCCCTGGTGTCTGATGGGGCATCTCCAAATAGGAAATTCTGTCGTCTTCATGATAAAGATAGCTCGAAAGACGTGGTACACAAGACCATAAACCCGTTTGATCCCTCATGGAACATATACTTCATTTGCGATGTTCCACATCTCATCAAGACCACAAGGAACAACTTGGAAAATTCTGGCTGACACAACAAAACTAAAACGCTTTGTGTAAGTTCTTATAATTTTGAGTTTTTTAACATGAATACACTAAGAATACAGTTTTAATATATATAGTTTTACCATGAAGGAAGGATTTATTTATTTGTTTGTTTATTGTTGCTAATTTTCATCAATTTCTTTTATTTCTAGTTTACAGTTCAACAAACAAGACATCAGCTGGACACAGCTACTTCGACTCTACGAATGGGACGTAGGCCTTAAGAGGTCATCACCTGGGTTGCGACGGCTGCATAGGATAAGCCATGAGCACCTTCACCTTACCCCTTCATTAAGAATGCGAGTGTACATGGCAGCACAGGTAAAACAAAAGTTCAAAATTATTTTTGTTTTTATGTTATCACAGTGATGTTATCACAGTGATTACATTTTGTTCAGATAAGGCACGTTGCATTATTTGCAATGTTTTTCTGAAATTTATAATTCAACAGGAAAACTAAAAGTTTCCTTTAAAATTTCTTCCAAGCGGTAATTGCCAATACTTGCCTTGGTAGGAAAATGTCAAATTTCTACCCAATAAATGTAACATGTATCAAGTCAGTTTCCCTTGTGGTTGATAACATTATTTTATTTTCTGTTGTCATTTTTCTTTTTAAAGGTTTTGAGTAGTACAGTTGCAAATGCCCTGGAGTAAATGGGGAATGTGGGAACGTCATCAACCGTCAAATTCATCACCCTGTTTGATCAATTTTTTGATTGCTTAAATGTGTCCAACCCGAACAAAGGAAGACGTTCCAGAAAACCTGCTATGGCACCCTACATAAGTCCTGATGACTGGCGATTTGAAGTATTAAATGAATAACAACTAGACATTGAGTTTTTGTCATGTGACAAAAACAAGGTGTTCGTGGGGAGTGATTGAATGAATAAACATTCTACCTTATCAATCCCGTGCCTGGTCCAGGAGTTGTGAATTTTTCAAAAAAATTAACATCAACTTCCGGTTTGGACCGGAAGTCAAGGTCAAATAGGGGTCACATTTTGTGTAGCGCGTTTAGTTTATGAAGATGATTTAGATGATGTATGGATTGTAAACCTCCAACAATTTTTTGGAACATTTACTTTCATATTCCGGTTTGAACCGGAAGTCAAGGTCAAATGAGGTCACAGTGTGTAGCGTTTCTTAAATCTTTGGAGCCCTTTCTGATGATGTATAGATGATAAAAATCCGATGTGTGGTTCAGGAGTTCCGATTTTTTCAAATATTAAATTTCATCTTCCGGTTTGAACAGGAAGTAAAGGTCAATTGGGGTCACATTCTGTATATCGTTTGTTAAGTTGTTAAATACTTGTCCAATGATGTATAGATTGTAAAAATCCATCGTGTGGTTCAGGAATTATGAATTTTGAAACATTAAATTTCAACTTCCGCTTTGAACCGGAAGTCAGGGTCAAACGGGGTCACAATAAGTGTAGCGTATGTTAGGTTTTATAAAGACCTTTCAGATGATGTATAGATTGTAAAAATCCAATGTGTGGTTCAGGAGTTACGAATTTTTCAAGTACTTCATGGATTATCTTTATGCCGGGGTGCGCAATATACAAGGTAACATCCAGCGATGCTAAATGTATTCCTACATGTAGTTGATGTAAACTGAACTACACGTTCAAAATGCATGTTTCTGTTGTACACGCGATATTATAGTATCTCGCGTTATCAAAGTGGGTCAACACAAACGTGCGCTTTAATGCCGGTGGTTATAAGACAAGATGTAAATGTCAAAATGTTATTTCTGTGCAAAAGTTTGAGCAGGCTCAACTTTCTACAACCTGATGCAAAAATTATGCTGAAATGATAAGTGGTTTTTGAGATACGAATATTATGAAATTTTAAATTTCTGGGTTGAACCGGAAGTCAAGGTCAAATGGGGTCACTTTCTGTGTAGCGTTTGTTGAACCTTTAACGAACTTTCCGATAATGTATAGATTGTAAAAATCCAACATGTCGTTCATGAGTTATGATTTCTTTTCAAATATTAAACTTTGATTTAATGTAATTCAATACCTGATTACGTCATCATGACATCATCATGTCTGTGTCGTCTTGATATTAAGGTTCAAATGTCTGATGAGTTTCAATGTAAAATTCAATTTCAATCTTGAGTTATGCTGTAGATAAGCCCGAAAATGATGTTTTTCAAGAAAAAAAACAAAGGCAAACTTTGACCTAGGGCTTGACCTTGAAGAAAAGGTCATACGATTTTGACGTTAACTTTTGAAATGTAGCCCCAGTCTTGATCTATCACATGCCCAACTATGAACATCATAGCTTTTATATTCAATGAGATACAGCAAATACCAAATGATCATTTTTCAACTTTAAAAACCTTGTAATTCGACACCTGATGACGTCATCATGACGAAATTGTGCAAGTGCCGTGCTCATGTTAAGGTTCAGGTATATGCTAAGTTTCAAGGTTCAATTAAATTTCTATTTTGAGTTCTGTTCTGGAGAAGAGTTCCAGTGAAGAAGAAGATGAAGAAGAACTAGAAAATCAGTTTTTGTCATGTGACAAAAACAAGGTGTTCGTGGGGAGTGATTGAATGAATAAACATTCTACCTTATCAATCCAATGCCTAGTCCAGGAGTTATGAATTTTTCAAAAAAATTAACATCAACTTCCGGTTTGGACCGGAAGTCAAGGTCAAATAGGGGTCACATTTTGTGTAGCGCGTTTAGTTTATGAAGATGATTTAGATGATGTATGGATTGTAAACCTCCAACAATTTGTTGTAACATTTACTTTCATATTCGGTTTGAACCGAAGTCAAGGTCAAATGAGGTCACAGTGTGTAGCGTTTATTAAATCTTTGGAGCCCTTTCTGATGATGTATAGATGATAAAAATCCGATGTGTGGTTCAGGAGTTCTGATTTTTCAAATATTAAATTTCATCTTCCGGTTTGAACAGGAAGAAAAGGTCAATTGGGGTCACATTCTGTATATCGTTTGTTAAGTTGTTAAATACTTGTCCAATGATGTATAGATTGTAAAATCCATCATGTGGTTCAGGAATTATGAATTTTGAAACATTAAATTTCAACTTCCGCTTTGAACCGGAAGTCAGGGTCAAACGGGGTCACAATAAGTGTAGCGTATGTTAGGTTTTATAAAGACCTTTCAGATGATGTATAGATTGTAAAATCCAATGTGTGGTTCAGGAGTTACGAATTTTTCAAGTACTACATGGATTATCTTTATGCCGGGTGCGCAATATACAAGGTAACATCCAGCGTTGCTAAATGTATTCCTACATGTAGTTGACTGAACTACACGTTCAAAATGCATGTTTCTGTTGTACACGCGCTATAACAGTATCTCGCGTTATCAAAGTGGGCCAACACAAACGTGCGCTTTAATGCCGGTGGTTATAAGACAAGATGTAAATGTCAAAATGTTGTTATTTCTGTGCAAAAGTTTGAGCAGGCTCAACTTTCTACAACCTGATGCAAAAATGATGCTGAAATGATAAGTGGTTTTTGAGATACGAATATTATGAAATTTTAAATTTCTGGGTTGAACCGGAAGTCAAGGTCAAATGGGGTCACTTTCTGTGTAGCGTTTGTTGAACCTTTAACGAACTTTCCGATGATGTATAGATTGTAAAAATCCAACATGTCGTTCATGAGTTATGATTTCTTTTCAAATATTAAACTTTGATTTAATGTAATTCAATACCTGATTACGTCATCATGACATCATCATGTTTGTGTCGTTTTGATATTTAGGTTCAAATGTCTGATGAGTTTCAGTGTAAAATTCAATTTCAATCTTGAGTTATGCCGTAGATAAGCCCGAAAATGATGTTTTTCAAGAAAAAAAACAAAGGCAAACTTTGACCTAGGGCTTGACCTTGAAGAAAAGGTCATACGATTTTGACGTTAACTTTTGAAATGTAGCCCCAGTCTTGATCTATCACATGCCCAACTATGAACATCATAGCTTTTATATTCAACGAGATACAGCAAATACCAAATGATCATTTTTCAACTTTAAAAACCTTGTAATTCGACACCTGATGACGTCATCATGACGAAATTGTGCAAGTGCCGTGCTCATGTTAAGGTTCAGGTATATGCCAAGTTTCAAGGTTCAATTAAATTTCTATTTTGAGTTCTGTTCTGGAGAAGAGTTCCAGTGAAGAAGAAGATGAAGAAGAACTAGAAAATCAGTTTTTGTCATGTGACAAAAACAAGGTGTTCGTGGGGAGTGATTGAATGAATAAACATTCTACCTTATCAATCCAATGCCTAGTCCAGGAGTTATGAATTTTTCAAAAAAATTAACATCAACTTCCGGTTTGGACCGGAAGTCAAGGTCAAATAGGGGTCACATTTTGTGTAGCGCGTTTAGTTTATGAAGATGATTTAGATGATGTATGGATTGTAAACCTCCAACAATTTGTTGTAACATTTACTTTCATATTCCGGTTTGAACCGGAAGTCAAGGTCAAATGAGGTCACAGTGTGTAGCGTTTATTAAATCTTTGGAGCCCTTTCTGATGATGTATAGATGATAAAAATCCGATGTGTGGTTCAGGAGTTCTGATTTTTTCAAATATTAAATTTCATCTTCCGGTTTGAACAGGAAGAAAAGGTCAATTGGGGTCACATTCTGTATATCGTTTGTTAAGTTGTTAAATACTTGTCCAATGATGTATAGATTGTAAAAATCCATCATGTGGTTCAGGAATTATGAATTTTGAAACATTAAATTTCAACTTCCGCTTTGAACCGGAAGTCAGGGTCAAACGGGGTCACAATAAGTGTAGCGTATGTTAGGTTTTATAAAGACCTTTCAGATGATGTATAGATTGTAAAAATCCAATGTGTGGTTCAGGAGTTACGAATTTTTCAAGTACTACATGGATTATCTTTATGCCGGGGTGCGCAATATACAAGGTAACGTCCAGCGTTGCTAAATGTATTCCTACATGTAGTTGACTGAACTACACGTTCAAAATGCATGTTTCTGTTGTACACGCGCTATAACAGTATCTCGCGTTATCAAAGTGGGCCAACACAAACGTGCGCTTTAATGCCGGTGGTTATAAGACAAGATGTAAATGTCAAAATGTTATTTCTGTGCAAAAGTTTGAGCAGGCTCAACTTTCTACAACCTGATGCAAAAATTATGCTGAAATGATAAGTGGTTTTTGAGATACGAATATTATGAAATTTTAAATTTCTGGGTTGAACCGGAAGTCAAGGTCAAATGGGGTCACTTTCTGTGTAGCGTTTGTTGAACCTTTAACGAACTTTCCGATGATGTATAGATTGTAAAAATCCAACATGTCGTTCATGAGTTATGATTTCTTTTCAAATATTAAACTTTGATTTAATGTAATTCAATACCTGATTACGTCATCATGACATCATCATGTTTGTGTCGTCTTGATATTTAGGTTCAAATGTCTGATGAGTTTCAGTGTAAAATTCAATTTCAATCTTGAGTTTTGCCGTAGATAAGCCCGAAAATGATGTTTTTCAAGAAAAAAAACAAAGGCAAACTTTGACCTAGGGCTTGACCTTGAAGAAAAGGTCATACGATTTTGACGTTAACTTTTGAAATGTAGCCCCAGTCTTGATCTATCACATGCCCAACTATGAACATCATAGCTTTCATATTCAATGAGATACAGCAAATACCAAATGATCATTTTTCAACTTTAAAAACCTTGTAATTGGACACCTGATGACGTCATCATGACGAAACTATGCAAGTACCGTGCTCATGTTAAGGTTCAAGTATATGCCAAGTTTCAAGGTTCCATTAAATTTCTATTTTGAGTTCTGTTCTGGAGAAGAGTTCCCCGGAAGAAGAAGATGAAGAAACTAGAAATAGAGTTTTTGTTTATCACAAAAACACGGTGTTCGGTTGAACGTAACGTGATGACGCAATTAAAAATAAGGTCTTATTAAGCACATACTTATGCAGGACCATTTACTGCCAAAAAGAAAAATAAGCAGGGTACGAGTCACAAATTGCACATGTCTGGATAATCTTATTTGGTAAGCATAATAAGCTTAGCTACTACAGGTATGTTGTAATTGAGCAGGTCAATGAAATTAAGCCCATCAGTTGGCTGAATCATCAGGAAGGTTTGAACCTTACTATACTCAATGCAGTCATGGCAGTTATACCCTTGATGAGCAAGATGCTGTAAGCATAAATTAATTTCTGTCCCAAATTCTTGAGTGTTTTGCATACCGTATGCTGAAATGAACGAAATATTTGAAATAGACAGAGATATCGATACCATTATCAGGTCTTCTTATGTGTATATAAATACTTTAATTAAAATAAATGCTCTGTTAATAATGTCCTTTACGAATACAAACAATATATTGTTTCAATCTCTTGCTAATAATGTAATACATATAGAATATATTGTTATCTGGTATTATTTAACAGTTTACATGCAGTTTAAACCATTCTGTTTTTGTTTGTTCCACAGATTCCACAGATTTCAATAAATACATTGAACAATAAAAAATAATTTTTCTACAATGTGTCTAGAATTTATTACTAGGCCTAATCTTGCATCACAATTTTTAACAACCCCTGTTTTTTCACAAATGCAATGTTTGTTTGACATTGGCATCAGGTTTTATTTTGGTGTTATTTTGCACATTATGAAAGCCCTTTAAAAATTTCGCTTATCTGGCACAGGATGTTGTACATTAGGCCTAAAGATTTTGAGAATCCCCTTAAAATGTTTCAGAAACGTTACACAGACTGTCACAATGAGATCATTACTGCAAGTCCACTCCGGATTTTGAAGTTTAGTTTTAATCTTATGTCACAACAAACACCCGGTTCTAAACGAAAGCAAGTTCAAAATAGGTCACTAACATAAAATTTTGTGCATGGAAGGAAATAGACTCTGAAAAAAGCTTTTCGGTTGTAGCCGCAGGTTGGCAACGTCAGTTCGCTCGCCGGAAATGAAATGCATGTACCGATTAATTCATTTTGCAATTTATTCTTAAAATGAAAAAGGAAAACCCGAAACTGCAAACAATTGGTTAAACAACCTGTAAAATTCAGGTACTTTGAAATAAAATACAATGGTCTTAACCTGAAGTGGAGCCACTCTTCAGATCTGGGCCAAATTTCATCGAGCTGCTTAAGCAGCAAATATTGCTTAACAATTTAACTACACTTCTTGAGATAAATGGAACAAATGTTGACTGTTAAATCAATATGGCAAAATAATCTGTAGCAATGACTTCATTGGATTTGTGGCTATTCATATATATTTATAAACAAATTTGGGGGAGACGGTACATTTCTAACTTGATGTAAAAAATGTGCATGTTTATTCTTATTTATAGTTTGCACAGAGTATTACACTATATGGACTACATGAAAATAAGGTTTCACTATTTACCTTAAACATTTTGTGTAAATAACATTAAGTGTAAGTCCATCATAATATAAGTTATCACACAAGTGAGAGTGGAATATAGCGCTTCTGCGTCGCATATCCAACGAATCTAAAGGATATGTGTCGTATGACACGCTATTTTTTCCATTATTGCACTCTCATTTGTGTGATAACGAATTTATCTTCAAGCAAACTTAACGATCAGCATGGGATACAAAGTTTCACTCCTTGTTGCTATGGATCGACCAATCAGAATCAAAGATTCAAGCCTGCTTGAAGATAATAAATTAAATCATTACATTAATTTCCACAATGAATGAGAATTAAGCAGGACATCAACAGATTTTCTTGCTTTTGTTTGTGGTTTGACAAAGGAAATCTATTTCATGATGATTACCACATTTGTGACTCTTTAAATTATGAAATACATGTACCGTTAAATTCAACATGTTGTAAATATTGTAGAAGCCATGATTACATGTATGATTTTGAACAAAGTAAAAGTAAAGGTCTTTGCGAAGTGCCTTTTCTGCCTTCTTTGAAACATTTCCACCTGATGCTTTCTTAAGACTCAAATAAACATTTATGAATGCTTTAGCTCTTATTTTAATCCACTTTTTTATGACCATATCCAACAGCTTGCTGGAAATTTCTCCAGTAATTTTTCCTTGTGTTAAACTGCACCAGTATGTTTGTACCCGTTTGTTGGATTTTATCTTGTCAATGACCTTACCCTGAATGTCAACACCTGGGAATTTATCTAAATTTTCTACATTTAAAACGGATCTTGTTTCAAATTCCATGGAACGAAAAAATATGTACACCCCATCTGACACATGAAATAAACCACCTCTTTTCTGCACCTCTATCCATTGATTTGTGTATTCTAAAAAGGTTTTAGCAGTTTTTGTGCAGCAAACTTTCCATGATTTTAGAAACTTGCAGTATGTCTGTGCCGTTACATTTAGCTGGTCTTTCAATTTTTTGTGCAGGGCGAACGGGACATACCCAGCTACATATCGCAACACTTGTTCCTCCTCTTTAGTTATTACATTTGTCTGAGGGATTCATTTGTTGTTCCTTTTAAAATCAGTTTCATTCCGATCCTTTATCATTAAATCTACAACTGCCTGAAGGAGATATTGGTACGCAATAAAAGTGTATTGCCCTCCATTGCTTAAAATTCAACAAGGTTAATAGTTCATTCCATCTTGTCAAACTAGCTAGACGAAAAGCATGGAATTCACTCCAAACCATATCGTAGGCCTCTGGCTTGAGTTTTTTGTTGTCACCAACAGTAATAACTTCCCACAGACATCTTACTGAGTCGATGCAAAACTCCTGGAATTCTGGATTATTTGTATTTGCAAGGAGGCTAATGATGAGGCTCATTATACAAATAGCAGTTGGGTAGGTGTCTGTGAACACTGGATGTTGTCTCATTTGTTCAAGTGCTGAAGCGAAGTATCCGTTTGGGTTCTTGAGAGCATCATCTAAGGTGAATTTTGCTGTAGGTCGCTCGGCAACTTCAGATAAAAACACAAATTCATGTACATTGTATAAGAAATTTGTTATATCTCATTTCATAATGGAAGTAAAGTTTCAAAAGCAATGTTTAGCCTTCCCTTGAAATTCGCAAGACATCAGTTTATCTTATATAAATAAAACAAATTAAATGTGATAAATGTAAATGAGCAGGTATGTTGACAGGTCTTTTGAATTAAAATATATGTATTTTGTGTGTAAATCTTTCTCATTTTAGTTTGAATTATTTCACCCACCCTATATACAATAACTTGAGCATAGTTACCTGGCTTTTTTTCTTTCTTTTTGGCACCTCCTTTGGTGTTGGTTGGTGTAGATGATGCAGTAGATGGCTCTGTCTTCTTCTTTTTCACAAGTGTACGTTTGCTTGCTGCTGCTGTAGGCAAAGCATTTGTTATTGGCTCGTCAAATGGCACATCATCGTCATCAGGTTCTAAGGCATGTCTTGGTGATGTTGGTTCTTGCTGATCGTTAACCTCTGTCTTGGATCCTATTGTGCAGTAAAATAAAAAAATTGGACCATCAATAATAACAATTTTAAAATAAAATTGGAACAAAAATTAGACAATGCAAAATTACCAGGTAGAGGCATAGGCCTATCACTTTTTATCATAATCAATCAAGAAAATTGTCTTGTTTTCAGTTGTTTTCTATTTTCACCATGTTTTGTAGGCATCCACCAACAATTTTCTCCATGAAGAAATGATGGGTCATTATGATATGAAAATATTGATCGAGTATAGACTGGAATAATAATTTAGGTTGTTACTGTAGTGTAAGACATGTCACTCATAAGGACCTATGTATTTTCCTTCCCCCATCATGCCCATGGTACAGTATCTAGGCGGAGTCCATCTAGGCTGAGGCCTAACAGAAACGTTAAGATTATTTATTAAAAGTTTGCTGAGCCTCTCCATGGCTGAGCCGAGTGAAATCCTAAACTGGCAAACTGTAGAACAAAATAATTGCATTACAATTAAGTAATACATTTTAACGTTATGCACGGGTAAATAAAGGTAGCATTTGTTTACCGGCAGATTTTGGAGTTACTCCTGATTGAGAGGGACGGCAACGTTCACAAATCCAAGAATCATCGGGGATCGTATCTGCAGAAAGACCAACACAGCTGTAGTGCCACCAAATTACAGTGCATTGGTCATCATCACAAGCTACCATTTCTCTTGTAGATGGCTTGCCACATACACAGAATTGGCGATCCTCCTCTCCGGAATCACTGCTAACATCTAACAATTCATTCACATTCAAATCATCCTCTGACACATCGCTTAAATCGCTAAAATCAGAGCCAGTAACGAAATCATCTTTATTGAAAGAGGCCATTTTAAACTACGCGCTATGCGCATTCTAAGCTTCGTCGCGACAACAACACAAACGACCGTGTGACGTCAGCAGCCGCGAGTGCGCAAGCGCAAGCTGCCAGACTTCCTGTCGCGTGCGGTAGGATTATCGCTTGTGGCTGTTTACTGGCAATTAGCCTGCTGCTGTTTTACGACCGCGGCAACAGTGCTAAACACTTTGAACTCCACTTCGTTCCAACTCCTTGTATTTTCTTCCTCCATGCATTATGTAAATTGCGGGGTTTTTACTAGTTTTGGTGGTTTTTTTGGCAACAGTCTTTATGATGCATGTTTATAAAATTAAGAGTTATGTTTTTATACTTGAAAGTTGCTTTACTTATATTCTGTCCTGGTATTTTGTCAATCAGCATCATTGGTAAGCATGTAGAAAGTAATTAATAGCAGTATTTTTGATATATGAAATTTGAAAATATACATTTATTTAAAAAAAAAAGCATGAAGTTTCTGGCAACACTGCTCCCTGGTACAACAATTACCAAAACTTTTTTTTTCACATTCCTACAGACCAACATCTTATCTTCCAATCTTGGAAGCAAAACTTTCCTGAATATGCTACTTTTAGATTTCTGACACTTTTAGTAACCACCTCTATTTCCCAAATTGACTTTTGCTCAAAACACCCCTTTATGAAATACTGGAATCTTCCATTCACAATTAACTGTACTTGTATCAAGTACATTTTTGGAAAGAGTAAGGATGTATATTTACCTTATTTAGCTGAGAGGTTGGTCAACTATTTGGTCTTTTCACAGTGAAGCTCACAACCTTCGGTAATTTTTACTTATAAAAAGAGCTAAATTAGGTGAAATATGGTAAATTTCTATTTTCACCCGTTGCCATGGAAACCAAAGTGTGGACGCAAAAAATACGCAAAAAAAAAAAATTACTCTTTGGTTGAAGGCCTTCACATGTGCAAAGAATAAACAAAATCCATTTTGTTAAATCTGCCACCACTTCTTTGATTTTTAGAACAACCCAGTCTTAAGTAGTGTCTCAACTAACTACACTTGATTGTATTCAAACCTAACTTATAGTGAGAGAGGCGTTTGCTCTTACCTTGTCATTTTCTTCAGGTATGGATATCACTTCTAATGAGTCGCCACTGTTTTGGGGCACTTTTGGAAAGCCCCTGTACAAAGTTTACCAGGAGCTGCAAAGAACCTGGACAACTCTTGGGCTCCCTGGTACATGCACACCTACCATTGCCCGGAAAACTGTATCCACAAAAGTAAGTTAATTATGTTCACATTGTATAGAGAAAAAAAAATATACCACTCCATTAAATAATACTTTTTTTATCACATATTTTACAGTTGATTAAATACTGCAAATTTGGTTTAATTGAAAATTGTGGCGGAATTACCTATTACCAATTGGGACGATGTGTCCACCGGCAATCACCCACGGTGTGCGGGTGTTCCCTAGTCAGTCCGTTCGGGTGGAAATGTACCGCCCCATGTACGGATCGCAATACACAGTGATCTCCTTAATCTACCTCAGAGGGACATGGGGAGGGGAGTAAAGGCATAAATAATACAAGTTGGTTGACACTGACTGATAGTTTGTTACTTTATTCTCTCTTCACTTAAACAATAGTTGACCTCAGGCTTATAATTAACTGTGTGAAATAAACCAGAGCCTCTCTATAGAACTGATTAAAGTGTAATAATGACCTATGAGACTAGCGTTTAGCCTCTACCTCCTTTTATGTTCCGGAGCTCAAACCCCCGCTCCTGTTAGGCCTCTGATTACCCTCCGAATCCTCGGTTAGCCTCCAATGGTAACCTCTCACGAGTGCTCCCCCAGATTGCCCGGACGTTAGCCTCTAGTAAGCCTCAAGCTACTACTCCTGGTTCCCCGGTTACACTGTGCACCCAAAGACTTAGTAACCTCCCACTTAACCTTCCCTGGTCGGTTGGGGCAATGCACTGTCTTTATGCCTTGTGTCCTTTCGATACCTACAGGTACTAACCTGCCTTGTATCCCTTGCTACCTCGTTGGCAAACGTCCTCCTGCTCTGTTGGCAAATCTAGCACTGACTCTCACAGTGTGAAGTTGCACGCTGCGCGCACCAACGGTGACTCATCCAGGCCCTTGCCCAATCACCGCGCACTGTGCCTGTATCCACGCAAATACAACCATCCAATCAGCGTGGGTCCCGTACCACTGCCGGATGCGGCAGCTACTGCTAATTGTAATGCGCCCTCTGTTGTCCTACATAGAATAGGTTATTCCCTACATTGATTTCCGTTACAATATGAATCCGATTTCATTATTAAAAGTATGAAAGTGCAGTAACATGTGGTAAATGGACTTATAAACCTGCAGTAAATAATTTATTAGACCTTTAATTTCAGCATGCACAATGTTTTGTTCACCCCTACCTTCCCCCCTTTCCATGCAGTTAGAGGGCTCTCAACTGCAGATGCAGACAATGTGGCCGAATTGATGGCTCATGAGCCAGCAACTCAATGAGCTTACTATGTGGCAACTACTCTACAAGTTTGACCAAAGTCACAAAACAGAATATTTGATGACAACCTTTCATGTGTAAGACACACTAAGGGGAAATAAAAATAAAAGATATCGTTCTGCTCCCATTGGACAAAGTATTTGAAGACCCCCAAAGTATTCATTGCTGAATTTTAATTAGCTATTCAGGGCTCGAACTTAGGGTGAAAAAAGACTACAGAGCATTTAGCTTAATTTTTTTTACTGGAACGGAATTGATTATAGAAGACCACAAGGGAAATTTTATAATTTTGGGTGAACCAAAGAACAAATTTACCAGAGCAGGATTTGAAGTGTCAATGACCTCTGGATTAGAGTTGGTAGAGCACTGCACGTAATCCGGAGGTCGTTGGTTAAAATCCCACTCTGGTCAATTTTTTGTTGATCCCCTAACTAATTAAAGTCTGGTACATTGTGTCAACAACAAAAAAGGAAAAGTGCCAGACGCAGCAAGACTGTGTACTGTATTTTTCAATCAAACAATTTGAATTATGTCTTCACTACATGGTGTTTTTTTCCTTCAGGATGAACAACCAGGATGCAGTAAGTTGGTAATAAAAAAAAAGGTTTTTTTGTTGTTGATTGTCATTTCTGTTTCAATCGTCATTATTTTGGAATATTTGGGGCATATTAAATAACATGTTCACAAGCATGATTGGATACAGGGATATTTAAGACCCTGCTATCACCCTTTTCATTCCTGCAATACACACAGCAGCAAGACTCTATCCTATGATCAAGTGATGCAAACATTAATTTTCCACAAGTCCTATGCTAGTAGAATCCCAATACATGTAAATATCAAAATGATATTAGGCCATTGCATGTAGACATGTGACTCTGAATGCTGCCAAGTTTCAGTCCCGTCTCGTTCGAGACCTTATTATATACCCAGCAAATCCAATACCTTAAAATGGGGAGGTATGGTTTGGGTTGAACAACAATTTCAACTTTATAAAAAATCTTTCACCTTGGACCTGCCCAGTATACATATGAAATATTAAAAGATCCACTTCAAAGAAAAGTAATTCCGGGTAATTCATTCATATAAAACTATTATGGTTTCTGTCTAGAATGACCGACCACCACAAGCTGGTAACCAGCGACCCCTACAGGTAAGATACTTGATTGGTATTACTAATGTCTAAACACTTTCAGGGACTTGTGGCACTTTCTTTAGGTGACTGCTTTATATTCCGACACCCCTATATTCCGACACCCCTATGTTCCGACAACCTCCTCATGATTTACATAGGGTTAGGGTTAGGGTTAGGAATAGGAAAATACACCAGGGTGGTCGGAACATAGGGGTGTCGGAACATAGGGGTGTCGGAACATAGGGGTGTAGCCCTTTCTTTATACCTCCATTGGGAAACAACAAGTTTACACAATTGAAGAAAAAAATTGTTTACTTGATAATTCAGTTACTAGAACTCAAAATATTAAAAGATCCTCTTCAAAGAAAAGTACATCCAGGTAATTCATTCATATAAAACTATTATGGTTTCTGTCTTGAATGACTGACCACCACAAGCTGGTAACCAGCAACCCCTACAGGTAAGATATTTGATTGGTATTGTAACGAAATGGTGCCCCGTGGGTGGCGCTCCTTAGCGTGCGATTAGGCGCATTTGGCGTGGGAGCATGTGCGTAGCAGCCGCTGGGCATTGCGTGAGGCTACCTCGTGTGCGCGGGTTGTTTAGTCAGTGGTTGGGACGGAGCGATAGCTAGCGGAAGCAACGGACGTGTTGAGCGTAGCTAGGAGCTAGGTGACGGGGTCTCGGAGCGAGATTTGTGTCCGTGGCAGCAGGGCTGTCGGAGAGTCATAGCGTCCGTGGAAGCGGTGTTGCCGTCTTGTAGTTGGTGCGGTAGCTACAGTTGCTAGCTGTTACTGTTAGTGTAAACCTTGGGGTAGGTTCTATTGCATTTCTCATTGCGTCAACTATTACAAATATTAATTAGGCCCAATATTAATTGACGTTCTCCAATCAATTCCCTTAAGGAAATCTGTTGTGCTTTGTTGAATGAATCTCTAATAAGGATACAAGGAATCCCCTTCTGGAGTCCGGGATCACCTTAGGCCCTTAAGGCATCAAATACTACCTCAAGTGACCTGCATTTACCTTAAGTGATATTTAATTACCTCCAGTGATCTGTATTTGCCTGAAGTGACCATCGTTTACCTAAAGGAACGGAAACTCACTTTACACTGTTTTGCAATCAATGAGAACTGTATTTAATCATTAAACAATAAAAGGATCAGCCTTGCACCAGGAAATTGTGTCAGTCCTTAATTTACTCTTTTGAGTCAGTGAGTTCTGTTAGGTTCTAGACCCTCCACAATTGTATCACATGCGGCGATAGATGGTCTCCAAACGACCTCACCCCTAGTACCAGCCGGACTGCCGCTCGCCTGTGCTGGTGCCGACCGGACGGGATTCGCCACATTGGTGTCAGAAGTGGGATTAGGTGTGACTTTGTGGGGAACAGTTACTTATTGAGGAATTGACGAAAATGGACCAGATGGACTCAAAGGCTATGGAGGAGGAACTTGCAGTACTGAGGATGGAGGTTCATCGAGCCGAAAGTATGGTGGAGGACGCTGTTGGGGCAAGGAAAATCATGGAGGAGGAGCTGCGGAGGATGCGATTGCAGCAGAAGGAACCGGAAGAGAAACCCAAATCAGACAGGGCCATGGAAACCCTTACACCGGAGTTGTTCCTTCGTACACCCAGTCCCATGGTGTCAAGTACACTCCGGAACACTAATTCAGGAGTAGGGTTTACACCTGCAAACACACTTGCAGACATGGACTTTGCGAGGGAGCAGACGGCAGAACCTAAGGGGGAGACGACTACCACTAGTCGCAAGGACAACAGACCTCGCAAGCCGAATATTTGTCCAGATCGTTTTAACGGGAAGGTTCCTTGGAAGGATTACAAGGCTCATTTCCAAGCATGCTGCGTGGCAAACGCCTGGAGTGATGAGCAGGCGGTAGTGTTCCTCGCTGCCAGCCTCCAGGGGCAGGCATTAAAGGTTCTGGGTTGCCAGCCTGAGGGAAAGAAGTCGTCGCTAAAAGATTTGATGCTCCGCCTTGAGCAGAGATTTGGTCCTGGACAACAAGCAGACTTCCACATGATGGAGCTTAGACATCGTAAGCAAGGTGAGACAGAGACCCTACAGGAACTAGGGACAAGTATCAGGGAACTCTCAGCCTTAGCTTACCCGGAGTTTTCTGATGATAGCCGAGAGCGTCTGGCTAAGGGGCATTTTATGGATGCAGTAAAGGACCGGGAGATAAGAGAAGGGATTTTCCGGACAAAGCCAGCCACCTTGGACGATTCCATTAGGGCTGCATTGCAGACAGAGAGCTTTCTTCGGACGGAGGAACATAGAATAAATGGGAAAATGAGAAAGTTTGCCAGGGTCATTGCAGGAGAGGATGAAGTCTCCATGCAGAGCCTGAAGGGAGAAATAAGGGACACGCAGGACTGCATGTCTAAGGCTTTAGAAAGAATACAGTCTATGTTGGAGGGCCTATCGAGGCCTGGGAATGATTACCGGTCTGCTGGCCAACGAGGAAGGACAAATACGGAATTTACCTGTTTCAACTGTGGCGCAAAGGGTCACTTTGCGAGGGATTGTACCGAGCCGAGGAAGGGAAGAAACCGGCAGTCGGGAAATGCCACCCAGCCAACCCCGGGGCCCAAGGGAAGGCTGGAAAAGGAGGAGGGACAGAAAGACACCTCCAAGGAGGGCCAATGTTAGGAATGTACCACCAAGGGATTACACTCTCCGGGAGCAGTTTGAATATGGCAGGGCTATATGTACCCGCTCAAGTGAGAGGAGTAAAAACGCAAATGTTAATTGACACAGGTCCGTCAAACACTGTACTGTCGGCGGCAGTTTACTATAAGATGCCACCGGAAGGAAGACCTACACTGAATACCAGAGGAGCAAAATTGTACGGGGCGGATGGTAGCTCCATAGACACGATTGGCGGGGCATTGGTAGAGATTCAGGTGGGCAGGACAACCCTTCCAGTTCAGGTGATATTTGCGAAATTGGATTTGGAGGGAATATTAGGAATGGACTATCTCTTGCCAACAAATGGACGACTAGACTTCAAGGACTTGGTGTTGACCCTAAATGGGGAAAGGATAAGGTGTCAAAACCAACAGGGCGCAAACGTTTGTGCCCGAGTGATTGTGGAGGAAACAACTGAGGTGCCTCCAGGGCATGAAGCCCTCGTCGCAGGGTGAGTATCTCGGAAATTTACAGGGATTGGAGTAATGGAGCCAGCAGAGACTACCGATTTGGCGAATAGAGGACTAATAGTGGCAAGGCTGTTGGTAAAACCTGAACAGGAAAAGCTCCCTATTCGTGTCTTCAACCCAGGACGAAGGACTTGTGTAGTAAAGGGAGGCAGTGTAGCAGGAATTCTCACCCCAGTGGAGGGCAGGGATGTCCAGGAGTCCGATGTGGCACTCAGTGCCAAAGAGCAGACCGAACAGCTACCAGTACATTTGAAAGATTTGTACACTAGGAGTATAGCCGGAGTAGCTAAGGATTACCATAATGAAATAGCAAGGCTACTATGTGACTACCAGGACGTCTTTTCTAAAGGGAGTGAAGACATAGGACACACCGAGTGGGTAAAACATCACATCGATACAGGAGATGCAAGGCCAATAAGGGAGAGACCGAGAAGGTTTCCCACAGTTGAGCAAGAGGAGATTACAAGGCAGGTGCAGGAGTTACTTAAGGAGGATAAAATTGCACCATCCAGCAGTCCTTGGGCTGCCAATGTCGTACTTGTCAAGAAAAAGGATGGAACGGAAGCGCTTCTGCGTGGATTATCGGAAGCTAAACGCATCGACAATCAAGGACACGACCCCATCCCTAGAATCGATGACTCTCTTGATGCACTTGCTGGGGCACACTGGTTTTCGACCTTGGACTTGGCGTCCGCTACTGGCAGGTAGCATTGGATAAGGAGGCCCAGGAGAAATCAGCCTTTGTGGTCAGAGGTGGACTGTATAGCTGGCGCGTGATGCCCTTCGGGCTTTGTAATGCGCCCTCCACTTTTGAGAGGCTGATGGAGCGGGTGCTTAGTGGTCTTCATTGGGAAACTCTTTTGGTCTACCTCGATGATGTAATAGTGTTTGGAAAGACAATACCTGAGGAACTTAGTCGGTTGAGAGTTGTATTTCAGCGCCTTAGGAGGCAGGGCTAAAGTTGAAGCCTAAAAAGTGTGATCTTTTCAAGGAAAAGGTTCTTTACTTGGGGCACATAGTGTCCCCAGAAGGGATCAGCACGGACCCAGAGAAGATCGAGGTAGTGAAGGCCTGGCCAGTTCCCAGAACAGTCAAGGAAGTAAGGAGCTTTGTAGGACTAGCATCGTACTACAGACGGTTCATTGGGGTTTTTCTGCAGTAGCGAGGCCTCTACATCGGTTGACGGAAAAGTCCAGGAATTCCAATGGACACCAGAGTGCCAGACAGCATTTGAGGAGTTGAAGAAACGCTTGACTGAGGCACCGATTTTGACTTATCCGGACCCTGAAGGGAAGTTCATTCTGGATACGGACGCCAGCGCAGCTGGCATTGGCGGGGTATTGTCTCAGATTAAAGATGGCAAGGAACAAGTTGTAGCGTATGCCAGCAAATCCCTGAAGAGAGCAGAACAAAATTACTGTGTAACAAGGAGGGAGCTTCTTGCTGTTGTGACCTTTGTGAAACAGTTTCGACAATACATATATGGACGCAGGATAACCATACGGACAGACCATGGCGCCTTGAAGTGGTTGGTGAACTTCAAGGATCCTGCAGGGCAGGTAGCACGGTGGTTGCAGATAATTAGTGAATACGACTACGAAATAATCCATAGAGCAGGAAGGTCCCACCAAAATGCCGATAGCCTGTCTCGCCGACCTTGCCCACAGTGCGGAATGGAAGGACTAGACTCTGGTGGCAGAGCGAGTTCAGCAGGAGGGAGTGAAGGGACAGTGCCTTCACTTGATAGCACTGAAGGAGACAAGAGTCCAACATGTGAGGCTAAGGAAGTCAGAGCCGATTTGTGTGCCGTTGGTGTACTACCCCAAATAACTAAGGCCGATTGGAGGGGGGCACAGCTAAGAGATAAATCCATAGAGTGGGTACTCCAGATTAAGGACGAAGGAGGATCCCGCCCAGTGTGGGAAGAGATGTCTCCGAAATCCCCCGCCCACAAAAATTACTGGCTGATATGGGATCAGTTATACATCCAGGACGGAATGTTGGTACGTCGCTGGGAGTCGGACAGTGGTAGAGAAGTGAAGTGGCAAACAATAGTGCCGCAGGAGTATCGTGCAGAAATACTTCATGAACTTCACACAGGGAGGACAAGTGGACATCTAGGGACAAAAAGGACCATGGCGAAGGTTCGCGCAAAGTATTACTGGCAGGGACTAGGAGCAGATGTTAGATCTTTCCTGCGGCAGTGTGATTTGTGTGCCTGCAGGAAATCCCCGAGCAAGAAGCGGCGAGCGCCGTTACAGCAGCACCAAGTAGGGGTACCCATGGAACGGGTGGCCATGGACATTGTGGGGCCCTTCCCGGTCACTAAGGACGGGAACCGCAACATCCTAGTTGTGGGAGACTATTTTAGTAAATGGTTCGAAGCTTATGCACTACCAGATGAGAAGGCAGAGACAGTTGCCACAAAATTTGTTGAGGAGTTTGTTTTCAGGTATGGAATACCACGCACCCTGCATACGGACCAGGGAAGGAATTTTGAATCGAATCTTATGCGGAAGGTATGCGAGATCCTGGGGATTGAGAAAACAAGAACCACACCATACAACCCGAAATCAGATGGCATGGTGGAGCGCTTTAACCGTACCTTGGTGAATATAGTAGCCATTCTCATGAAGGACCGTCAAAACAACAGCGACTGGGATAGGGAATTGCCCTACGCCACCTCAGCTTACAGAAGCACACCTCAGGAGTCTACGGGGGAAAGTCCGAATATGTTAATGTTTGGAAGGGAGGTGTCCCTACCCATAGATCTCGTGAATGAACAGCCTCATGTGGAGGAGGAAGAA
This sequence comes from Plazaster borealis, assembly GCA_021014325.1. Taxonomy (NCBI): domain Eukaryota; kingdom Metazoa; phylum Echinodermata; class Asteroidea; order Forcipulatida; family Labidiasteridae; genus Plazaster; species Plazaster borealis. Next base: position 8,477,029 of record CM037461.1, read on the forward strand.
GAAGACAACGAGGACTATGCCCAAACCTTGAGGCGGAGGATACAGGCAGCGCATGATCAAGCTCGTGAGGCCTTAGCTAAGAGTGCACGAAGGCAGAAGAAAACCTACGATCAGAAGACGATTAAGGAAAGGTTAAGGAAGGGACAATTTGTCTGGATGCACAATCCTGCAAAGAAGAAGGGCACTCCCTAAGTTACAGTGCAGGTGGGAAGGTCCATACCTTATCATAGATAAGCTGTCTGACGTTACCTACAGAGTACAACGCACCGAGGAGGAAAGAAGAAGGTCGTTCATTCTGATCGACAGAAACCATACGAAGGCAGGCCTTTAGAACCATGGACTGCAGAGTCAGACATGGGTAGTAGGGAGAACATTGGGCCTCAGGGGGAGAGCAGTCAGCCTGAGATGCAGAGCCCGACGCAGGAAAGGGTGCTGCCTGATGATCAGGATGTCTAAGTAGGAGAGGAAGAGGGACTAGTAGAATCAGAGTATGAGCCCACAGTTGGAAACGCTGGGGACACTGAGGCGACTCAACAAGGAGTCCAGATTAAGAGGAGGAGAAGTCCTCTAAGACAGCGGCAGCGGCCGCAACGCTTCCGTTAAACTTAAGGGGAAGAATGATTCAGGGAACAAGGGACTACAACGTTCTAACATTATTTTCCTTGTTTTCTTGATATTTATGCAGGGACCACACTGAAGGATGGATAACAATAAAGAAAAGGAAGGCTGGAGGAAGCCACAGGATTGGCAGGATGCCAAGTTGTTTGAGTGTGCAACTTGCAAGGAGTCATTTCTGTACAGGAAGAGCCTGGAGAAGCACATGGCTGCAAACAAACATGGCCCGAAGATCATGTACCATTGTGGCCGCTGTAAGCGTAGCTACACCAGGAGGGATAATCTCCGCTGTCACTACAGAGAGCATCATCCTGGTTATGTGGAGGAGGTGTCAAGGATTCCTGCCGAAACAAAGGAGGAAAGGGAGCAGAGGCTCAACAAGCCTTCAACCAAGACCCGGCCGTTGTCAGAGGATACACCGGAGACACATTCTGGTAAGAGAGCACAGCCGGAGAAAGATCATTCCTCAGCAAAGCGACCCAAGCTTTCTGATAGTTGGAAGAGAGGGAAACTGCCGAGCAGTACATTGTCGCAGCCAGCCCAGGAGAGGAAGGTGGATTCTAGATGTGTGACTCCAGAAAGGCAAGACGAGGAGAGTGATCTGGGGTTTTCTCTTTCACCTGCCTCAATGTCCTTGGTGGATCGGTGCTTTAGCCAGCCGGCTACAACAGAAGGGCCATGCAGCAGTGGAGGCAAGCCAAAGGGCATGTTGAAAGTGATTGCAGGCGATTTGGAGACCAGCAGCGACGGCGAGAGTATTGCAGGAAGGGATGTCAGGCTCGTTGATTCGTCTGAAACAGCGGGTAAGACCCGACCAAGTCCGGCCCACTCTCGGATTGATGTAAAGGCAGCACTACAAGGAAGCACCCTTAAGCTTGCTGAGGGCTCACAGAGGTTCACCACTGGATCAGGGGACGAGACCAGACAGGGCTATGTCAGGCCTGAACCTACTCCTGCCAGGGTGTATCGACTCAGAGGGGAACTTGAGCAGCAGATTAAGCGGAGTGAGCCTTTGTCACCTGCTGAGTTACAGCGCCTGATGGTGGGGAATGTCAGCCAGCTGAAAGAGGTCTTCCGTCACTGCACTTACCACAATGGCGTGAAAGTCTCTGCAGACATCACCGACAGAACCTACGAGGTTTCCTTCGTTGCAGGGTTCATCGTGAACGGGCAGCCTTCAGGCAACATTGAGTGACAGGCGATTGAGCAGCATCTCACTTCAGTATTCAGGGACGGGTTATAGTGTTCTAAAGTGTTTTTATCCTGTTTACAAAAGTATATTTTTGATATATCTTTGCGTCTTTTAAGGGTGCCCCCTTAAGGAGCACTCATTCAAAGTGTTTGCATTTTATTATCCTGGTTGATTTTATTTTTGAAATGTGTTTTACTTAAAGTTCCCTTAAGGAATCTTAGCAGACTCTTGCCTTAAAAATGTATAAACTCCCTTAAGGAGAGACTACATGTGTGTTTTCCTAAACTTCCCTTAAGGAGACCTTGTAATTACTGAAGGTTTGTTTAAGCTCCCTTAAGGAGCCCCTGATTTACTCAAAGGTGACTTGGAGGTGCGTTGTAGTGTATAAAAAAATCATTACTTTGTATAAATGTGTAAGCACCTTGAGGCACATTTCGTTTTTTAGATTTTTCAGTTTACGGACCAGGTGGTCCTAACGTAAGTAGGGGGCTGTGTAACGAAATGGTGCCCCGTGGGTGGCGCTCCTTAGCGTGCGATTAGGCGCATTTGACGTGGGAGCATGCGCGTAGCAGCCGCTGGGCATTGCGTGAGGCTACCTCGTGTGTGCGGGTTGTTTAGTCAGTGGTTGGGACGGAGCGATAGCTAGCGGAAGCAACGGACGTGTTGAGCGTAGCTAGGAGCTAGGTGACGGGGTCTCGGAGCGAGATTTGTGTCCGTGGCAGCAGGGCTGTCGGAGAGTCATAGCGTCCGTGGAAGCGGCGTTGCCGTCTTGTAGTTGGTGCGGTAGCTACAGTTGCTAGCTGTTACTGTTAGTGTAAACCTTGGGGTAGGTTCTATTGCATTTCTCATTACGTCAACTATTACAAATATTAATTAGGCCCAATATTAATTGACGTTCTCCAATCAATTCCCTTAAGGAAATCTGTTGTGCTTTGTTGAATGAATCTCTAATAAGGATACAAGGAATCCCCTTCTGGAGTCCGGGATCACCTTAGGCCCTTAAGGCATCAAATACTACCTCAAGTGACCTGCATTTACCTTAAGTGATATTTAATTACCTCCAGTGATCTGTATTTGCCTGAAGTGACCATCTTTTACCTAAAGGAACGGAAACTCACTTTACACTGTTTTGCAATCAATGAGAACTGTATTTAATCATTAAACAATAAAAGGATCAGCCTTGCACCAGGAAATTGTGTCAGTCCTTAATTTACTCTTTTGAGTCAGTGAGTTCTGTTAGGGTTCTAGACCCCTCCCCACAATTGTATCACATGCGGCGATAGATGGTCTCCAAACGACCTCACCCCTAGTACCAGCCGGACTGCCGCTCGCCTGTGCTGGTGCCGACCGGACGGGATTCGCCACAGTATTACTAATGTCTAAACACTTTCAGGGACTTGTGGCACTTTCTATATACCTCCATTGGGGAACAAAACGTTTACACAATTTTAAAACAAAGGATTTGAACTGCCTCTAGCCACCGGCTAGCACAGTGGTCTATTGGTAAGACATCTGCTCTAGCAGTGCAAAGGTCAAGGGTTCGAATCCCACCCAAGTATTTTGCCTGTACTTTTTCCCCCAGGGAACTCAAGAAAGTAATGAGTATACAGTGCATAATAAACATCTGTGTCAGAGTAAAAAAACAAACTATCGTTATGTTATTGTTACTGATGTATAGTGGTTGCAGAATACAAAATAAAACCAATTAAAAATTATATTGTAGCGGATTAAATTCACCGCCAGTAGAAATTAGGAATACGAACAACTAAAATCACTAAGAGAAATCGAGAACAGAATAATTGAAACAAGATGGAAACGAAATGCCGATACATAGTTATATTTTATCCCTTAACGGGACCATCCAAACAACGTATACCAAATGACAAGGCTTTTTGCCACAAAGGAAAATACTAAACAAAGTCTGGCAAAGCAAAGATTTCGGGACACTCCTAAACTAAAATAAATAAATGGTATTACCTTAATAATGGTCGGATGACTGGCTGCAACTTATACAACTTAAACAACCCAACTTTATACAGAAAAACTAACACCCAGCCTCCGACCACAACCTCCTGCTCCCTGCCACAGGACAAGACTGCCACCCCGAGCTCTAAGGCCCAGTGGTTTTATTAGAGTGGTCTGTAAGATTAACAATAACCATTAACTGCATTCCTTCTCCCAGATAGGGAGAACTGGAATGTCTAATTATTACAAGACAATTACAAATAACTGCATTCCTTCTCCCAGACCGAGAAATTGGAATGACTCTTAAATATTACAAGACAATAACTGCATTCCTTCTCCCAGACCGAGAAACTGGAATGACTCTTAAATATTATAAGACAATAACCAATAACTGCATTCCTTCTCCCCGACTGAGAAACTGGAATGACTCTTAATCATCTTATCCATCACAATATTAATATTGATTCTTTCAGGACCAAGCTGGATGCAGCCACTTGGTGAGTCTAAACAAAAATTGTGTACTTGATAATTCAATTACTTGAACCCAAAATATTAAAAGATCCACTTCAAAGAAAAGTACATCCGGGTAATTCATTCATATAAAACTATTATGGTTTCTGTCTAGAATGACCGACCACCACAAACTGGTAACCAGCGACCCCTACAGGTAAGATACTTGATTGGTATTACTAATGTCTTAACACTTTCAGGGACTAGTGGCACTTTCTATATACCTCCATTGGAGAACAACAAGTTTACACAATTTAAAAAAATAGGATTTGAACGGGGCGAGTCTAAAAAAAAAAAAAATTGATAATTTAATTCATATAAAACTTTTATGGTTTCTGTCTAGAATGATCGACCACCACAAGCTGGTAACCAACAACCACAACAGGTAAGTAACTTGATTGGTATTACTAATGTCTAATCACTGCAGTATGTCCACAAATTTTGGAAGTCAGTTTAAAAACACTATTCATGTTGATATCTTTCAGGGACTTGTTGCACTTTCTTTATACTTCCATTGTGACTTTTTTTTTACACAATGTGTTAAACAAGTATATATTTCTAAAGGGAATGATTCAACCATTAAGCCTTTGCACACAATTAACCTTTAAATTTTTCAATCCTTGGACACGGCAATATTAATCTGGATATAAATACCCTGGCATCTGACATTTTCCGATCCCTTTCCCATATTGTTCAAACAAAAGCAATGGCTTAGTCACATTGTCTAGACAACATAACAGCCTCAATTTAAGGAAAAAGTGTCGATTTAGGATCAGTTACATGTTGGAATTTTGTTAGGTACAAGGCAATTATTTTTAGAAAAGGCATCCATGATTATTGACATGACCAACATTGAGTTGATGCTCTAATTACGTAAGCATTATACAGTAGTTTATCTTCCAGTACACGCTAATCCTCCAATCAGATGCTCGAACCGGAGTGTGATATCAAGCGATAACCTACTCCCAGTTTTTATATTGCACTCTGCGTATTGAGAGTGTCAATGCGTCACGCTCCGCATACGGTCAGTGCAAAAATTATATTCTAAACTTTGCGCGTTTTTGTTTCTTTATGAGGTTGGTTGACTTATACTAGGCTGGAAGATAAATTCGTTATCACACGCGAGCTCGTGGAATACGGAAAAATATAGCGCATCTGCGTCCCATATCCAACTCGGCCTTCGGCCTTGTTTGATATGGGACGCACAGGCGCTACAGTTTTCCGTATTCCACTCTGTTCTTCCAGAATGATATACTGCAGTTGTGATATACTGCCTAGAAAATTTACCTTTATTGCAACACTTCCAATATTATGATTTGCAGGTTCACAGCTTTTATGGTTTAAAGAAACCATCAACAAGATTTGCGTCCATCTAAAGAACAGCATACTAACTCCCGCTCAAGTTTGTCAGTTGATGAAGATTCATTTTTTAACTACATGTTCTGTAAGTTTTTGCAACCATGCAAATCTATATAAAATGAAACTAGAGCTCAAGAGTTGTGAGATTATTTCAGAAATGCTTAAACGGGGAAGTAATGAAAGGCGTTTTCATACAAAGTTTAAAGGGAAGGTATACGTTTATGCAATCACTCTTAAATCACGAGTTAAGAAAGTTGGGCTGCATCTGAATTTGCAGCTTTATCCATGCCTGTGGCTGTTGCTAAGGACGTCATACTTTTCAACTCATGGTGAGCAACGATCCAGTCATAGCTGTATTCATAGCCGATAATTCGGACATGGTCCTAATTATTTTAATTACTGAAAACATCATACCTTTCCTTTCAGTGTCATTTTCTTTTCAAATTTCAGGCAAGATACATCAAGGATCAAATGCCCGTTTTGAAGATTTTCACTGACAAACAGGTGGCAGACAAGATACGGCACCCTCTGGGTACTGGAAAATACAAAGGTAAATCTATTAAATCTGTTAAAAACATCCTTGTCTTCAATTATTATAAATCTAGGGGAATTTATAACTATTGCCCTTTTGTCAGTTTTCGCAAATAAATAAGGACACCATTTCATGTCGATTGTAAACTAACTGGAGTTTCTGATACACTTTTCATTAACCCACAAAGTATGTAAAAACAGCCCTAAGAAAAAGTATATCAAGTGTATCAAAAATATAAATGTTTAATTCAATAAATAATGTGACGTTTTACTTGAATTTTCCTGTCCCAAGAAATAATCATCTGTAGAGTAGTATGTCCTAGAAATGTTATAATCTATAAAAAAATAAAAAAAAATTCCTTTGTGTTTTACATTTTGTTTAAATTTTACACCACAGCTCTGTATGGGTTTAAAAACAGTCCCCTGTTTGGATAACAAATTCATAACTTACAAAAAAACCCATTTAATATCATGTCAAAATTTATGTGCATAAAGACAAAGGAATGCTCATTAAAAAAAAATTACCTTTCCTTTCAACAGATTAAACAATACAAATTGTGTGTGTTATTAATGAAATGCGATAAAGACCTGAAATGTAAATGCACCATTAATGTTCTGTTCAATCTTTTCCATGTTTAAAAAGTATATTTATAAAGACGCTCTATAGATGTAAAAAAAAAAAAATGAAACAGTTATAATAAGTATTAAAAAATAGTAATGTGCTGGGAAAGTAGATCAGTGCTGGATAATGATATCAGATTATATTACCAATTTCCAGTCAGACAGTCAACTGGGCCCACCGACCGACTGAAATGCAGCAGTACTGCTTCCAAAGGTGACTTCTATATTCCGACACCCCTTTGTTCCGACAATCCTATATTTCGAAAACCCTCTCGCAATTTACATGTCAGGGTTTGGGTTAGGAATAGCAAAATACACTAGGTGTGTCAGAACATAGGTGTGTCGGAACATATGGGTGTCGGAACATAGGTGTGTTACCCTTCCAAAAGACCAGGAGCAAATTAGGAATAAGTGTAGACTTTCGCACGTATGAGCTTTATATTTATAGCTCATATGAGTTGGATCAGCACTTGTCTGGATTCATTTTTGATTTAACACTAATTCCCGATATGGTGTTGTGCTTTGGTGTAGATGGCTTACTTGAAGAGTTGGAGAAGCTGTGCAAATCAAAGACACAACGTTTAACTTTTCTGTTTCAGCTTTGATAGTACGACATGCTTACTTTGGAAGTGAGCCAGTTTTACCGGTTGCGCCTTTATGTTGCATGATAGGAAATTTTAGTCTAACCGCCGTGACTTTTCCAGATGCCTGGATAAGAAATGCCCAAAACTTAAAGAATGCTCTCCTGTTATTTTAACAGACAGAGAAAAGGCAATTACAAACGCAATACAAATTGAATGGACATTTGGCTCGAAACATCATTTGTTGGAATCACCTACGAGGTGATGTAAAATATTGGGTCAAAAAACATAACGGCTGGTTGGAGATACCCAAGTTTACAGAAACAATGTAAAACGGCTGCTGACCTGTAAATCCCTTGCTGATTACAAGTCTGTTAAATGTGATCTTTAAGTGAAATGGAGTAAGTCGTTTTTGACTTATTTCTATGAAGAGCTAGAACCAGCCATTACATCATCCAGTAGGTGGATTCTTGAAGATCTCAATTTATACACGTCTGATTCTGGAATTACTGTCAATGCCAGTGAAAGTTTTAACTGCGAGATAAAACGAATGGCCAACAGGAAAGAAATAACCGTTGACTGTATGGTCCTCCGTTTGTTCTAACTTCAGAACTACTACCTGAAGGAGACATTGAGAGGATATTGTAACCAAGCTTTGTATGCACTTAAAGTGCAGTACTCACACTTGATGAAAAACAGAAACAATGTAAGCCTGCCTTTCCTGTTATGTGCCCCTGACAAAGTCGCCAAATTTGTGTTTAATAGTCGTGCAAGTTGTGTGCCTACCACCGACGAAAGTGTATTTGTTGACAGAAGACGGGGTCAACAAAGCATGGCCAACATGATCATTGCCAACAAGCGAATCACTTGCGTTCCCGAGAAGGGCGTGGTTTTATTACAAGGGTAACAAAGGGAATTATTACTCAGTAACTCTTTTTCCAAAAGAAACCTGTCCTTGTCATTCCAAAACAACATGCTACCACATTATTGCTTGTAGAATTGCCGTCGGTCTCCCCAACGGGATCAAAGATAACCTCAAGGTAAATCTGAGTGCCCTGAAAAGAAACAAACATTGTAAACAAAATTCAGGCTGGAAACGACCAAGGGCAGAAGATGTTGAGTTTGATGTAAATGCGGCAGCAGACTCAACTTTGGCGATGGGTTCCAGGGGATACTCGTTGACATTATTTGAATCTTTTTTAGGAGAACCCGCAGGTTGCTTTCCATCTCCCTTGCCTACAAGTTTTGATCATTCCCCTAAACCAAACTATGCAACAGAATCATCGCTAATACAGATGGCTGCCCAATTTGCTGGGAAATACAAACGATGTTTCAATAGTAGGTGATGATGTGTCAAGCATAGAATTTGTGGAAGTTGACCTGTTCCAAAACCAAAATTCCCCATGGCAGGCACACAGCTTCCAGCAAGTTAATGTCCCAAAACAGGGTGAAATAGTATGCTATGTTAACCGAGTTCAGGTTCAGAGTGCAGATCTGCAGACACTTCAACCCAGAGGATGGGTTTGTGAAAATGTGATTATGGCATTCATTGAGATACGTTTACCCCAATCCAAAGATGTATCACAAGACAACGAAGTTTCGTTTTTGGTTGCAGATTCTCATGTTTTTTAATCTTGGCAACATGGGGATTGGCATTTTGTCCAAAACTGGGCAGGGTGCAATGATGTCTTTGTGAAAGACATATGGTTGTGTCCAATCCTGGTAAGAGGGAACCACTGGATCCTCTTAGTGTCTACTCTGAAATTGCATCAACTTTAAATCGTTGATTCAATGCAAGGAAACAATAATGAGAGTGTCAATGATTTTGCAGACATGTATGAGTCCATTTTCCAAGCAACATGCGGTAAACCAATCTCTTTGGTAGACCGGCAAATTCAAGACATACCTCGCCAGTTTAATTCCAACGATTGCGGGGTGTTTGTTTGTGCGTGTGCTAATGCAATTGTTGGTGGTGATAATGGAAATTATGATGCACACGACATGCCAAATATAGGAAAGTGGATCTCTCATACATTACTAGAGGAAGGAAAAGGAGACAAAGACAGATTGCCAATCTGCAGATGGAAGCGGCAATATAAAAGACCTATGTCGACTTTGTGTCCACTCACAAAGAATCGTAAAAACATGAACATTTCAACAAACACTTCCGGTAAAACCATGGACTATCTCACAAATGTCTCAAAAAATCTCATAGAAGGATCTTGGTCCAAATGTTACCTCAGTGAAACATGCCTGAAACCACAGAAAAGGCGTAAAATGCTTTATTGTGAAGGATGCTTGGACTGGTTCCATTTTGCCTGTGTTGATACTGATAGTTACGCAATACGCACTGCTAGATCTCACTGGGTGTGTGATAAATGCGTTAAATCAAGTTCTCTCAATCTGTCTAGCTTCACGGAAAAAGTTTGCAAGTATCAAGGCATACACGTAACTATACACAAACTTAAGTTATGTTCATTCCACTCATTAAAACCAGAGGGATCAACAAGACCTCTAACAAATTAAAGTTGTCTACTTGAAGTGCTTTCAAGTAATAGTCAAGATTAAACTTACTATTTGGCAAAAAATAGATTGCAGTTGAGTCTATCTTACGGGTAGCATCTAACATGTTTAGGCCTTTGCTACTTCCATTAAGAAAATGGTTAATTACAAGCCTATAATTATATACAACATTGAGGTCTAGAAAGTTATGCTACTGAGTCTATTTTTACCAGTAGCCTTAGAAATATTTGCTACTTCCATGAAGAAAAGCAATCTTTTTGTGATACTTATTTACTTGTCAAACCAGAGGAATCAAGAAGACTTTTAAAAATGAGAGTTGTCAACTTGAAGTGCGTTCAAGTAGTAGTTTTACTATTCGGCAAACAATAGATTGCAGTTGAGTCTATTGTTACCAGTAGCCTTAGAAATGTTTACACCTTTGCTACTTCCATGAAGAAAAGCTATATTTTTGTTATACTTATTTTACTTGTCAAACCAGAGGGATCAAGAAGACCTCTAAAATTTAAAGTTGTCAACTTGAAGTGCGTTCAAGTAGTAGTCAAGATTAAACTTACTATTTGGCAAAAAATAGATTGCAGTTGAGTCTATCTTACCAGTAGCATCTAACATGTTAAGGCCTTTGCTACTTCCATGAAAAAAATGGATAATTACTTAAGCCTATACTTATATACTACATTGAAGTGTAGAAAGTTATGCTACTTCCATAACCCTGGTAATAAATACTCATAAAGGGCATTATAGCTGTAGCCAATAGTCAGAAGAAAATGCTCTGCGATACACCAACAAAATTCCAAAATTGATAACAGAGATTCAGAGTTTGTCTTGCCATAAACTCAAGGTATTCGGTTCCGGAGGAAAATGATGAGCCGTTTTTAATAAATGTGGTATCATGAATAGTTTTATTAATTTTTCTCAAAATAGATGTAGTTACTTGTGAACCTTTAGTTGAATATATATTATCAAACATGTAAAACGTACACTTACACTATAACAAATTATTGCTGTGGAAAGCAAGACGTCAAATGTTTAGATGTAACACTTCCCAGCTTGAAAACGTGCAAAGTTTATGCTTGATCATCAAAGTTGTTGTGTACGAACAGATCTTGTCAAACACTACCTTGGTGGTGATATAATGTGACAACTGATGACGTCATGAAAGCAAAAATCAATTTGGATCAAGTACTGGAGATATGTAATTGGTCAAAATTTTAAAAATTAGTAAACTCTATAGCTTTAAGTAGCCATTATCATTGGCTATAAAAATGCCAAGTTTCAACTTAATAGAACTTGTGGTTTGGTGGATACACGGCTTCAAAAGGTGACCCTTCAGGGCAATATACTGTATGACACATGATAGGGTTGTCAATCTAAATCTCCACACACAATGTTGTCTGCATAAAGGTTTTGATGTATACCAAATTTTGAAACGATTATCATAAACTTTGCCTCAGACATCTAGTAAAAGTGCATTTTGAGTTGTTTTAAACTAGTCACTAGAGGGCTTCTTAATTGTTTAAAAGTTGCCATTTTTAAATTACAGAAGTAGAGATCATTAATATGACACGCAAATAAAAAAATTAATACCTATAATTACCTCTATGATCCGGCAAAAAGCAACCGACGGTCTGTTCTTCTTGACTTGATATAGATTTTCAAAGATTTAAATGTTTAATGTTCAAATACCTTGTAAATTGACACCTTATGATGTCATCGTGACCTAATTGAATCAGTTTCATCTCCTAATGTCTATCTAACTATTTATGTGAAGTGTCCTTTTGTTAGTGGACAATGGACGTAGAGAAGAAGTATTAAGAAGAAAAAAAGAACTTAAACAGAAAGCGAGATAAACCACAAATGTTTTCCGTTGTCAGTCTAGCTGAACAGTACTGCTCCATGGTCAGAGCTCAGAGCTCTTACTGAGGAGCTTCGAGGCTACCAATAGAAAGATGTCTGGGCAATACAACTAGGTGGGTAGCCACCCCCCCACAAGATGTTAAGTCGGTATTGTAAAAAACCAGTAGTTGTTGGGAGACATGTTGCTCCTTATTGTTGTTTACCGAACCTTGCATTAATTATTATTCCATAAAATGTACAAATTTACCTTTCTTTTCAAAGTCAACAAAAAAAAAATTCCTATGTATTACCTTTTGTAAGACTGAAGAGGAATACCTCATTCGTCTTTTTTGTCAATGTTATTTTGTAATCTCTTTCTGGAACTCAATTTTTGATTGGATCAAGGAAAAGACCAAGGCTAGTCTCGTAGTAGACCATGAGTAGATGTTGTTCGGTATTACTGGTAACAAGTTCAAATGCCCGAATCTTATTTTTTTAATATTGCTCGTTTCACATTTATAAAATGAAAATGGACAGACGTCCTTGCATCCTAGTCCTAAAAAAGACCCAAAGAGCTACTACATCTGCAATAAATATTTATCAATTTAATTAAGTATTCTGTACTCTGTGAATAACCGACTGTAACAAGTTTTTATTTGCTGTAAGAAATGCTGTTTCATTTATTTTGTTGTATATTTTGTTGTCAAAAGCGCCTTAAGCGTCACTGAGTGACGGGTATGTGCGCTATATAAGAAGCCACTATTATTATTATTACATTTTAATGTGTGTTGGTTGATTAGAGAGCAATGAAATGTAATCCCAGGATAAATAAATAATGCATTCATTCTCCTATACATTAAAATGATGTATCATACCCCAAAGATGTTGGCGTCTTTGCTACTAAAACATTTTGAGACACCTAAATAGTAATATGCAGTCAAGTACATATTAATAAACGAGTATAATGCATGGGTGTATATATTACAAAATGTGTTTTATGACATGACCGTCTTATCGTTCACATAGTAATTTTTAAGTGAAAATATATGCCATTGAAATGAATTAACATTATACAGAAGTGAACCAGCTTTCTGAAGGTTTTGCAATTTAGTACTTAAATTCGTTCAGAGTCTAATTTATACACGAATCTTTGAGAATAATAGATCAAACCACGCCATCTATAAAGTAAATCTAAAAACATTGTTTGTGTATTTGCTAACAATTTTTTGATCTAAGTGACTTCTTTACATGCCCAGCTGTAGTCTAGAATTATTTGAATCCATTAGTTGACCAGTAATAAATTTATTACCCTAATCATCAAAGTTATTAAGGGCGTGGCAATGCCCCCACTTGTATCCCGACGAGCGAAAGGGACAATATAATTATACAACCACACCATAGAATATACTTTTTAAAGTAAATAAAAAGCTTTGGGCATGACCCCCCCCCCCCCCTTCAAAAAATATTTTAAAATGTTCCATTCTAGGATATCAAAGAATTTGAGTGCCCCAGTCATAACTCTTTGGAGAAATGACTAAGTGCATGATGATGTGATACCTTCACAAGTCCCTTTCGCTCTGCAGAGGGTTTTAAACACTACGGCAAAGTTGGGTAATTCCCTAAGCAGGCTAAACGTCAAAGGAAAACAGAAATAAAACTAATACATTCCTACTTTTACCCAGTAAATAACGCCCACAGCGATATGGTGTTTACAATCTAATGAATAACTTGTGTTAATTCCCTAAGCTTCGTAGTAAAACAGAAATATAACTGGGATCGTTCTGACCTTTACCCACTACATAATGCAAAGTGTATGGTGTGTACACTCAACTAGATAACTTGTAATAATTCCCTAAGCGTGGTAGTAAAACAAAAATGAAACTTAGCTTGTTCCGGATTTTACCCAGTAAGTAACGCATAGCATATGGTGTATACGATCTACAATAACCTTGTAATTCCCTCAGCCTCGTAGAAAAAACAGCTAAAATTGAGCTCGTTCTGACTTTTACCCAGTCGGTTACGCACATCGTATGGTGTGTTTGATCTACTGAATAACTTGTTTCAATTCCCTAAGCATCGAAGTAAAATAGAAATAAAACTGAGCGGCTGGTTCTGACTTTCACAAAGTAAACAATGCACATTGATGGTGTGTACAATCTACTAAATAACTTGTAATAATTCCGTTGCAGAATAAAAAGCGTTGTAGTAAAACAGAAATAAAACAGCTCGTTCCGACTTTTAAGCAGTAAATAACGCATAGCGTACGATAGGTATGGCCATGGTGTATACGATCTACTGAATAATTTATGTAAATAAACACCTTGGAGAGTTAATGCACTCTGGGCACAATTTCATGGCGCTGCTTACCAAATAATTATGCGCTTACGCATTGTAACGTGTGTATTTCTATGGGACGCAGGGGGGCGTAAGCGCAGAATTTCGCAGTAAGCAGAGCCATGAAATTGGGCCCTGATTGGTCAAAGACTGGTCAAGTGGGGGTGGGGTGTATTTAACATGTGATATAAAGACCGGCTCGATGAACTAACTAGCGAATAAATGGCCCCTAAACAAGCACATTGTTGTGTAAGAATCCTATGCACTATGTGCTTCTTGAGCGGGAAATTACCGGTATCAAATCAACTCATTTCTTTTTGTGTATTTTTTTGTTTTGTTATTTTGAACAGGACAGATGGTGCCACGTGAACGCGCAAACAATGTATCAATTTAAGGTACCTGGTATAAATCAATGATTTATGATTAATTTAAGGTACCTGGTATAAATCAATGATTTATACACAATTACCAAAATTTTGAATGAAATTCTCTGATGTAGTGGCATCCAGTGGAGCTCTCTCAGAAGAGTAGCGGTTGAAGTGAATTTTGACCGACGATAGACAAGTCTTGCACATGCATTTTGGACTCTTTGTAACCTAGCTATCAGAGAATCAGGCATTCCAAGCAGCAACCCATCACAATAATCAAGCTTACTTGTGATGAGAGCATGTACAACCAATTTCATACTTTCTTGATCAAAATATTTGCAGATACGTCTGAGATTGTATAAAAGATAATATGTTGATTTGCATATATTTTAAACATGTGTTTCCATGTTCAAATTAGTATCAAAGTATACTCTTAAATTCCTTGCTGTAACAGAGGGTTTCACCTTGGAGGATCCAACTCTTACACCGTCAATGCTTATTTTTGAAATCTGTTGTTGTGAAGTTCCGATAACCAAACATTCAAACAAACCTGTGATGAGTTTGAGCTCAAATGGTCATCGAGATCACAAGAAAATAGTGAAAAGAGACCTTATGTGTTTTCTGTTTTTTTCAAAATATCGCGCGTGATAAAAACTATTGTTTTACTCATTTCTCAGAAACGATAGCATTTTAGGTAGAAATATTTTAAGGAACCCTTTCAACCATTACTTACTTTAAATCATTTAAGTTGTGTGTGAATCTGTGAACATTTGTGTTTTTCAATCTTACCAATAGTGTACAGGGCCTTTAAGTAACAGATGCCCTAATGACAGCAGGAAGATTGTTCCAAATCGTTGGCCCAGCTTCTGTAATGCGACAGTAAAGTGGAAATATATCGCAGAGTATTTTTGTTCAAGTCTATAAAAACAAGCAGAGCAATCTTAAAATGAATTCGTTCTCTAATCGGTATCCAATGAAGTTCCCTAGGTGATGGGGTAGTAGGTTCTCTCAAGGGTGTGGAACATATTAAAGGAGCTGTACTATTTTGTAATCTTGGAACTCTGTCCAATTCATATGACGTGGCACCAAAAAAAGGAGATTGCCATAGTCAATGCGAGAGGACTAAAGCTCTGACAACATGATGGAGAGTATCCTTATCAAGGTACCGTTTGATTCTCCTTATGTTACGTAATTGAAAATTGGTCGATTGGCAGAGGCTAGAAACTTGCTTGCTCATTGTCATATGTGAATCAAATTTTATTCCTAAATTGCAGACAGAATCAGTAGGGTCGATGCATGTATCACCCGTATGCCAAGATATCTTTGGCAGTTTGTTAAGGTTTTGGGGAGTACCAAGCACAATAATCTCCGTTTGTTTTCATTAAGCTTTAACATGTTACAAGTCATCCAATTTTGAACATCAGTAATACACAGCTGCAATTTCTCAGTGGCAACATGCCAAGCACCAGGTATTCTAGGATCAAAGGAACATTACAGCTGTTTATCATCACCATTATAAATGAAAGTCTATGTTATGATGAAGTATGATATGTCAAAGGCAACCGACAAGTCTAATGGCACTAGAAAACAACCTACAGGAACTGAACACATTTGGTAATTGTCAAAGACCAGTGTTCTCACTTAGTGTATCCCAACAACATGCATAAAATAACACGCCTGTGAAATTTGGGCTCAATTGGTCATCGAAGTTGCAAGAAAATGTTGAAAGAAAAAACACCCTTGTTGTACAAATTTGTGTGCTTTCAGATAGGAATAAAAGGCTTCTTGCAAGAAGTCTTTTATTATTTTAGTGAGAAATTACCTTTCTCAAAAACTACTTTACTTCAGAGGGAGTTGTTCTCACAATGTTTTATACTATCAACAGCTCTCCGTTGCTCGATACCAAGTCAGTTTTTATGTTAATATATATTTTGAGTAACTACCAAACGTGTACAGTGCCTCTATGGTGAATAACTTGTAATAATTACCCAAGCATTGTAGGAAAACAGAAATGAAACTTGAGCTCGTTCCGACTTTTACCCAGTAAATAACACACAGCGTATGGTGTGTATGATCTACTGAATTATAACTTGTAATAATTCACTAAGCTTCGTAGTAAAACAGAACTAAAAGTGAGATAGTTCCGACTTTTACCCGTACCCACCAAATAATGCACAAAGTATGGTGTGTATGATCTATTGAATAACTTGCGTTAATTCTCCAAGCGTCGTAGTAAAACATAAATAAAACGGAGCTTGTTCCGACTTTTACACACTAAACAACGCACAGCGTATGGTATGTAAGATCTAGTGAATAAATTTAAATAATTCCCTAAGCATTGTTGTAATACAGGAATAAATTTAAGGCTCCTCCTCCTTCGCACTCTTAAAACCGCCTCCTTATCGATGATTCATCGCTTTGTTTTGTTAGAACTAAAAATACATATGCATGAGCAGATAATTACCACCTCATATGAGATTTTTTCTCGCGCGGGCGCGTTTGCGAACTACGGCGTGTACGTGGGGGGGGGAGGGGCATACGTGCACGTATGTCCCATGGGATTCGTCGTGCGACATCCGGTCTGACCTTGCGCATTCGTGTCTTTGTGTAAACAACGCGCGATTTATGTCAACAATGCGAGAAAACAGGGCGCCACATGTCAAAATGCATTCGCGGGTTTTGAGATTTCAAAAGTTTTTAAACGGACTAATCAAAGAAAGGGAATGTAAGACTGGCGGGAAAGATAACCTAATGAATATTGAACACCCCAATCGATTCCCCAGTATCCAATCATCATTCTAGGATAAGCGTCACCTTCTATTAATACGTAGATCTGATGTAGTGCTCGATTTTCTTGGACGCACTTCACGGTAAATAATCACCGTTTTTGTTTACTTTATCCCAAATCCCCACCCAAAATATCTTTAAAATATAAACAAAAATAAAACATAGATTGTATAATTGTGCGCAAATCTACGAAAATCCCATTATTTTAACTTCCTTTTCCAGGTTATTTCATGAATGACGTTGGTTTTGGTTTTAGAGCTAAACTTTTTTTAACGGTACAGTGTGTAATTCTCGTCAAGGTCAATGGGGTCATTTGTATTTTGACACCGTTATATTTCACGAGAAACGCGCTCGGCACAAACAGCCGAACGGCGCGCCGTGAAAATGAAGTGTTTGTCGGGTGGGTTTGTTTTGGTTAGTTCGTGTCGCTCGTTCTTCTGTAGTAATTGTACCTGGGTAAACATGGGATTTGTATGGGGCATGTAGGTGCTTAATGCTTTAAACATGGCCATTTACTTTATTGGCAATTATCATGGAAGTATTTCGGACATAAAGCAGGCTTAAAATAATAGTTAAACATAAATGCGACCTATATTTCTACAAAGGATCAGTGTATTGATGCATGAAAAAAACAAAAAACATTAGAAACATAATTATTCAGACTGAGAATGTTTAACAGCCCCACACCAGGCTTAATCAAATCAAACCTGCTATGCTCACCTTTATTTTATTTAATGTTTCAAAACATTTATCCATCACAAGTAACTAGCTTTTAAAGAATATAAAGCCTAAAGTCAAAGATGAAAGCTAGTAACACTGTACATGTACTGTATATTCACATTTACAAATTTGAAAAACACAACTTTTCAACTAGCAATGTTGTCTTTTTTTTGGGGGGGGGGTAATGAAACAACTCCATGTATTATTTTAAATTTGATTACACTAAAAGAAGTTGAAAGGACTTTTTTGTTTTGTTTTAGTTTAACTGATTAAATAATACAAAAAGGACAATTTGTTGTTATTTCTTAAACACAGATTATACACGGATGAGCACAAGACAATTCTGAAATGCACTGTTTGTACAAATTCTGTCCTACAGCTAAAAGCCGGTACAGAAAAGAAGCAGAAAAATCCATCGAGAGACAGCCCTAGAACCCCCCCCCCCCGCACTTCTTATTTTGAGCCATTGTCAAGTAGTACTAGTAGTACACCCCCATCAGATGTAAAATTTGAAACAGGGAACAGAAACGATTGCTGAAGGGATACAACATTCTGACTGAAGGCAAAAATGCCATGCATCGACAACAACAAGATGTCGTGGCGGATATCATCATTCCCGAGAACCTCCCCGTTTCATTCCCTGATGACGTCAAGCCAACACGCTGTGTAGCTGTGAAGTCCCTCATCGCTAAAGTAAAACAGCAACTAGATGCCTAAGAGAAGTAAGACAAAAATTTGATGCTTATTTGTATGAGTTTTGGGGTTTTTTTTTTTCAGAACAAAATTTAATATTACCTTTAAAATTATTATTTGCTCTTTTTTTCCTAGCAGGACCAACAAGCTAACTTGGTACGAGGGCAACATGCCACATGACGAGGTTTGTGTCAAAATTGGAAACAAGGCGGGCGGGACGATCAAACAAATGTTTTAGATTGCCAAAGTTGGTTGTCCCAATTGCCCTTTGACACACCTTCGACACATGTGATCAGGGAGCCCATGTTAAGGATTTCGCTGACACAGGTAAATAGTTTGCAAATCGTATTTAAATCAACAGAGTAAAAATAGATGAATGAATGCAATGGAAGTGAATATGAGGTAATATTGCATTTACCTTTATGACAGGTCTACCAACTCAGACTACACATCAGTCTCGGGTTATACCTCAAGCATGTCATGACCTTGACAAGCAAGTGGCATCTGTGTTGGCCTACGAGATGAACATCACACCGAGGAAGAAAATCCAGCACTTGGCTCCTGCTTCAATAGTGTCGTCTCTGTGTTGAAAAGGGCTCGGCAATTACATCTGCAGGCAGAGGCCTTCGATGGGGAAATCCGTCTCAAAGTCAAAGAACTTCTGGACACCATCATGTCACCTGTGGAGGGAAGTGCATGCAGAGATCCAATCTTACAACGACTCCACTGTGGAACCAACAAGAACATCTGGTAAGTTTTCATAAACATAAAATGTAAATCTGATAAGCTTTTATTATCAAGTGCACAAGGCTTTCTATGAAATAAATTTGACCATACATTATTTTTTTCAGTTGGCGGAAGCAAAGGCCCTCCATGAAATAGCATTGTCCCGGGAGGCCCAGCTGTGAGCCAAAAGATTAACAACTACCTGGCTTACATCCGCATCTCCTTTTCCATCTGGGAATGCAATGCCGAAGATGCATCTACTTGAAGACCATGTCACTCCATGGCTGTGACAGTGGCACTTTGGTCTAGAATTCAATGGCGGGTATGGAAGAGGGGAATCTGTCCATGCCAATCTCATCACCCTCCGGCATGATGTCCGAGGACTGCATGAAGAGGTGGATATTCTGCAGTCTGTCATTGAGTCTCATTGGGTCATGACCAGCCCTGCCTACGCACCACCCGCTGCCTTTTAAAAAAAAATTTATTTTATTAATTTCCACATAACGACAAATTTCAATAAAGAACTTGTCATTTTCTCAAGTGTAAACAATAAATTTGTATCTTAATCTTTAGCGTATAAGCCGCAACATTTTTGAAGATCAAAATCAATATATTATGCGGCTTATACGTCAAAGATTATGGTACAAAAAACAGCTGTAAATTTCTCCTTTTAAGAAAATGTGCATATAGGAATTGAAAAAAAATGTTGACTTTAAATAATTTGAAACACTGCGATTCTTTGGTTTTTCACTTATAATTTTCTTTCTCAAGCAAATTGCGAAAGTGAGGCAAATTTCCTTGTGTCACAATAAGAAAAACCCTGTTTTGTTTGCATCAAAAATTTGCTTTGTATTTGCTTTCTCGTCAAGTATTAACCGAGCTTACAATATTATAGAACTACATCATGTACCATACTGATGACATCATGGTTTGTTCACCAGTTTCCTTCACCGTAATTAAAACACGAAGCTATCAGCACATTTGTTATTTTTAACCATATACTTTTCGAAACCTGTGTTTTCATTTAATCCCCAAAGAGTCCAAGGAATTTATTAATGAATTACAAAAAATTATTTTTACAAGAATGGTTACTTATTTATTTTTCATCTTGCAATGATGCAATCAGATGTCGGTCACTTCTTACTCAAGTCACTTGCACTCCAAAATATCATACCCAGGTCACTTCGCACTGTAAGCGAAGTCACTTCGCACCTCAATTGTCTGAGTCATGTGGCCGCCCGAATCAATAAAATTGTTTTGAAAAGAAGAAAAAATGTGGACGGCCCCAATCAATAAAAATTGTTTTGAAAAGAAGAAAAATGAATCATGAATAGAGTAACATTAAACATGAGGATGACAATTTACACGAAGGTTGTTTTAACAATTGTACCCAACCCAAGTCACGTCATAGTCGTGTATGACTTGGCTTAGGGTACGAAGTGACCGACATTCAAGAAAATGGGAAGATGATTTAGAACAATTAAAAAAATAGGATGGGATATTTTTTTTCTTCATTCACCCCCCCCAAAAACCCCTGTAAAAATTAAAGTCAACATACATGATGATCAAGCATTTCTGAATCTGAATTATAGTCAGCAAAGCATCCTAGTTGAAGCATTGAACAAGGAAGTAGATCTTTCCATGTTCACATTTCATGATCACTGCCCCAATACAATAGTAGTATTCGTGATTAACATGATCATCGATTTGTTGTGTTACTGTAAGTTTAATAATGGGAAGATGCCTAATAAAATATTAATAAATAATAATGCAAGCAGGAATAATCCTTCATGTTCATCCACTATATTTTACAATAAATAGCAGACTGCTAAACAGCTGAGAATGACTAAATACCTGAAAAGTCAAGCCTCTCCACCTGTTTTCTTCACCAGCTAAGCGTCCCCACGCCATTACATGTCAATGCACACAACGAATTGCCGAATTGCCAACGTGTGGCTAGGCTGGGCTTCTTATCTTGAAGACGCCGGTGTCAAGTTACATTACTCATGACCCTCATGGCTGCATTTAGTGTGGTCGACCATGTACTGCCTGGTGGCTAAGCTAACGGAAATCTTTAACAAATGTGCAATTTTTCTGCAGAAAATGGACTTTCAAGAATTCTAAACGATCCTGTTTACGTACAAACTTACTATTTTGATGAAGAAAGATGCCAGAAAATGCCATATTCATGAACAAATTTACGATTGAAAAAAGTTTAGCTCTCTTCTGCGATATACAGGATCGTTATAAACATCCTCGTTCATGATATTTCAGATTCCATATCCCCCTCAAATTGCGCTTTTTAAAAAAACCGACAAATGCCTGAATTATTCACAAAAAACGTATTTTTGGGTACAAAATTGTCCTATTTTGGAGCGACGGTCATATCGTCCAACAATCATATGTTTACAAAAATTAAACGACGAACGTAAACATCGAACAAGGCTTTGCTAATGCATATTCATTAAAATGACTATGGCTCCTCCTTCGCCCTCTTAAAACCGCCTCCTTATCGAGGAGTCATCGCTTTGTTTTCTTAGAACTAAAATTACATATGCATGAGCAGTTAATTTCCACGTGATATGACGTTTTTTCGCGCGTGCGCGTTTGAGATATACCGCGGTGTGCATACGTGACCACTAGGAGGTACGTACGCCGAATTATCCGAATGTCGTCTCTTAAACGCAGTACACTATAGATACACATGTCGTCTTTGTTCATTGCACTACACACGTGTATACGCTAGAACTGTATACGCTAGAACAGAGCGCTTTGCTTCCAGTACAGATTTTACGAGCATCCAAAATATTGTGGCGAAAATCATTCTTGTTTTGTTTCCTTCTAATTGTAATTCAAAGGAGAACGATCTTAGCCAAGAACTTTTGGTCAAAGTTGGTAAAAACCAAAAACGCTAGTTTATTAAAACAAAAAAATATCCGAGCGGCTGAATATTAATCTGTGGGGACGTTCGTTTGAGGAAAATATATCCCAATTTAAAGGCAGAGGACACTGGCAAGAATAATAGACAAGGGAAACATATATAAATTCTGCAACAATAAAAAGAGAGGATTTATTTCATCTAAACAAGAGCAGTACTTGCACTTATTCACAAAAATCGCTCAACAGTTGGCAGTAATTTCCACAATAAATGGTGACGTGGCTAATTAATAATAGTCCCTTTAATAAACGTTAACTACTGGACCTCGGCTCTCTCCCTAAGGAGGTGCTATAGGAAGAGTTAATCAGATTTCAATCGGACCTCCGTGCCCTCCGTGCCCAAATATAAATGTAGAGCAGGGAAATATTTAATAAATACAGCAATAAAAATCAATTTATACATGAAATAAATCAATGAGGTTTTTATCTTACCGATGTCGGTTAATGTTAAATTATTAGCAGCAGATCAAACAATCAGTTCTGGATCACAGCGAGTGTTAAACTATTTGACTAGACAATAAATGTGACCCGCTCTATCGTAATGAGGAATATTGGGTGAATTAAAAATGTTGAGTTTTGCATACCATGTTATTAAGTAAATCACTAGCTTTCCAGCAACACCATTTTTATTTCCGTAGCTTATTCCAAACCGAAGTTATCCACAACAAAGAAAATCAACAAGACAAGGCCATGTCCATTTTTTAACGACGTGTTTTTAATCGTTTTTCATTGTGATAGCGAGGTGAGCGCGCGAAGTAAAACAGCCCACACACAGAGATGATTCTCGACATTGCTCATGACATGCATGAATAATTCATCTGGTCCACCATGTACACAACAAACACACACACGTTCAATGTGTACGATCATTATAACACAGGCCATGTTTACAGTGTTCAGACAACTCGTCCGTCTGACAACTCGACCATTCGGACAACTCAACATCCATGTTTACAATGTTCATGTAAATTCAACCCATGGAAGTTTACGTTGGAAGTATGCCTACACCACCATGGTTTAGAAGCCTTTTTCGTGAGGCATGCAAGCTCAATTTCAATAGGTAATAATACCTTTTAACTTGGTAGCTAGCTATAATAGTATAATTACATGTCAGCTTACGTGAATCATGCTTTTAAAAATTAAAACATTACTGCAGAAGAAATCGTTTGTTGTTCAACTTTCAAGCATAAACGGCCTCGGCCCACGGTGTTGGCCTTTTTAGTTTTAAATGGTTTTATTTGTGGTACTTTTTGTACGACACAAAACACAATGTCCAAAGCTTCCCTTAAAATATTACTTGCTGAGGTGCTGTAGGTTTTGAGATTGAAAATAATTTTCGTCTCGGGAGACTTGCGTTTGTTTTGTTTTTTCGCATGTAAAAAAATAAATCAACGTTTTTACCAATGCTGGTTATCGATACTGGCATGGTAAACACGTTTTACATGCTAAAAATGTTGTCTCCGTCCCGAAACTTGCCGCACCTCAGCAAGTGATATTTTAAAGCATAGAGTAAAAGGAAGCCTTCTACCATCATCTTCAAACCTTGTAAATTTGTAAATCTGTGGACATTGTGTTTTTTGGTTCTCTGTACCAGTACATGTAAATCTACTAATAACAGTGTATGTAGCATGCTCATCTCTAAAGGAAACGGAAAGACCCCGTCTGATAATAATACACACAAATCTTATGACAAAAAATCAACGAAAGAGCTTTTTGTCAATTCAATGTGGTCTGCCTTTTTATGCAATGGTGTTATCGGTATAATTCATCGTTAAATAATTACCCCCATCCCCCCCAACGCCAACAAAAAAGAGAGAAAAGGTTATTGATTTTGTTTTCCCTTGGGTTAACTACAATCATACCCATACTTCTTGTAGATGTCCCTTCTACTTGTATGCCTTCATTGCTTACAAACAAGATAATTAAAAATACTCACTGACAATAACAATAGCAACAAAACAATTCAGAAATGAATTATTCATTTCTCTGTTTCCATTTAATGTTATAATAAATAATAAATACAAATCATTCATTCTCATTCAAAATTGTTTTTGTTAAGATGGTCTACTTGGCAAACTCTCACAAAGGGATATTACATCAAGCTGGCATTAACACACCGTTAAAATAATTTAAGTCTATATACATGTAAGTCTTGCAGTCTAACCAAAAAAATAAGGAGTAGAGCATTTAAAAAAGCTGTCAGGCAAAGAAAAAAACTCTTGACAATTGTTGTTCTGCTAAGCAAAGATTTAGTGGGGCACTACGCAAAATTGAATGCAGTTAGGCTGGTGACCTGTTTCTGCTAAGCAATACTATTTGGTGCTTAGCAAATTTGTTGTGCTCACAGGCTTTATGAAAATAGGCCCAGTTGATCTGCCTCTACAAACCTGGCTGATAGAGGTATTGAACAAGATTCATTAAGTGTTCATGCCCCGTAATATGGGGGGACTGAGGGAGGAATGGTGCTGTACTGAAAGTGAAACAGCATTCACCAAAAATACAAAAAGCTATTCGATGTAATATCAACATGTCAATTTGAATCTCAATCAAAAAATGAACTGTTCTTTACAAGAAAGTAGTTGTATAAATCATAATGGTACTCACCGGCTACTCTATTAATAAACAAATACATACCCATCCCAGCATCAAAGTATAGACCCACTGCACAACAAGCAGCATGCATACACGCGCGTCTCCTTCCCACCATTTTGGGGGTCAAAATGTGCACAAAAGAATGGCACTTGGCGTGTAACCACGTGTAACATCCTTTTGTGCATGTTTTGACCCCCATAAAAATGGCAGACAGGAGACGCGCATGCAAGTGCGTTGTGCAATGAGTCTGTAATCATTCAAAAGTAATACATATTCAAGCAATATCTAGTACTCTTTTGGAAATTTGTTTTGTTTTTACAAACTATTTCTTTAAACCAGTATTCTCCCACATCAGAAGAGCTATCCCAAGGAAGGGCGAAAACCTCAGAAAAAGAAAAAAAAAATGCGGAGAAAATTCCCTCCCGGCCCCATTGTTTCATGGCGACCAAGTTGTCAACTCTTAGAATAGCTCCTTCCTTTGTGGAAGAATTTTGGTGAAAGAAATAGTTTGTGTTAACTTTTAATTTAAAAATTGGCCGAAAAAAACAAAACAAACAAATTTGCCAAGAGTTTTGCTTGATGAATGTTGCTTGAATAAGCTTTTACTTCTACTTTGATACTAAGCAGAGTTCATGATAGGCCTGGACGACTAATGAAACTTACTACTCGACTAGTCGCACCTCAAGTAGTTGCGACTATGACACTAGTCGCAACTGATTTTTAATTCTCAAGATGCATTGTGGCAATGTGTGCCGCAAGCGCAATGTAGTGACATTCAAGCTAAAAGATTGAAGGTTTGTGTCACTGATACATTTGGTTCACCAAACAGGTAGTTGCGACTCGATTAATGATTTAACAGTCGCGAGTACGACACTAGTCGCCCAGGCCTAGTTCATGAGTTTAAATATCATGTTAAGGAGCAATTTGCTTAAGGAAACAAGTGATGGGACTGAGATTCGAACACATTCTGATGACTGATCCACCAAAGTTTGAATTTGATGCACTAGACCCCTCGGCTGAAATACAACATAAGTACATAGAATAGAAGGTGGTCAAAATTAATTGAATCTTTTCAAGAAAGGTGCAGTTTTAACAACATTTGTAACCAAGGACTCTATAAACTTACCCCCATATAAAATCCACACCAGAGTCATGGTCCCAATACAATGAAGACAGTTACTTACCCAGAGAAAACAGAAGGTGGGAGAACAATAAATTGATTGAACTTTACATTAAAGGTGTAGTATCAGCAATAATGGTACCAGGGACTCTACAAACTTATTACCGTATACCAACTACACACTAGGAGAAATAAAAAGTTGGTCGAGGAGCTAATTATTTGAAATTTTACCAGAGGAAGATAATAAGAAGAGGAAGAAAAAAGAGGAAGAGGAAGATGGGAGAGAGGAGAAGTATTTGAAACCTTACCAGAAGAAGAAGAAGGAAGAAAACAAGAGGAAGAGGGAGAGAGGAGAAGTATTTGAAACTTTACCAGAGAAAGAAGAGAAAGAGGAAGAAGGAAGAAAAAGAGGAAGAAAAAAGAGGAAGAGGAAGATAGGAGAGAGGAGCAGTATTTGAAACTTTACCAGAGGAAGAAGAAGAAAGAAGAGAAAGAAAAGGAGGAAGAAGGAAGAAAAAAGAGGTAGAGGAAGATGGGAGAGAGGAGAAGTATTTGAAACTTTACCAGAGGAAGAAGAAGGAAGAAAAAGAGGAAGAAAAAAAGACGAAGAGGAAGATGGGAGAAGTATCAATAATATTGATACATACCAAGGACTCTAAAAAATTACTAATCCCATAATACACACTAGGAACATGGCAATAATCGTTGTTCCCTACATTGAGGACAATTACTTACCAAGAGAAAATAAAAGGTGGACTTTCTCTTCCGAAAATTACTCAAAAGCACTGGACACTAAAGGCACTGGACACTATTGGTAATTACTCCAAATATTGTTAGCATAAAAACCTACTTGGTACTGAGCAATGGAGAGCTGTTAATAGTATAAAACAATGTGAGAAACGGCTCCCTCTGAAGCATCAAGTTTTTGAGAAAGAGGTTATTTCTCACTCAAATAATGAAAGGCTTAATTAAGCCTTGCACTTGGCATCTGAAAGCACACAAAATGTGTGAAACAGGGTGTTTTTTCTTTCATTATTCTCTTGCAACTTTGATGACCAATTGAGTCAAAATATTCACAGAGTTGTTATGTTATGCATGTTGGGATACACCAAGTGAGAATAAAGAATACTGGTCTTTGTCCAGTGCCTTTTAAAGTAAAGAAGATAATGGAAATTACAAACCTGGATTAGTCCTAAGAATATTTAGGGCATACTTTGAATCCCTACATTAATGATTTCCTAAGTTAGGTACAACTTGAAGTGGCTACTTTCGTCGTACTTTCTGCTGCACGGGGACGTCGACGTTCTCTTCGGTGGCGCGGTTGTTGGGCTTTGGGACTGTTGGCCTTGGGCACGTTGTATCTGCTCCCTCGTCACTGCAGAACTCTCTAATTTTATCATACAAGTACCATTGTCGTTTCGCGTCAAGTCTGGGTGGTGTAGTCTCCTCTGGAAGTTCAGCTGGCGGTAGCGTGTCAGGTGTTCGAAGGAGGTTGTACTGCTTTCCTTCCTCGGATGGTCTCTTCGAAGCATATACAACCCCAGGCTCCTCAGATGAAAACCTTCAGAAATGAATAACAGACTAACAATTAATTTAAACACTTGCAACACTTCAACTTTTTTCTTTAAAAATTAAATAGACTACTTTTTGTAATTTTCTCTGGTTGTTATTTCGTTGGTGACTGCTCTATATTTCGACACCCCTATATTCCGACACCCCTATGTTCCGACAACCCCCTCATGATTTACACAGGGTTAGGGTTAGGAATAGGAAAATACACCAGGGTTGTCGGAACATAGGGGTGTAACCATTTCGTTGAGTTCTTGCTCCTTGTTTTTCGAGCTGAATTTCTTTGCAGCCACTACCTTAGTAGAGTTATAAGTGGAAGTACAATTAGAAAGGGCAATAAAAATAATTACCAAGCATAAGGGTTAGTATACAAACAAAATGAGGGTTGTGTAGAGGCCCCTCCCAGATATGTAGTTTTTAGACTGTGTCACCCCTAAACAAAAAATGGAATTGACCAAAGACACCAGAGTGTGCTGCATGTGAGTGTGTCCATTCACTTGTACTCTATTTTGGCGAAGTGATAAGGGTTTACTCACTGGAGGTCCATTCTTGTGTCTTCGCCCAATATAGGTATGTGATAACTTATTTCTGTTTACTTTTAGGTACCAATCCTTCATTTCCATTGTTCACATTACCAATGAATTGAATTGACTTATTTTTGTAAAAGCAAGGCTCCATGGTAAGACTAACTTATTCTTTGAAGTTATCAAAAATTCCTGGCTCAGCTATAAAGTGAACATGACATGATTAACCATGGAGGAAGGACCTCCATGGATCAACCAATTCCTTTTGACACTTAAATTTGAAACCTTCCTAAGTTGATTAGTTTGGATGTCTCAGGAGAAAAACCAGATCTATGTTTATTAAAGGTATACCATGAAGGAATGTAGGAATTGTGTGAGATACATGGTTTAACATGGAATGAATGGTTAGCAAAATAAAAAGGAACTTTCAAGGCATTATACTTCGTGTAGCACAACCATGGAGCCTCCATAGCACAACAATTTCACTGTACTGTAGTATTGAATATGCTAACTAGGTCATGCCAGTTAAAACATGGAGAGCAAGGACTTGCTTGTTTTTGTGTGTGTGAATCACATGCATGAGTGGGTGGCTATCACTTGGCATCCCATGGGGGTAAACTTTAACTGGTGGTTATGGCCATGAGATTATAAAGTTAAGGTTCTCCTTTAGTGTTTAAAATAGGGCAGTATAGTTGGCCATCAGTTTTGAAGTAATGTTTCTCCTACAGTCTCTCAGTATTGGCCATACAGTGTGTAATGTATTGTTATTGGGAAACTATATAGTGTTACTTCTACTGTTTGTGTTTAAGACTATTCTCAATGCGAGTCCTTTAGACAATACTCTTTATATAGGCCTAAATGGAGTGTTCCTTTTTTGAGAACATCTTAGTAGATTTTCATTGTTATCGCTTTATTTGGTTCACAGACAGAAATGGGTAAGCAGAGTATTAAGGAATTAAATATGGGAGAAAAACCTACCGGAAATGCTGCAGACTCTTGATGCCGACGAGTGGCTTGAAGAACCTTCCAAGAAAGGTCTGCCAGTCAGAAGATGGGACGAAGACTTCCTGCGACTCGCTGCCAACTTGTTGGGCCACATTCAAACCGCTTGCTGTACTCTGGACGGTCATGCGCGATATATCATCCAGGGATGACACGTCTGTGCGGCAGTACTTCTGCTTAAGAAGGCCAAAACACCAATCCGGACTGAATTTGGTGTGACCAGCCACCATGAAGTTGAGGGAGACGTCCTTGTGAAGTCCATTTAGAGTCCTCCAGATGAGATAGAAAAGCATGTACCTATTTTTGTTCTGTCCTGAGCAGTTGTCGCACTGTAGACTGAGATTCTCTTCGCCAAGTCCATGGTATGTGAAGAAGTGATGTAAGTAGCTGATTACCAATGAGGTAGTTCACTTGTTGAGGAATTCCCTCGCAGCAGACTCCGAAGATGCCGCATTTTCTTGGAGTCATAAAGTACATCGGCCCTGGCTGGAGAGGATTTGATGGGTAGTGAATCTGCTGGGCGAAATCAAAAGAATAGTGCACTCCCTGGAGCACGGCGGGTTAGGGTCTTCTAGGTTGAAGTTTCCATGTGCAATGACGACTTTGGCATCAGCAACCTGCTTCTTGCAGGGATGCCAGTGACTCTTTCCTTCAGAGCCTGAAAAAAATTCGCTGCGAAGGAAAGGGGGTCCCTGCCCCCGCCGCTCAGACCAAAAAACAATAAAAAAACATAACAGCGATTTTTTTTATAAAACATGAAGAAAAAGAAAATTTACCCGCGTTGTCGATCTTCCTCATGTAGTCTGATAAAAAATAACCCCCACTGTCTTTCATTGGCTGCTCACTTTACTCTCCCCTGTATGGGTAAAATCACTCCAATTCAACAAAAGAAAAACCCAGAAGTTATTTTGTTAAATAATATTTCTGCTGAGGCTTGGTTTTGTAATCTTGTTACTGTTTTTGCACCTTTAGGTTAACTAGCGGGAAACCCGCGCTACGCGCGGGTCCTGCTAGAGCTCCGTGCCGTTTCGATTTCACAAAGCACTAAGATTGATCTTAACTTTGTATCAATCTGCTAAGTAAAGTGTGATGTCACAATACAAATTACCCTGTCACTGTTTGTTTAATTTTTCCCGTTCAGTTTATTATTTTCCTGTCCCGTATCATTTATTAGTCCCTTTTCTTTTTTCCTGTCCCGTATTATTTCCCCAGCCACGTTAATTTTTTTCGTCCTGTTCATTACTTTCGTTTGCGCAACTTTACGTGTTTTTTGCAAACGATGTTCTTTGTTTTGTGCAAATTCCTGTACTGTGGGTCCCGCTAGACAGGTAAACTGGGCAGTTAGCACACCTGAATACCTGCTACGCATAACAATGTGCACTGTTGATGATCTTATCATAGTTCAAGGGGTTGATGCGTTGCACAATGACCACGTGACGACAGTAAAGCTGCGATGACATCATCAGATCACATCAAGACATCAGTAGTGTTAGTTTTACTGTCAACTGCCACTTTAATATAAAAAAACAATATTCAGGAAACACCAATCAAATTGCTTTATTGGAAAACGTTAATGTTTCGCCAATGAAAGTAACTGCGGAAGTGTCAAAATATCGTCAATGTTGAAACAGAATAAGCCAATAAGCCAAAGACTTTAAGAAATTTAAAACTCATCTGGTTAAACAAGCTAGCATAACAATAAAAACAGTTTGAAATTGAAATATTGTGTTTGTGTTTTGAAACTTACAAAATAAGCCAATAAGCCAAAGACTTTTAGAAATTTAAAACCCATCTGGTTAAACGTGCTAGCGTCACATAATAAAATAAAACCTGCCTCATTCCCCGCCCCTTCCTCTCCCGTTCTTTGCTTGCACTGTACGCGCGCGCGGCCCATAGCAACAGTTCTTTGCTTGCACTGTCTGTGCGCCCATAGCAACAGTGAAAACGGCGCGCAAAAACCCATACATTTTGGTGTTTTTTCGCCCATAAATCTGTCAATTCTGAACGGATTTTGTTCAAAAATAGATGAGTGTCAAGACAAATTCAACTCCTTTCTTCCTTGTAAATTTGGCGAGATTTGATGCGGTATCCAGGGAGGAGATCCAATAACATACACACACACACACAAACCGAGGACTTTAACAAAAGGGATAATAATAATTAATAAAATAAAACCTGCCTCATTCCCCGCCCCTTCCTCTCCCGTTCTTTGCTTGCACTGTACGCGCGCGCGGCCCATAGCAACAGTTCTTTGCTTGCACTGTACGCGCGCGCGGCCCATAGCAACAGTGAAAACGGCGTGCAAAAACCCATACATTTTGGTGTTTTTTCGCCCATAAATCTGTCAATTCTGAACGGATTTTGTTCAAAAATAGATGAGTGTCAAGACAAAGTCAACTCCTTTCTTCCTTGTAAATTTGGCGAGATTTAATGCGGTATCCAGGGAGGAGATCCAATAACATACACACACACACACAAACCGAGGACTTTAACAAAAGGGATCCGGGGAAAAGGTGTACCGAGGACGTCCTCGCTTTGATTTCGTGTACAAAACCAATGGGGACGTCGCTGAAAAAAACTATGTCCAAACAATGGGAGAACAAAGAGAAGTCCTCGGTTTACACCTTACACATACATGTGTGCGTACACATGCCCACACACACACACAGACACGATTCGGCTATTTATAAAGAGATGCAGGCAATTTTATTTAGGTAGATGGGGCCCCAATATTTGTTTATTTTTTTATTTTTCTTATTTTTCTAAAACAACCCTGGCATTATGAAAGGGTTTGGGTACTTTTTGTAGCACATAAAATACAATGTCCAAAGATTTGCATTCATCTAAACAGTTTGAAGATAATGATGGTAGAAAGCTTCCCATAAAATAATAACGGCCAGGGTGCTTTAGTTTTTGAGAAATGAGTAAAACAAGTCAGGAAATTGATTTTAGCATGTAAACCATGTTTACCAGTTATGGTAATTATACCAAAACTAGTAAATACGTTTTTCATGCTAAAATTGAGACGAAAATTAATTTTGTGACATTGATTTACTCATTTCACAAAAACCACATCATCTCAGCAAGAAATATTTTAAGGGAAGCTTAAATTCCTACTTTTTTTTTTTTTTGCCTACCCGTTTTTCAATAGCTGGCTGGTAGTAGTCCCTCCAGATGCTGGCTTTCGAGATCGTTGATGGCAGAAGACGAAGATCTGATCTCTTGAATCCAGAAACACGACCAGGAAGAAGAAGTGCATGTTCCTCTGCAAAATTGTTGATAAATTGGAAAACTCGTGTCGTATCCTCGAAGCTCAAAACTCTCCTATACTCTCAACTCGACCACCAGACTTCTTACGCTGTGGAGTAAGCCCTTGCTCCCGGTACCTTTGTTGCACTGCAATTACCGTAATCTTGTTGATGCTAAAAAAAGTATACAAATAAGACAATTTTTAGGCTTTTTTAATTGCTTTTTTTCTTCATCAATTCCAAAATACATCACAAAGTGTCACCTCACATTCACAGAGCAATTTTTTTGTAGAAAATATCACATTGTACTCACGCATGAAGGAAACGAAAGGTCTTGGAGCAAACTCTCTTGCTTCTGACGTAGTGGACACTATGGGTTCTCTTGCGCTCTTTACTAACATCGTTGGGCTTGAAGTAGGATACTGTTTCGCTCATGTTCATCGAAGTATGAAAGATCCCCAGCAGTATCGGGTCTTTTTCTCCTGAACAAACTTGAGTCAATAAGCCAATAATGAGCCAAACATATGAAGCATTATGTTAGTTTAGGGAAGTTAAACGATGAAGATTTTAAAAAGGGGGAAACAAACTATTATTGTAATAATCGAATAGACACTTGACTTGGGCCTCATTAAACTGATATAGGGATACTCATAATTCACAAACTGCTTAAAAACTATCATCTACAAGAACGAGGTTGTTTCTTATTGTCTCTGTCAGTGTCACTGCTACTCCACTACTACTACTAGTGTTTAGTGGCGGCACTATAGCACACTGCTCTAGTTTGTATTGAGTAGTATAGCAAAACAAACACATAAATCTAAGTAGTTATAGAAAAATCACTTAAAAGTTTGACAGATATAAGCCCGGTTCATACTTCCTGCGAATGCGAATTTGACTTGAATTTGACATCACAACTCTACGTCAACGTTCGTATCGTATTTGCATTCGCAGGAAGTATGAACTGGGCTATAAGCTCTTTTTAATTTATTGGCCCAATGACAAACAAAACCAGGGCACTAATGTAAAGCACATTAATACGTTATTGTAAAATGCACCATAATTATTTCTAAAATTAAACTAGTTGAAGTAGGCCCCCCCCCTATTGAATTATTATTGTTATTACTGTCCATTGCATAAGTCATAAATAAGAATAGATCGACACTGAGATTGGAATGGTACTGTCAAGTCATCATTACTCTGTTTCCCCACCCCAGTAGTCCTAATATGTATTTCCTAACTAAACTACATGTATTGTAAAACTTAAGAAGGTACAACAATTCAACCCCATCCATGATTTTATGATGATTGGTACTGTACCTTCTGTCAATCCCTGCATGTCTAAGCGAATTTTGATTACTTCCTCGTTGATGAATTGCTGGATACACGGTCTTTCTTAATGTAGAACAGTCACAGCTGAAGTCAATGGCTCTCTGTTGCTCTACGTCGGGTACCGTGTAGGTATTATCCGCATAGACAGAAAACATCGCCCGACCGTGGGGGCTGTGAAACCGGCTACAATCCTGCCGAAGCGGCCCAAAGTTTTGTGACGTCATCGGATCAACATCGAAACTGCGCATTTGTCTGTACTTGTTTTATGCCTCTGAAGAAGGTCCGGTCTGGATCGAAAGCTAAGGCCATCTACCCTACTCATTATGTATATAAATATATATATGTAATAAATTCAGAATATGAGTTAAACAAACTCTGGCATATCTCTCTTCTGGACAGACTGTTTCGTACCATAAGGCACTCATCAGCAGAATGACGAAAATAGAATACAAGTAGTATCTTACCTTATTTCGAATGATAAAGCATGCGCAAGCGTGACGCGTGCTACGTCATTGAAGTTAGTACGTGTTTACGTCACTGAAGTAAGAACACATCTGTCTCGATGCCGGCACTTTGAGACGATTTCGCTTTTCTTATTCAGTGTACCTAGGTCTGGCCTACAAATGATTATGTACTTCTCTGCTATACACAAATTACATCTCTTGTTTACGTTAGAGTATGGCAGTGCTTTGTGAACAATGTCCCATCTTATTTCATAGTCTTTCCCCTCGTCCTTTAAGTCCCATATATGTTTACTTAGCTCTGTTTGTGCCCTCATGCTATCGGATCTGAATGACCTCTTGTGGTTCGCCAGTCTCGCCTTGAAGGTTGTGGATGTCAGCCCGACGTATGCCTCCTTCCTGCCTTCGCTCGTGACGGTGGCTCGGTACACAATGTTCTTGCTGAGGCACTCCCCGTTCAGCGGGCATTCGGCATTCCAGCGGCAACTGCATGTTCTACCACCGACGTCGTCCTCTTGTTTTACCTTCCGTTTGTTGATTGACTGGATCGTTGCCTTCATGTTCGGCATGCAGCTGTACGATACCTTTACTGTGTTCCGGTTGAGCACTTAGTGAAGTTTATGTTCCTTGGGGAAGCATTTGTCTATTATCTGAAGGAATCTCTTTCCAATGCTGGTACATACGTTCTTGTTGTATGGCGGGTTGTACCATGTCACCTCCCTTTTTCTAGCCCTTTTCCTTGTGTTATTGCCCGGTGTGTATGTTAACTGATACTTGTGCCCGCTTTTTTGTAGAGCCTCTTGGTAGGCCGGGGCAGCTTGCTCGAATGCCTCCTTGGTCGACGAGATGTTAGAGAGTCTCTTCTTGATTCCCTCTGGTATCCGTTTGATGACGGTAGGTGGATGGTTTGACTGGACATGTACATAGAGAGGTATATTACCTGGTTTCATATATGGCATGTACCCTCCCGTTCGCAGGTCTAATGTGACGTCAAGGAAGTTTACTGTTGCCTTGTTGGCTTCGATCGTTACCTTTAAATCATTTTCCCGGAATACTCGGCATATTTCTTTCTTGATTTTTTCTATTTTCTGGGGGTCTCTTTGAATACTGCCAGACCGTCGTCCCTGTATAACCCCACTCTATTTCCGTATTTTATATATATATATATAACCAAATATATATATATATAACCAACAACGTCCTTATTATTATTTCTTGGACTAGTTACATTTCCATCAACGGCAACGTCTTTATTGTTTGTGATTTTCCATGTCTGTATCTTCTTCCTATTTTCAACCCTCTTGTTGTTCTTAGTCTATTGACGTAATCATCTGCGTTTAGTCTTGCTTGCAATGTTGTCAATGTTGGGAAGTGTTTTAACCATTCATCGTCTAGGAATGGTCCTATTTTCCATTCTAGCCTTAAACACCCTGTTGAGTCTGTTGCTGGTCCTCTTGGTGCTATTTTTCCGTTTAGGATTGGTGGTCGTCTGTATGTATTGTGTAATTGACTTGCATTTATCAAATTTTCAATGAAATATTGTGGTGTAGTTGTTCTGCGGTCTAGTATTGCTGTTGAACTTCCGAATGGTGTTGATGCTATATCTGATGATTTTTGTTCTCCGGATAGTTTGTGTAGTCTGTCTTTGTAAGCTGCGTCGTGTGCTGAGAAGAATTTGTTATTTCTTACTATGTTGTTCCGTACGTATGTGGCTCTGAGCTGTTTCCCCTGTTGTTAGTACTGGGTATTTGGCGTACGCTGCTAGTAGTGTATCTACTTCTTGTACTATTTCGTCTGTTCCCATTACTCCTGTTATTCTTGCGTTTCTTTGTGGTTGTCGTCTTACGAAGTTATCAAAGATTATTGTGTATTCTATGATAAAGTCTGTTGTTACATTACATTCTTTTGGGTGTCTTGGTTTGTTTTGTGTTCTTACACATATTAGTGGTAATGCTTTGTGTGAAAATGTTGGTACGTTATTTATGTCCCATTGGTCTAATTCTCTGTCGTTTTCGAAGTTTCCCAATCCTGAGTCGAAATCTTTGAATGAGTTTGACGTTGCTGTTATTCGTCGTGTATCATTACTTGTTTTGCATCAGTTAAATATTTGTTTAGTGGTGTGCATGTGTCATTTGCTGTACTTACACAATATCCTACTGATACTGAATGTTGTACTGGTCCGTCTCTTGCGGCGTGATGGTAATCTGTTAGTGTTGAGTTTTGCCAAAAATTTCCTTGTGCTTGTAATCCGAAACAACTTATTGGGTTTGTTTTGTCAGAATGTAGTATTTGTTCTAATCTGTATTGTGATTCTACTGCTAAGTGGAGTGCGTGTCCTTTATTTGTGTGTAGTTGGTCTACATCTATTGTTGCACTTGTTCTTGGATCTATTACTCCTTGCCATTTATCGCACATGTCAGATCCGAATATGACTTTTTGTCCAATTGGGACTGTGTGTTTCCATGTTTCACCACTTTTTTTTTCTTGTAAATAGTCCATAGTCTTTCCAATTTGGTTCGTCTTGCATTCTGTATATGTATGCATTTTTTGTTTTTTCTTTTCCTGCTTCGTCTATTGCATCATATAATGCGTCTTCCATGTCTGCCGTTGTTGGAAATGTAGTTGTCCCTAATTCTGGTAATAATCTATCAGCTTCTTCCATTGGGTAATGTTTTGTCCACCCAAAGTTACATTCTAGATTTCCTCTTTGTACTTGGAATGTCCCCCCACTGTCTACGAACCATTCTACTCTTAAGTCTGTACTTGTTGCTATTTCTTTTCTAGTTATGTCTGATGATGGTTGAAATATATATTGTCTTAAATTCTTCATTTTTACTTTAATTCCCTTTATTTCTGCACATTCATATAATGTTTCTTGCCATACACATGGGACATATATATTGGTATTTGTTTATTGGTAAAATATGCCATCCTCCTTCATAATTAGATATGGGTATCTTTCCTGGTTTTTCTGCTGTTGATTCTGTTGCTATTAATATTCCTCCACTATCTGGGCTTTTATTTTCTGATATTGAGTGTAGGAATTCTTTAGTGAATGATTGTGGTCCTGTTTTTACATTTAATTGTTGCGGGCGCCCTCTAAAACTTTCTTGATATGAATCTGGAAAATCAAAGTTACCTAATGCCCCGCCACCTCCTCCCCCACCCCACCCCCTCCCGCTGCTCTTGGTTCTCTTGCTGCGTCTGTTTCGTCTGGTGCTACTTCTTCCCCTATATCGTTGTTACTGTTTATTGTTTTTGTCTTGGTTTTCTAGTGCGTCTTCAAATGTTTCCCCGTCTTCTGTTTCAGAATCAGAGTTAGAACTACCTTTAGATATTTGGGAATTAGGGGAATATGAAGGGGATTCTAAGTAGTCTGGTTCTTCTTCAGGTGAATCTTGTTCTTTATTTACAGTTCTTTCTTGTTCTTGTATTTCTTCACCAATTTCCTTTAAGTTGTCTTCACCAAACCATTCTGCTTTTGGTTGGTCTAACAATTCATTATTTAGTGCCTCTTCGTCTTTTACTTCTAATCCATTACGTTTTGCTTCTAAGGCTTTATCCCTTCTTATGTTATTATGAAAAAAAATTCATTTACTTTGCACATTGCCAAATAACGTAATCTGCTATTATCTGAATTTTTTCCTCCTACTTTTTTTAGGAAGTTCCCATAACTTAGTTTTTGTTTTAAGTGTGTGTAAGTCTTTTTTGCTTTTTGTGGCTATTTCTGTGAAGTCTGTTCCCATTTTTCTTCCCAATTGTGTCAAAGCGATTCCCATTGTTCCCAATGTCGCTGACCATGGGTTATCCCCATGTGTTAATTGTTCTCCCACAAATTCGTTGTCTGCTTCTTCCCTGTTATCATTTGCCCCATAATGCAAATCATGTGTTTTGGCAATGGCATCACTATTATCTACAGGGGTATTAATACTTAAATTAATATTACTGGTTTTTGGCCCTACAAAATGTGACATAGGCACATGTAATTTGTCTGTTAAAAAATCGTCTTTGTCTTCAACCCTTTTCCATTTTTTGTAGGTTTCGTCTGTTTCTTCTGCAGGTCTTTTCCCCCCTCCGAATTCTGAAGTGTTTCCCCTTTTATCTTCTTGCCATTGATCAAATTCTTTTTCGTTTTCTTTTATCCATGCTAGTAGTCTTGCTTGTTCGTCCATCTATAATTAATGAGTTGGTTTGTTCATTGTTTTTGTCTGCTCTAAGTGAATTGCTTTTAATTGTAAGAGTGTGTTTACTAAATCCCCCATGTGTGGATTATTTACAAAATTTACATTTTTTCTTAATTTTCTGTCTTTGTAAGCTAGGTCTAATGCTTTTTCTAATTGATTCCAATATTCTTTTTCTGGTATCATTGGATCTACTCTACTTTCATATTTAAATGTCATTTCCCAGCAGTCATATACTTTTACTTTCCCATCTTGCTCCATTAGTCTTATACTTCGTCTTTTCGACATATTTACATTTGACTAATTAGTTCTTCTGTGTCGTCGTCGGTGTCTAGTCCGTTTATTGCTTCGTCTATGTCAACTAGGTAGCTTGGTGAGTTGATGTCTTGGTACTGTGGAAATTCAATTATTTGTTGTTCGTCATTAATCATACCAGATATCATTGGGTTTCGAACTGTTACAGGTTCTGTTCACTTTCTTTTGGGACCAGTATTTCCATTTAGTGGTGTTTCTGGCCAGGTCTCTTCTGTGGATGTCGAGGGACTGGATGGCAATCTTAAATTTTTTTTTTCTTAAGAGAGTATCTCATTTTTTGACAAGTGTCTTCCTCACATGACATTTTGTCGTGGCAATCTGCCGTTATGAGATGTTTCCAATGCTTTTGTGCTTCTTCATTATCAAATTCATATCCTGAATCGTTTGACTTGTTCATTATGTCTTGTTCATTAATTGTCCTCGTTCTCGGTAGTCCACTGTTCGGAGACCTATTAGATCGACCATTCTAAATATTAAGTCATTTAAGTTCTCTTTGTTTACTAGTTCCTTATAAGGGTCTCTTATTACGATGTCTGCTTCTGTATCTATGGTTGCATAGCAACCTGGGTGCAAATCAGCTGCGGGTTTTCCCCATGGCACCAATCAATTGCGGACCATTTCTTCATTATTGTTCGGTTCAGTAGGGCCTCTCTGTTCGGCCCGTTCATTACCCATTTGAAGGGGTTGTTGTTTGTGGTTAGAATTACAGGTACTCTCCCAATTCGGGAGTTTCCTGCAAATTTCACTGGAATTTTTGCGTTTTCACCGCCGAGAATTTCTTTCATCTTCTCGGCGGTGGCATCGGTCACAGACATCTCGTTGAACAGAGCCCAACGCTTACCTCTCATGCTCATGAACTGAAAGACACTATTATCGCTCTGTCCACCCCCTCCAATTACACAGTGAGATTTTGCTGCTCTTTGGAGTGGGCGGATGATCCAGCTTTTGCCAGCGTTACTCTTACCATGAATGCATAAGGAATTTTGCTTCCTATTTTGGGTTGTCTTGTTAAACAAGTTGTGTATCATTGTGAGCCAACCTTCTAGTGTCTCCCCATGAGTAACGAGGATACTGCGCATAGCCTCTATACTATCTACTTTGGACAAAATTAGTGTACTGGTTTCTTCATCATATATCTCCTCAACACCATATCAGTTCTCGTATTTGATTATAAAACTGTTTACACATTGTGTTCTACTGATTTGTAGTGTTTGACCGCATTATCCCATATGCCTCTGATTAAGGCGGGATTTAGTGTTGCTTTGTGTAGGTCTATAACGTCTTAATCGTTGACCTTTTCCATATGCGTTTTTAGATCTGGTATGGAGTCCTGCAGCCGATTTCACGAAACTTTACGCAACTGCGTAAGTCCACTTGCGCAACATTTAGTGCGTAAGTTGCGCCACAAAGTTATGATCGATTTCACGATCAAGTTACTCCACGTTTGAATGTGGCGCAAGTCACAACTTTACGCCACAAATTTGGCGTAACTTACGCACTCAATTTGAGTGCGTAAGTCTGCAAATTTTTCGTAAAAATGGCGCTGATGTTGCTCGCCGAACGAGAACATCGCAAAGCTCTTCGTTGTGAGAGATTATTTCGTGATAGAAGCAATCCCTTAGATTCCCTTGAAGATGATGAAATCAGAAGGCGTTATAGATTCACCAGAGAAGGAATTTTCAGACTTGTAGAAGAGTTGCGTCCGAGGTTAGAACCAAGAACTAGGGTAATTAATAGCATGATTAAGTTAATTGCATGTTATGTAATATATTAACGAAAGGCTTATGGTATGGTACGAACCGCTAGTTTGTGACCCCCACACCTCTCGTGTATTCCACGCACCACACTACAAAGAATATTCTTTCCATTCTGAACATTGCCCTCATACTCCTTTTTGTTAGTCATCTATCATTCCAGCCCGCCGGCAATTATTTCTACATGCTGAAATTGCCATTTTAAGAAATGTTCCTTTCTTTCATTAAAGAATGTTATTATTTTTTTGTTCCAAATTGTAGCAAAAATATAACTTAACAAAAATCCCAAAAGAAAATCATTACGATGATTATTTCCGCGAGTAAAAAAAATTGCCCGCCACGCAGTTACACCATTATAAATAGACACATTAATGTAAAGACAATTCCCAACTGTAAGTTTCTAAATAATTTATTGAACAACAATTAAATTGATTGCAATCTTTGCAATATAATATATATTTAAATAAATTGATTGCAATCTTTGCAATATAATACATACTTAAATAAATTGATTGCAATCTTTGCAATATAACACATACTGAAATAAATTGATTGCAATCTTTGCAATATAATACATACTTTATTGATAAGGGATTTGGAATAACTCAAATTTAGGAAATTATTGAAAAAAAAAAAAAATGAAACAAACTTCTTAAAGGGTGTGTACTACAGATTTGCACATAACTTACATGGTATAAAGATGGTCATGGTGAAAAACTTCCCTTGAAATAGTTTTGATTGAAATGCCATCGTTTTTAGGGAATGAGTAAAACAGTAGTCTTTATCCTGCAGGATGAAATTTTATGTTTGAAAAAAAGTTAAAACATATAATGGGGTTTTTCACTGTTTTCTCACGACTCCAAAGATTGATTAAGCTGAAA
Source organism: Plazaster borealis (assembly GCA_021014325.1). Lineage (NCBI taxonomy): Eukaryota > Metazoa > Echinodermata > Asteroidea > Forcipulatida > Labidiasteridae > Plazaster > Plazaster borealis. Next base: position 8,518,300 of record CM037461.1, read on the forward strand.
CTTTCACAGGTTTATTTCATGTGTATGTTGATCACACCTGGTCATTGACAATTACCAATGTTGTACAAACCCTTTAAAATGGCATAATAATAATACAATTGTAGTTGTCAGAGAAGGTGATGACATAGGGGTATATAATATTTTCAAACATTCAACTACTTCACTTTGAAATTAAGTAGGCCTATACATTGTTTTGAAGGAATATACAGGATTGGTGCCTATCAACAATGTGTTTACATTCTGAATGATGTGCTCGATTTTGACTATTTTCTCCTGATTCGACAGATTGAGCCAAAAGTTCAACACCTTTTTCATGTATAAATTGAAATTCATGCACAAAGTTTACCCCTCCGTATTAACTTCATACTTATTTGTGTATTAACTTCATACTTATTTGTGTATTAACTTCAACTTTGTACTTCACATACTTGAGAATTTAGGAACCCACTTTGTGGTTAATAACAATCTACTAGTAAAAGCTGAAGTTGTAGTACTGGCCAATTTTCTACCTTCCGCCAAGTTACCAATTTCATGAAACATGCCATTTTGTGCTTACAACAAAGTGTCCCCTAGCAGAATTTCTATTTCATCAAGCTGTTTCCACAAGATTCTTGCTTATAAAAGTCATGTTTATTTTTCACTTGGTTAATGGTTAAACAGACAATATGATGAGAAACAAAAGAAATGAGGTACGTTATTTTGTTATACTGCAATGTTATTCAAGCCTTATTACTAAACGGATGTGCAGATGTTTGTTTATACTTGTATTCGTCTTAATCTGTTTATAAATAGCCGAATCGTGTCTGTGTGTGTGTGTGGGCATGTGTACGCATCCAAACCGAGGACTTTAACAAAAGGGATCCGGGGAAAAGGTGTACCGAGGACGTCCTCGCTTTGATTCCGTATACAAAACCAAGGGGGACGTCGCTGAAAAAAACTATGTCCAAACAATGGGAGAACAAAGAGAAGTCCTCGGTTTACACATACATGTGTGTATGTGTGTATGCTATTGGATCTCCTCCCTGGATACCGCATCAAACCTCGCCAAATTTACACGGAAGAAAGGAGTTGACTTCGTTGACACTCATCCATTTTTGAACAAAACCCGTTCAAAATTGACAGATTTATGAGCAAAAAACCACCAAAATGTATGGGGTTTTGCGCGCCGTTTTCACTGTTGGTATGGGCAGCATGCGCGTACAGTGCAAGCAAAGAACTGTTCCTATGGGCCGCGCGCGTACAGTGCAAGCAAAAAGTACATTGCCAAATCACGGGGAATGGAGGCAGGCACTGAGTCTAGGCGCGGGTTACAGCACAGAGGATGGGGAGAGGAAGGAACGGGGGAACGGCACCTTTTATTTTTTACGGAGGGACGAGGGCATCCCCTCCCATCCCAACACTCAGCTCCATTTTTCCAAGACATGCATCCATCCTCAAGCAAATTATGACAAACTGAATAAAACACGCCTTAAAAGTTTACGCATGGGGACATTAATTTTTATTTTAAACCTCGCGGCATCTACACCTCTTTTTTTACGCTAGCACCTTTAAACAGATGGGTTTTAAATTTCTTAGTCTTTGGCTTTTTGCAATTTCGAACTGTTTTTTATTATTACGCCAGCACGTTTACCAGATGGGTTTTTAATTTCTTAAAGTCTTTTGCTTTTTTCAATTTCAAACTGTTTTTATTTTATTATTACGCTAGCACGTTTAACCAGATGGGTTTTAAATTTATAAAAGTCTTTGGCTTATTGGCATATTCTTTAAGTTTCAAAATACAAACACAATATTTCAATTTCAAACTGTTTGTTATTATTACGCTAGCACGTTTAACCAGATGGGTTTTAAATTTCTTAAAGTCTTTGGCTTAATGGCTTATTCTTTATGTTTCAACATTAACGATATTTTGACACTTCCGCAGTTACTTGCTTTGGCGAAACATTTCCAATAGAAACGATTTCCAATAGAGCAACTTGATGGGTGTTTCCTAAATATTGTTTTATTTTATTATATAAAAGTGACAGTTGACAGTAAAACTCACACTAACACTGATGTCTTCATGTGATCTGATGATGTCATCGCAACTTTCCTGTCGTCACGTGGTCATTGTGTAACGCAGCATCCCCTTGCACTATGATCAGATCATCAACAGTGCACATTGTTATGCGCAGCTATTCAGGTGTGCTAACTGCCTAGTTTACCTGTCTATAGCGGGACCTGCAGTACAGGAATTTGCACAAAACAAAGAACATTGCAAAAACGCGTACATTTAGTGCGCAAACGGGGGATAATTACGGGACGAGAACAAAATTAATTCGACTGACAAATAATACAAAATGGGAAAAAAACGGGACAAGAAAATAATGAACAGGACAGACAAAATTAACGGGGCTGGGGAAATAATACGGGAAAGGAAAAAAGAAAAGGGACTAATAAATGATACCGGACAGGAAAATAATTAACTGAAAGGGAAAAAAATAAACCAAACGGGGTACAAACAGACAAATAATACAACACGGGAAAAACGGGACAAGAAAATAATGAACAGGAGGACGGAAAAAATTAACGGGGCTGGGGAAATAATACGGAAAGAAAAATGATACGGGACAGGAAAATAATAAACTGAACGGGAAAAAAATAAACCAAACGGGGTACAAACAGGGACGGGGTAATTTGTATTGTGACATCACACTGAAGATCAATCTTAGTGCTTTGTGAAATCGGAACAGCGCGGAACTCTAGCGGGACCTGCGCGTAGCGCGGGTTTCCCGCTAGTCTCTTTATAAATAGCCGAATCGTGTCTGTGTGTGTGTGTGCGTTTGTATATGGTGTAAATCGAGAACACATACATGAATACATACCCACATACCGAGGGCAGTCACCACACCGAGGACTGTCCTCGGAAGGATATTCTTGGAAAATGCAAGAATCGATGAAATCACATGTTTTCCTGCAAATCTCATGAGAAAAATAGAGCGTCCTCGTATAAGCGACTTAAAATGTGTGGAGTGTTACGGTGTGTGAAATCATCGAGCCCCAGCACATGTTTGTGTATCGGTCTAGTCCCCAACGTCCTCGGTATTGCGGGATTATACATGTGTAGTCAAAACACAAGGTACCACACTGCATGCATTACAACCGAGCACTGCGCTAAATTGCAGCGAAAGCTACAGCACCAGTCAGTCAGTAGTTGGATTTCCCGATAAACAACGTAAGTATCACACTTTTGACAGCTCTTAATTAAAGGCATCATACACGTTTGGTAATTGTCAAAGACCAGTGTTCTCACTTGGTGTATCCCAACATATGCATAATATAACAAGCCTGTGAAAATTTGGGCTCAATTGGTCATCGAAGTTGCAAGAAAATGATGAAAGAAAAAACACCCTTGTTGTACAAATTTGTGTGCTTTCAGATAGGAATAAAAGGCTTCTACCTAGAAGTCTTTTATTATTTTAGTGAAAAATTACCTCTTTCTCAAAAACTACGTTACTTCAGAGGGAGTTGTTCCTCACAATGTTTTATACTACCAACAGCTCTCTGTTACTTGTTACCAAGTCAGTTTTCATGCTAATATATATTTTGAGTAATTACCAAACGTGTACGATGCCTTTAAGAGAGTAATAGTTTTTTGATATTTTAAATAATGTAAAAAGCCTAGAAATGGTATTCAAACTAGTGCACTTTCTGTGGGAAAGGACCGTGGTTCACAGCGGCATCGATCATGTGCAGTCTTGATCAAACATGGCGCCGCCGGACCCGACACAGCGTGTTAAACTTCAACGACTCAGCAATTTATTTATTTATTTTATTTATTTAAACCATATTTAACGAGGGTAACCCATCCAGCACAGCTGATCATTTGGGGCCCTCACGTACATGTAATATAAAAGAAAACATCAAAGATAACAAAAAACAACAAAAAAAGACAAGACTTGGTTGGAGGTGCTTAAAGAGGGATATAAAAAACCCTAACAATGTACAAAAGGACTATCATTAAAGAACAAATGGATGAAATAAAACATCCAAACAGCAAATCACCCAAAAAGTAGGAGAATAACAAATAAAGGAATACGAGTGCCCCCATACTCCCGAATGCAGATCATAAACTATTTACAAGCCAACAGCCCGCGGGCAAAGCACAGGCAAGCGGTTGAGTGAAAAGTTGAATGAAAAGGTTGAATGAATCGTGTGAAAGTAGTTCAAACCTTACCTTCCTTCAGCAAACGCCGAAATGAAGAATAAGAGTTTGAACGAGTAGTTAAAGGAAGACCATTTAAAAAGGTGGGAGCTCTGTAACTGAAGCTGTTTTTAAAAGTTCACATTTAGGTTTGGGAACAATATAATTACCCTGTGTGATTGCCCGGGTAGTTGGACAATCAAAAGGCCTAATCCGGTCAAGTCTCTGGCATAGATAGTCTGGAGCAACACCAATGGAAGCCTTAAAAGCCTGGCAGGCAAGTTGGAAGTGGATGTGCTGAGAAACTGTCATAGTGTTAACATTACTAAAAATCAAGTTTGTTGAGAAGAGAGGGGGAAGCTTTAGATCAATGCGAAGGGCACGATTTTGAACTTTTTGAATTTTGTTGACAAGAGTTGGTTTGGCACCCCACACCATGCAGCAGTAGTCTATACGGGGAAGAATCAAAGCATTGTATAACAAAAAGGCTGTTTGCTGGTTAATAAATTTTCTCGTTCTGGCGAGCAAGGCAACGGAGGAATTTAGTTTATTGCAAAGTTTGTCCACGTGAGCATTGAAGTTTAGCTTGTTGTCTAGGAGTACACCTAGATGTTTATGAGAATCCACTTCTTGTATTATTTCGCCTGAGATCAAAACTGTAAGGGGATTGCTCTTTTTGAGTTTTTGAGTAGTACCAACGAGCATGACTTCTGTTTTTTTTAGGATTCAGGGTAAGTTTGTTTGCCTGCAGCCAATTAGTCAAACTGAGAAGATCTGCGTTCAGTTTACTTTCAATGACATCAGTGTTCTTGTCACCATAATAAATGAGTGTATCATCTGCATACATATCAATGTTGCAGTGATTAAGACATTTAGGCAAGTCATTAATATAGAGTGAAAAAAGCAGGGGCCCTAGAATTGATCCCTGTGGTATGCCAGAAGTAATGGAGTTGGCTAAGTTGTTGTGACCTTCCCGATAAATAAGATCTCAGCCAATCAACAACTGAGTTGGATAAACCATAGAAAGAAAGCTTTTGTAAAAGTATGCTATGGTTGACAGTGTCAAAAGCTTTCTGTAAATCAATAAATACTGACCCGACTAACTTGCCACTGTTAATATGTTGAAGCCAATTGTCATGAGCATGAGCCACTGCTGCAAGTGTGGAGTACCCAGGTCTGAAACCGGATTGGTTTGGGGATAGGAGGTTATTTGAGGTAAGGTATGGGAGAAGTTGGGCGTGGACTTGAGACCAAGGGCAAAATTGATATAGGCTGGTAATTATTAAGTGCTTTGCGATTACCTGCTTTAAAGATTGGGATAACCTTGGCCATTTTCCAGGCTTGGGGAAAGGAACTATTTGAGAGACTCAAATTTAATATGTGTGTCAGGGGGAGGGCAATTACAGGCGCAGCCTGCTTAAAGAGCCTCCCATTGATGTTGTCCAGACCAGAAGACTTCCCAGGATCAAGCCTAGTAATCTCCTTGAGAACAAAATCTAGATTAATACTGCAAAATGAAAAACTGGTAGAGCAACGAGTTAAATAAGAGCACGGATCTTGATCTGCGTCATTAGGGATATTAGCTAACAATACATTACTAATGTTTACATAAAAATTGTTGAAACTGTCTGCTATGGTTTGTGGATCTGTAACATCCTCGTCATCCATCATGAAAGTGTTAGGAAGATTTGTGTTTTTCTTATTAGGGAGAATCCCTCGTAATCCTGACCATAACTTCTTGCTGTTATTTTGATTAACTCGAACATGATTTTGATAGAAATCAGTTTTAGCAGCTCTACATAACCTAGTGACATCATTTCTCAAACTCTTAGCCCTATCCCAGTCCTCTTTAAGTTTAGTTCTCCGAGCATTAATTTTGGCTACATCTCGTTCATGCATTAAGTGAAAGATGTCAGTTCTGTTTCTCTAGCCATTTAGGTAAATTAGCTTTAAAACGCCTTGTTACAAAAGGAGCATTCTTATTGCAGATGATATTAAACAAATTTTGAAAAATGTTCCAAGCAATGTCAGGGTCATCCACATCTCTTAAAATAGCCCATGGGATCCCATTTAGGTCATTCATGAATGTATCTGGATCAAAGTTTTTAAAACTTCTAAATGATTTTTCGACGTGTGACTGGCTTGGGATTTTAAACTTGATATTAGTGTAAATAAGATCATGATCACTAACAGCACAAGGAATGACTTTGCAATCTGAGTGAATAGTCAAATTATTGGTGAGTATCACATCGATTAGAGAAGATGAGTTAGATGTAGTTCTTGTAGCCACTGGGACTATCTGCTTCAAATTGAAAAGACTCATTGATTCCTTCAGGCGTGTCAGACGATGGGAAGTTCAATTGAAGTCACAATTCAAGTCACCAATGATGATAATATTGGTAGATAAGGAGCTAAACAATTCCAGTGTAGATTCAAGATTGTCAAAGAATGACACAGGTGAAGATGGCGGTCGATAAACAGTAGAGATGAGCAGAGAATTTGAACTTGGCGTGGAAACTAGAAGGGCTAAGTTTTCAAGTACTTCCAAACAGGGGTCTTGTATTAAAGTAGAGTTGATATTTAGATGAATAAAGAAAGCTACACCACCACCTCGTCGAGTTCTGTCTTTCCTGATCAATGTATAGCTATTAATGTGGAGTTCACTTGAGCAGATGGAGTCACATAGTTTAGTCTCAGAGAGAGCCAGTATATGAAGAGGTTGATTTGACAGCATAACCCGCAACTGGTCTAATTTCCCGTACAGACCATTGATGTTTTAGGTGAGCTATTTTAAGCCCAGCACTGTTTTTAACTGCATCAAAAGTACAAGTGTTGTCAGGATGAAGTGAGTCTCCGTGAAGTGAAGACGGCCCTGGGTTTAATTCAATATCACCGTCTAAAAACAGTTGATCTTGGAAAGTGGCATAATGATTTATGTAATAGATGACAGGCTTGCCTATAAATTTCCTTTTCTGTCTACAAGCTGGATAGCGTAAACAAGATTTTTGATCATGTGCCAGGGTACAAGTCGGAGACTGGGTGTCTTCTGAGCAATCAAAAATTCCCCAAGCAGCATAAAAAACTAGTGTAGTGATGGCTGCCGTCATAATTAATGGGTAACTCTGGTGGTCGTCCGTTGATCACAGAAAAAGTGTTAGTGTCCTACTACAAACTCGGATTGACTCTTGTGGGTCTGATGACAAGGAATCAAAAGAAACCCTGAGGGGTGATGGGTGGTGGGTAATCACATTCGAAATATGAGAGCAATCACATGTGAGCAATCACATTCGAAATATTGCAATTGCTGTAACAGTTCTGTTCATTTTGTTCATTTTTCTTACATTTTATACATTTTTGAGATCTTTTATGTAAGGAACAATTAAGGTCTATATATTTATTCACAATTCTGACTCCGCTAATCATAATATGTTTCACATCATCATCATTCTGAGCTGATCATCATGACTTCAATTTTCAAACATTCGTGGTGAATTTTGTTTAGCCGTGGAGGACTGTTCAAACATGACAACAACATAAACAGATTTAGGCCTATTTTGTTTGTGTGTAAGTTAAGATTTTGCAAGTTATTTATTGCGCTGTTTTAGTGCATGACTATGATGTACCTGATTTTTGTTATTATGAGTCTCAAATAGACCCAGTTAGCCAGTAACTGGGGCGCTGTGCTCCTTTTTCGAAATTTTGACATCATCGGTCGTACTAGCGCTCCAGGAAAAACTTGTATTCTCTCAAAGCAAAACTCAATTTGGCGATCCCACATGGGTGCCCTGCGTGATTACCACGCGGCTGAGGCAGGGCACCTGTCAAATTTTAGACGGGTGTCCGTCTAATCGACGGGTGCCCTACCTCAACCGCGTAGTCGTCACGGTTGAGGCAGGGCACTCGTCTAAAATTTGACAGGTGCCCTGCCTCAACCGCATGGTCATCACGGTTAAGGCAAGGCACCCGTGGATACTGCCGAAATTGTGATCGCCAAATTGAGTTTTGCTTTGGGAGAATACAAGTTTTTCATGGGGCGCTAGTACGACCGATGATGTCAAAATTTCGAAAAAGGAGTACAGCGCCCCAGTTACTGGGTCTAAGTCTCAAATTATTCTTAATTTTATTAGTTACTTAAACTGATCTTCGATTGGTAAAGCTTGGACGATGTTCTCGGTAAAGGGTTCTTAGAAGTATCGTTCAACCTTTGCACCTCATGGTTTGAGAAGTTGGCAGCTTCTCAGTTGAAGTAAATTTCCAGAACCATACCGTTCGCTTCATTGCGCCTACACCAAAACACACAGCCGTACGGATGGGGGTTTGTGGGGTCCTGCTATTGTTGTTCTATGTTCTATTATTCCCTTTTCTGAAGAATTCCCTCGTGGGGGCCCATTGTTCCTATTGAAATGACCTTGTGGGGTCCTTTGTTCTATTGTTGTCAGTCGCCCTAAATGATTGACACTAATGTTTTCTTGCCAATGCTGCTTCTGGCGGCCGCCTTAATAACTTTTCCTTCTTGGAAATGTTCCGCAAAGGGTTCTGAACAAGCTGTCTTAATGTAAAAGACCAGTTTTGTTTGAGTTTGTATGCAGCGGAACCGGAATACGCATTTGAAATTCAGATTTTGTTTAAATTTTTTTCAGATTTTGTTTAAATCGCCGCATCGATGATGGTTATGAAGGAAACTGAAGACTCTGTTTACGTGTTCCCATCTAGCCATGGTGTGGTCTCTCTGCATGTATCGCGATTGCCGACCGAAAGCAGGACGAATGTGCCTGGCACAGGCTGATTGGCTGATTTCCGATTGGCCGAACTCCGATTGGTCGAAACGCTCTCGATCGGCGTGAATATTTAGACGTAACGCTTCTCACAGCGCTGCCATTCCATAGTATCCATCACCTCGATCCCGCGGATGTGCTATCTGCCGCCACCGTTCTATCCTAGCGTGCTATACTTTATCATTAGGGGATGAAGGAACGATGTGTTGCCGTGGGTGCGGAGCTGCAGGGGAAATTCCCTTGGTGAGCAATCGCCACGTTGTCGGGGAAACGTCGCGTCTGGTGCATGCTCTTCGTGCGTGTACTTGATGTCGATTATGAATGAAACGTTTCAGTCATCATGTAACCTACGGTTCTTTTTAGAAGGGGGGAACACAAAACAAATAGTGCTGAAAACGTAAAATACAGTGACAGAAATATAATAGGCTTTAGCCTCATGGTCGGTTTAATATTATGTGCCAAGCTGATCATGACAGTACTTCCTGAACATACAGTTTTTCAATCCCCCATTCAATTATTTCATTCCCCAAAATTAAAATGTGCTGGCTTTGAGTAAGACTATCTTTGAAGGTTATAAAAATAACAACTAAGTTTAATTATTGCTCTGTGGTCAGCGACCGGTATTATAGTGGTCGGGGAATTACTAGATTATTTTGTTTTTTATTCTGTCCCCCTCTGATGTTGGGTTGTTGTCGTTTATTGCGGGAAAGGGGTTAAAAAAGAGGAAAATGGCTTCTATTATTGGATTATATTTAACACTTTTCAAAACATTTCAACTACACCAAGTCATTGGCCTAGTTAGTCTACATGTGCACTGCTATGATAGTACAAACAAAATTATGTGCTAAATTAACGTAACAAACTATGGGTGGATGTACGTGTGCACAATGCTCTCCTCCTCCTTTATTTTAAAGAGAGCAAAATAGTTGATGTCAGTTAGCTGTGTATTGATAATACGCGCGCGCGTGTAAGTACAAATCTATGTACAGAGTATTAAAACCAGTACATGAATCTGGTGAAGTAATACATTGTATCAAAACGCCAGCCAGCGCGTACACCTGGGTGGAAGTCTTCCAGTGCAGAGTGCACCTGGTGTTGCTTATAAAATTGTATGTAGTTTTTGCAATAGGCCCGATGCCACAGCTAAAGTTGCATGGCCCAATTTAAAACCTACATGTACAAAAACTTTCGCATAGGGCCTATGTGGCACAGAATACGTTACACATCCAAAATTTTTGTATACGGCTGATGAACAGCAATAAATTTGCAGTTTTATAACTACCACATATCAATGGCGTATTTTTCGTGCAATACTTTTTACTTTCCGTATCATCGGCCAAAAGTTGGACCAACCTTTCTTTAACCAACGAACAGTCACATGTTTATTTTATTTTATTTATTTCTTATTCACCCTGAGGAGACCTCTCAGCAAAACATTGGTGCCCAGCAGCTACAAACAAACAATAATATAACAAGAAAATTAACAAGAACATTAACAAGATACAAATCGATAAATAACAGCCAAATAAAGACGTCCAAGTTTATAAGGTAAAAACAAACAAACAACACACTTTCCCGCATTATCATTTCGGCATCTCCCTGAGCTTTGATTGGTTAAGGTCCTTGGAAGTATCGTTCAATCTTTGCACCTCATGGTTTGAGAAGTTGGCAGCTTCTCAGTTAAAGTAAATATTTCCATTGAACCGTACTGTTCACTTCATTGTGCCCACACCAAAACACATCACACTTACACAATGAAGTGAACGGTATGGATCAAAGGAAATATTTATTGAACTGAGAAGCTTCCAACTTCTCAAACCATTTTTAAGAAGAAAACATTACAAGCTATTCTGGCGTCAAAGTGTCAATCATTTAGGGCGGCTGATAGTGACTTCTGAGGTCCCGCTATTGTTGTTCTATTATTCCCATTTCTGAATAATTTCCCGGTGGGGTACAATTTTAACAAAGAGTCCCTTGTGGGGTCCATTGTTCTGTTGCGTTTTGGACCCCACAAGGATGGGTGGGTACCACGCACGCACACACACACACCCAGAAACAGCCGCCCTGAGTGATTGACACTTGACGCTAAAGTAGCTTGTAATGTTTTCTTGCCAACGCTGCTTCTGGCGGCAGCTTACCGAGGCCTTTGCTGCATTGCCCTTATTGTTCAGTCAGTTTTAATCGCAAACAATGTACGTTAACAGTAAATTGAAAAGCCGAGCCTTCGGTTAGCATTCTTTCGCCGGCTGTAATTTTATTATTTATTTATTTTTATTTTTTTTTCCTCAAAACCTCCAAAAATGGAGAAGATACAAAGATAAAAGTACATCAAAAATTTAAAAAAGGGTACACAAACACCCAATAAAAGAAACAGGATAACCCCGACACTCATGGACGACCCCCAGACCATCTTGACAAATATGGAACAAAAGGATTGTCAGAACGATCTGAGCAGCTGACCGAGAGTGTCAAGATCATCACATTCAAGATACTGGTTACGAAACAAAACTGTTTTGACATTATCACAAATACCATGGCTGACACAGTTTACGTACTTAAAGTCAGAGTTAAATTTCCGTCTAAAAGAAGGACTAATAATGTAATTAAGCAGCGAAAAATCCTTGTGCAAGCTAAAACTGTTTTTAACTCTACCAACTAAAGTATTCTTATAATAAGCAAAATCATTGCTGGCCTCGCAATTTAGAAGGTGAGCATAAAAAGACCTAGCCTTGGAAGTGCTGTTAAAAATCTGACAAACAAGATTTTGGAATGTGGACAAAATATCATTGATCTTACATAAATTCAAACCATGTAAGAGAGGTGTAGTTTTACAGTACTTATGAAGACCCATGGCGGATTTAACAAGTTAGCTTACCCTGTGTTTTTTCAAGATTTTGGAAAGATGTGGCATTGAAATTAACACACTGACATCCATATATAAGAACATTAGTCAGAGTTGTGTTCCAAACATGAGTTTTAACACAGGTTGAACTGCCGTTCCTGCACATGCCAATACATTGCAATGAATAAAAAGCCTTTTGACATTTACAAATTCTTTCCTCAAAATGCAAATTAGGTTTCAGATCATTTGACATAACAACACCTAAATAGGTAATGGAGTCAGTGATGTTGAGTTTACTTTCATTCAGAACCCAAAAGGGGTCCGATGATAAAGTGTTCTTACCAAAGATAGTACAACTCGTTTTACTTGGGTTGAAACGCGAAGAATTAGTGGGGCACCAGTTGCAACAATGTTAACTTGATGGAATTTTGGCTGGTATGAGTTTCTGTTAATCAAGAATTATCTGTGTTTAGCAAGTTTTTATGTTTAGGCCTACAGGCCTTATGAAATTTGGCCCAGAACTACAGATCATGTTGAACTATCAATGACCATTTCTAAATCGTTTAGCGTTACCATGGATACCCAAAATGGGTGACTCCTAGTAAGGCTCACGGGGAGTCATGGATGCGTTCGACTAGCTTACACGTGTAAGTAAAACTTACACGGGAGTGTTCGGTTAGCCATCACGTGATACTCCTGTCTGCCCCGGTAGAAGTGTCAGACACCACAGCTAGCCCCAGCCCGCCAGCGGGTCTCTGGTGGAGTTGCCCGGCTGTAATGACGTAATTTCCGGCTGCAGGCGTATCATACCAAGATGGCGGGGGACGAGTTTAATTCAACGTGAGTAGAAAAACTACAAGTTAATACACAGATTTATCGTCTAAGAAACAATTATTGAAAATGAAAAGGAAATGTACTTCCTGCAAAACAAACAGTTGGTGAGTATGTGCAAATTATGAATGATTTAAATAAATTGTGTCGTCACGGACATTGACATGGGTGCGCTCGATTAGCTTCCCCGGGTCGACCCAAGTCTCCCCTGGTGCGTTCGAATAGCTTTGACGTCATTTTCGGGGCCCACCCGGGTCAGCCCCAAGTACCCTGCTTGTGGAGCGGGTCACTTGGGGCTGACCGAGGTGCATGACGTCACTACGAAAAACTTTCTCAATGGCCACCATTGAATTTACGCAATAATTATTTATATCTATCTATTTATTTAAATTTATTTATTCAAATTCGTTAGTCTGTATTACACTGTATTGTGTGATCCACACTCGATCCGCGGTCAAAACAAAGTGTTGGAGGATCAATCCACTCCACAGAATGCGCGCAATCGCCAGTGCATATTAAATCCACAGGATGAAAACGGCAAGGGGGGGTGCTCTCACCACTTCAACTGCACAACCCTACAACGGTTTGTGCACGGCCTGTGGGCTTTTCAGCCGATTTCGTAAGGAAGCATCTAATTGGTCAGTTTTGTAAAGTGGCGAGAGCAGTAGTCTCGCGCGGAGCAGCCCTCTCGCGAGATAGTAGCGAGAGAGCCGTTTCGCTATCACCGCGACAGAAATTCAGAATAGTAAAAAAGAATGTTAAAAATCAAAATCCAAATTTTTGACTTTTAACTATTGAATGGCTTCATAATACAATCGTTACACTGAGAACAAAGTAATGCCTCAATTGACCTAGATATTTTAGATCAAAGGTATCCAACATCAATAGCTTTCAATGGCTTTTTCTGGCTTAAACAAACAACTTTGTAGTTAAATCAGAAATGAAATTGACTATATGGCCAGCTTATTATTTTTTCTTCTTCTTTTTCGTTTGTTAATATATATAATTTTTTTAAACAAAAACTGAATTTCGATTTACAGTTATTTCTTTTGACCCACCAACAATTTCGATTTTGTTTAACATTGACTAGAATGGCCTCTTAGTCAGGTTATTGCATAGAAGAAAAGAAAATCTAGCTTAGTGCAAATAATTTAGTTTTGTCGACAGGAGGTGGGGTGGGGGCGGGACGGCCTGCCGCCACCACCCAGTCGACCACAGGTTATAAGAAAGTGTACACGAAATTTATCCCTACTAATGGGTTTTAAACTAAATATTTTAAAATATGTGTTAACGGGGTAGACTTAAGTATCTCTCTTTTTAAAATAAGTGTGGCTCTGAAAAGAGCCGTTGGTTTTATTGTCGCGTGACTCTACCAGGACTAGTACCCTGAAGCACGTCCTTCTCTCTCGACCACAGCTGGAAAAACTTTGTTCAGGTGTCTGATGTACTTTGAACATTTCTGCTGCGTCATCTTCCGTGGCCCAGTACTCTTGGATTCCACGAACAAGTTCATCCTTCGTAGACGGCTTCACATGTTTCCTCAAGTGGCCTTTCAGTTCCGCCCAAAGGTTTTCAATGGGATTCATGTCTGGAGACTCAGGTGGCGTGCGCCACCAGTTAATAGAGAGCTCGCGCATAACTGCCTGGGCGGCTAGGCTGGTGTGCTTGGGATCATTGTCCTGCTGAAAGCGATGCGCTCTGCCAAACCGTCTGGACAAAAAAGGATTCAACCAATCGCGCAAAATTGTGTTTGAATAATAATTTGCGCGCATGATTCCATCGAAAATGCCTATGCCAGTTGCACCTCTAAGGGAAATCCCAGCCCATACATGGACTTTTAGTGGGTGCTTGGGTTTTCCCCTTGAGAACAGGTGGCGTACCCACTTTCCGGAATACCTTTTTAGCGTGGCGCTCAAGTTGAATTGAACTCTCATCTGTCCAGACGACATCATCAAATGTGTCTCTATTAGCAAGACACCGCTGTGCGAACTCTTAGCGCTTGGGCCGGTTGGCAACCTTGATGAGCTGGCAGTAGTGAGTGCCTTTTTGAACCCATCGAAGTTTCTTCCTAGCCTGCTTGATTGTTGACAGCGGAATCATATCACCTGTACCATAGCAATACTATTCTGCAGGTCAGTTGCGCTTAGCTCGCCGTTTTGCTCTAATTTGCCATCGATGATGTTTTTTATTTGCAGTGTAATTTTGCTGCTGCGGCCGGCTCTCGGTAAGTCTACCATACATGAATCATTGCGAACCTTCTTCAGAAACTTGGAAAGGCCACTCAATGAAACTGTTACACCGTCTTCCGTCAGAAGAGCTGGTCGGATGGCACCCCGTCGTATCCCACGAGAATTCATGGAGACAATGCGATGACGGACGTACGTGCTGTAGCGTGTCATGATGGTTGATGGATGTTGTTGGGAGAGCCACAGTATGATGAGACTCTCCATCGCGCCTAGCTCTTTTATACATGTTTCCATCTCGCGTGGAATCATTAATGTATCGCGTGGAATCCATTAATTTATCGCAAATTTTGTGTATTAAGCTCATTAGTGTCTTATCGCGTGGGAACAACTAGGGCATGTATTGTAAATTCATAAAGATACATTTACAACATAATATATCTGGAACACAGCCAAGTCCATACATGAATTTGGGGGACCTAGTGTCTGTAGTTCAATGAGAAATAGTATGATTAATAATATAGCGGGAGACTAATTACAATAGTGTAACTAACATTCCATTATTAAAATTCTTCTTCACAATTTCGTTAGTCACAATTTCGTTAGCTATTAAAAAAAAATGACTTTCCAGAGACCCTTATTTCTGCACCCACAAATGCTTGTTTTTGGTCCCATATTTCTGCATTTTTAACACAGAAAATTATGTCATAACTTGTTTAGGCGCTATGAAACATTATTTCTTCGTTATGGGATATTGTTATTTGTTAAATTGTTGAAGTTTTCCCGAAAATAATTTTTGAAAACTTGTCCTTCAAGCCCATTATTTAGACGCACGATGTGGATTTACACGTGCTTGAATACATGCAGTGTTGCAGTCGAGTCACCTGTGTCGAGTCCGAGTCCGAGTCTCAAGTCACTTGGGTCGAGTCCGAGTCCGAGTCACGAGTCACTTGGTCCGAGTCTAAGTCACGAGTCACTTGTTTAAATATTGGTTGCAAACCAAATGTCGTAAAAATAAGATTTGGAAATGAAAAAAATAGAACACATTTAATTTGAACAAAGTTCTGTTAAAGTTTTTGTATAAGTTGGTGTAACCATGGAGGTAGAACTACCTCCATGGTATAACCAAAAGAAACAATACGGGGAAACGGCAGATGCCATGATTTAAAAAATGTTGTACTACTTTTTACTAGTGACGTGACCAAACTTGACGTCGTGTGTGTGTGTCTGTGACGTGTGTTGACCATGTGTAGAAACTGGTGCAAACAACACACAGCCATCACAGTGCAATATGCAGGCTGTGTTTTACAGGTACCAGACATGCCATTTCCCTGGTAATATGCATCAAGCACAAGCAGTGGCTATGGTGTTAACGTTGACAGAATACCAGCATTAATATTGGTGTCGCGCATCCCAGTGTTATTATGCGTATTGAACATACGAATCGAACATACACGCACTGTGCGTACATGGCCATCTACACAATAATCACGAACACTATTACTTGCAACACCATACGTCAGTGTACTTATTTCTTGTGCTAGACGTTAATATTCCTCCATGTGCACTCCGGGAATGACAATCGGATCATCGGAATTGTTTTAATATTTAAAAAAGGTATTGTTTGTCCTCGGGGACAAGTCCGAGTCATGATAGTCGAGTCACCGAAATTGTGACTCGAGACGGACTCGAGTCCGAGTCCTGGACTCGAGTCATACAACACTGAATACATGTACATGTGTACATGTACAATATACATGTACAATATACATGTACAGTACATGTACATGTACATGGCAGTACATAACAATTGATTTTCGATCGTTTGTGGGTACTATAGCGCAGCCTAGCCTATGATTGTGTACACGTACATGTACCTACGCACTGTGGTCGGTAATGCAGGATATGCACGCATCTATACATGTACTGAAATTAGGGGTCGGATGTCAGACAACTCGTCCATCGGACAACTCGACACAGAGAAGGACCTAATGATTGTATGATGGTAATTAATAGAAGTAGCTTTTTTATTGTTATAATTAAGTTATTAGAGGGCATGGAGCAATACAGTAGTCAGTATAGTGTAGCTCCATGGTTAGGGTTAGCGCTTAGGGTTAGTATAAAAAGTATAACGTGCGTTCAAATTGTATGCTAGGGGAGGTGTTATAATCCCTAACCTAAACAAAATTATTAGAACGGGATTTGAATCAACGACCTCCGGTTTAACGAGCCGGCGCTCTACCAATCGAGCTATCTATCCCTATGTTGGCAGTCTCCCTTTTTGTCAATATCTTTGTTCAGGGGTGCAGTTGGAAGCTATACAACCCTTAGCTGCGACTTTTGTATTTCAAATATCAAGTTATAAACCACAAGGGAAACCGAATTGACTGGGTAAATTTAAAAAATAATTTGGGGTTGAATAAAAAATTAAAAAAATTAGTTTTAAAAATAAAAGGCACTGCACAAATTTGGTAATGACTCAAAATACGTATTAGCATATAAACTTACTTGATAACAAGCAACGAAGAACTGTTGATAGTATAAAACATTGTGAAAAACAACTCCCTCTGAAGTTACGTAGTTTTTGAGAAAGAGGTAATTCTCACTAAATTATTTGAATCTGAGAAAGACTTTAGGCCTGAAGCCTTTCTCAGCGTGTGAAAGTACACAAATTTGTGCAACAAGGGCATTTTTTCTTTCATTAATTTCTTGCAACTTTGATGACCAATTGAGCCCGATTTTCACAGGGTTTTAATTTTATGCATTTGTTGGGATACACCAAGTGAGAATACTGGACTTTGAAAATTACCGAACGTGTCCACCCAGCTAACAATTTGACGTTCTCACAATGTTGTAATGAAGTCAGACTATGGTGTAAGTAACGTTATGAATATAACGTTGTGACTACGGAACTTTGTTGACTCCCCTATACGTCTTCCGAACGTAAAGACGCAACGTAACAACCACGTTGCTGGTACGTTTAAGACACGTTTCCAGTGACCATATGACAACTTCTATAAACGTTGGAACAACGTTCCCAGAGCGTGTTTGTTTGGTTGTTATAACGTTATCTAAGTAACGTTGTAGCAATGAATCTTTGTCGACTCCCCTGTACGTCTTTAGAAAGTAATGATGCAAGGAAAAGACGACGTTGTTGGCACGTATATACATTGTTGTCATGTTGTAAATAATCATTTAAAAAGAATGTTGCAACAACGTATCTTTTTCTAGTACCCTGAACGTTGTCACAACGTCAGTCCAATATTATGTTATTGTTTGCTATAATCAGTTAATTATACAATAGTTTCATGAATATTGTTAATTGATATGTCAACACGATCAATGAATTACTTATATACATACAAACTTACCATGGTAGGTCCCTACTACACGTTGCCGTTACCTGACTTCACTGCACCTGTATACTATATATCGTACAGCATGTACTATATATACAGACCGATTTCCTGACTTTGGCAGTCATGGGTGTAAATTATTTTTTTTTTTTTCAATTTTAATAATATTTATGAAAATAAATTACATGTTTAGTTACTGCATTATATTTATCCATATGATCCTCTGATAGTTTAGACAATTACACGAAGAAACCAGTACACCTAGTTCATAAATTTGGTAAATTTTGTGAAATATTTTTTAGGTATTGCACAACTTCCAAGCCCAATATATTAGTTTGCATATGTGATATTTACGTTGTCATGACGTTGTCATATTAATTTATAATAGACATGCAGCATTCCGCATGCTGGTTAATGCGGCAAGTTGAGCGTACCTGAGCGGAAATATAGGTCTTTAATTTGTTCTTCGAAACTGAAACAAAACACATTTAGTGGTAACCAAAAGTACTACAAACTTTGAAAGTGTCTTGAATTTAAGGAACAAATTTTGGTTTTAGAGGAAGTTTTTAGCGGGGGACAAAACAGCCTAAGTGAGGATAGAAAATTCTATCAAGTGAAAAATTTTCTCTAGAAGATTCTATCTACGACTTGGAATGCCGCTGTACATGTGGTTGGGGGGGGGGGGTAGAATCGAATCTCTCCCATACCGGCGCACTGCTGCTTCACACACTTAGCTCAATTAAATGCAACTAATGATTAGTACTATTCAGATTGATCATTAAATGCCAATGTGATAGCAACGCCGCTCCTCAAGTGCCTATTTTACTTATGACAACCGATATACAAAACTAAATTGAGAACAAACATTGTTTGCGATGTCAAACATTAGGCCTACCATTAGTTGTTAGCTAATAAATGTCCTCCAAAACCATCCCAACGATCGAGCTGCTTGAACTATTCAACACAATGGTTTTAGAGAAAGTTTTTAGCGGGGGACAAAACAGCCTAAGTGAGGATAGAAAATCCTATCAAGTGTAATGTTTCTCTAGAAGATTATATCTACAGCTTGGAATGCCGCTGTACAGGATGGGGGGAATCGAATCTCTCCCACACCGGCGCACTGCTGCTTGACACAATAAGCTCAATTAAATGCAACTAATGATTAGTACTATATTCAGGTTGATCATTAAATACCATTGTGATAGCAACGCCGCTCCGCAAGTGCCTATTTTATTGATGACAACCGATATAAATAAAACTAAATTGAGAACAAACATTGTTTGCGATGTCAAACATTAGACCTACAAATAGTTGTTAGCTAATAAATGTCTTCCAAAACCAAACGAGCTGCTTGAACTATTCAACACAATAGTCTAAACATCGCCAATGCAAATTCAAATACAACGCCATACGATGTCATGGTCAAAACATAAATACTATTATTTGTACATTGTAATTAAACTAAAATACATTATGTCACAACGTGATGGTAAAAACAAAGATACTATGCTGTGATAAAACTACAAAGCCACAACGTGATGGTTACAATAATACGTGAAAGTTGAGACAACGTAGCTGTCACAACTTGTAGGCTACTTTTTTCTTTGCAATACCAAAATACGTCAAGACAACGTGATCTGCCGCGATTTAAATATGACGTTTTGATAAAACCAAAATACAACGTGCAGACAACGTGCTCGTCACAACATAATTGCTACGTTTTAATGTTACCAAAATACAATGCACAGACATTGTGCTCGTCACAACATAATTGCTAAGTTTTAATGTTACCAAAATACAACGTGTAGACAACGTGACCGCAGCGATTAAAATATGACGTTTTGATAAAACCAAAATACAACGTGCAGACAACGTTCTCGTCACAACACAATTACTACATTTTATTTAGACCAAAATATAACTTATCGACAACGTTGTTGCCCTAACTTAAATACTACGTTGTAATAATACCAAAATACAATGTTGTGAACACGTTACGTATAAAATCTTTCGGTAACGTTGCATAGATTACCAACATGCAACCAATGTACAACATTGGTTGAAGATCATGTTCAGATCTGACGTTCTTGCAACGTAGTGAAAACGTTGTCATCCCATCAACCAAATTGCAACCTTATCACAACGTTGTGCAACGTTGTAACAACGTATTTATTGTGTTAGCTGGGCAGTGCCTTAAAGAAACGTTGGTCGTTATATGGAGTGCTATTTCTCCAATAATGAACTCGTTCACTCATACCTTATCTCCAGCTGTCTTTAGGATACGAATGCCTTAACATATTTATTTTGTCAAATGTTGTAAGGAGGTACAATTTGTATTATCTTCAAACAGGCCTGAATATTCGATTCTGGTTGGTCGATCCATAGCAACAAGGAGTGTGATATAAACTTTTATTGCACGGCCCATATCACACCCTGCGTATTGTGTGTTCTAACTGCGCATCAAGTTTGCTTGTTGTTATTATTATTCAATGGTTTATTAAAAAAAATACAAATCGCGGCATCAGCCGAATTGCAAGTAATTTACAATAAAAGTGTTGACAAAATTAAAGAAAGTACAATGGAAAACGACAGAGATTAAAAAACAAAACAAAAAAAAACCTAAGAAATATTGCACAAGGAAATAATATTAGTTAGGAAAAAAAAGAAAAAAAAGAAGCAAACATCAGCTATTGTTAAAATTACGGACAAGGTAAGGCAACGAACTGTTTTTCATTCTTTTAGTTTTACAATGAAACTCAGGGATTTTGATTGTCCGCCTAAGAGTTCTTGAGTTTTTGGGTGCTGGCAAGTATCGTTGAAATTGAGTGGTTTTATTAAGAGTCGTTTTCAAGAAGGAATAACAAAGTGATTGGCGACGATCTTCTAAGGATTGAAGCGAGCATTGAGACAGTGCCTGATTATAGGTCGTGTATGACATTCCAAGCACTATTCTCAGAGCACGTTTTGGAATACGTTCAATACGGGACTTTTGATAATTAGTTAAAGCACCACTCCACACAGGCGCCGCATATTCAGTGAGTGGTCTGATGTAACCTGTGAGAACGGTTTGTAAATCTTGACGTGGTACACCGTATCTTTTCAGCGAACGTAGCATATACAATTTACCATTGGCTCGTTTTTTAATACTTTGCACATGTGTTTCCCATTTAAGGTCGTCTTGGATAAAATACCTAAAACCTTTGCGGTACTAACTTTTGTGAGAACATGGTCACCAATTAAAATACTATTTTTTTCTGGACGGTGACGCATAAAAGAAATTTCCATCGTCATACATTTAGCAGGATTCAGATTCATTTTGTTTGCATCAGACCAGTCAACTAGATTATTAACCCCTTGTTGGATATTGGAGGGTTTATTTGACTGTCTGCATTCAACTAGTGTCAGATCATCAACATATTTGAAGGTGTGCATTTGATCAGAAGGTTGTGCATCATTGATCATAGCCAAGAAAATGATGGGTCACAATCTTGTTCCCTGTGGAACTCCCGCATTCGGTGATAACCAATCAGACAAGGTAGAATTGTAGCGCACACATTGTTGGCGAGAGGACAGAAAATCACAGATCCAAGGAATAATGTCTCTACGCACGCCAAGGTTGATCAGCTTGGAGATGGCAACAGTGTGGTCAATTCGATCAAAGGCTTTTGTGTAATCGGTGAACACAATGGATGATGATGACTTGGGCTTGTCTGCGTTTGTATACAAAGGATGTAACATGTTGATAAGGCAATGAGTTGTAGAAAGCAATTACCGGTTACCAAATTGAAGATTCAATTGAAGATTCAATTGAAGATTTGAAGATAAATACGTTATCACAGGCGCTAGTGCAATACGGAAAAATATAGCGCTAGCTCGTCTGCCTTCGGCCTCATTGGATATGGGACGCAGAAGCGCTATAATTTTCCGTATACCATTCGCGCTTGTGTGATGACTTATATTGTATGTATTTAGGCATGGAGGCACATGCTAAAGTAGCTTTGAAAATTAAAGTAGCTTCGAGGCTTTGATTTTTTTTTTTTACAGTTTGTATTTAAATATATTAATGCAAAAAAATAGTAGTTAATGGCCTGACGTTTCGGCCCCAGCAGAGGCTAATTTAATTGGTTTTGAATTATGCACGAGGGACCCGGGACTGGCAGGGTCTTGGCCGGGATGTAAAATTGGCCCTGTGTGATAGTCCCGGCCATGAAATAAAATAACATCAAGTAATAACCACGAGGGAATCTGACTGGCTAAACTTATAAATAATTTGGGGTTGAACAAAGAAAACTTGAATAGAGTGTTCAACCCGAAATTATTCAGTTTCCCTTGTGGTTAAGGCGATCCCTCTGCTGCCGCTTCCCAGGTTGTGTCGTAAACTTGGGTGTAATCCCTGGCTATATGGCAGTTAAAGGTTAAATGGCTTCTAAACTGGCACCCCAAACAAAGATAAAACAATATTGACAACATAGGGAGACCTCCAATATAGGGCTAGATAGCTCAGGTAGTAGAGGGCGGGCACATTAATCCAGAGGTCTCAGGTTCAAGTTCGCTCTAGTCAATTTTCCCATTTGCAACTAAAATTATTTACAAAATTAATAAATAAATAAGAAAAATCAAAACCAAGCTCTGATGGCTCATCAACGTAGCCATGGACATTATAAGCTGCCAAACTTCTTGAAGGGGAACGGATAGTCGAAGGGTTTACATGTTGTTAAATTAATTTGTGTAGTTTAAAACAATGACAATTCAGGCAAATATTCTCATTGCAGTATCTTGTTTATTATTGACACTGTACCCAACAGAGGAGATACTTAAGTTTAACAATAAATCATGAATAAATACAAATAAGGATTTGAGGCATTGCATGGTGAGGTATCAATATATATTCATAAATACCCCAGACAGTTTCGCTATTCCTATTGGTGGAGAGCACGTCACGTGGGGGTGTACAAACGGCTGATTAAGACCTGCTGGAGCTGTTTATATCCGGCTGGGCTTCGCGTATTGGACGCGCCAATTTACTTACGCGGAACGCAATATATGGCTATTAGTTCCCGCACGTAATCTTTTTGTACACGCGCGTACACACAACCCAACGCGCACAAAACAGAATTTTACAAAAGTTTTTGAAAATGTACAAACATTCGAAAATTCGCTAAACAAACAGAATGTCACAGATTGTCTTTTTACCGCTGATTTTCCTCATTCTTTCACATTTTAACCAAAAGGCATTTATGAATGGGAATAAATGAGTAGTGACTCGTTCTTAAACGGCCGTTTAAAACCTTGCAGGGTCCTTTGGCTCGGGCCTTTATCACACGGCCCGCGACCCTGCCGGTTTTAAACAGCCGCTTAAGAACTCGTCGCCACTCTTTTATTCCCTTATTTGGTTTGTGGTAACACCGTGTGTATATCTACTTGCTAGGTAGATTTTGTTCATTGAGAACTTGTCTTGCTTATTTTCTACGCAGAGTAGAATATTCGGAATTCGGGAGACTTCTAAGTTCTTAAATCTACTTGCTGAGAAGTCTCCCGAATTCTGAATATTCTACTCTGCGGCAGTAGAAAATAAGCAAGACAACTTCTCAAAGAACAAAATCTACCTAGCAAGTAGATTTAAGAACTGAGAAGTGTCCCAAATTCCGAATATTCTTCTCTGCGGCAGTAGAAAATAAGCAAGACAAGTTCTCAAAGAACAAAACCTACCTAGCAAGTAGATATACATGTACACATGGTGTTATCCCAAACCAAATATATATAAGTACAAATAAAGCATGCGGTTACACCCCTATGTTCCGACACCCCTATGTTCCGACACCCCTATGTTCCGACAACCCTGGTGTATATTCCTATTCCTAACCCTAACCCTAACCATAACCCTAACCTTATGTAAATCATGAGGGGGTTGTCTGAACATAGGGTTGTCAGAATATAGGGATGTCGGAATATAGAGCAGTCCCCAAGCATACAGGTTGAGGAAAAGTAATTGTACATTATGTAAGTTCTCGAGTTTAAAGGGTGTGTACAACATTGGTAAGAATGAAAATATAAATGCTCACAGATTTGCACATAACTTACATGGTATAAAGATGGTCATGGTAGAAAACTTCCCTTGAAATAGTTTTTCTTGAAATGCCATAGTTTTTACGAAATGAGTAAAATAATAGTAATTATCCTGCAGGATAAATTCCGATGTTTGAAAATAAGTTAAAACACATAAGGTTTTTTTTCACTGTTTTCTCATGACCCCAAAGACCGATTTAGCTTAAACTTTCACAGGTTTGTTGTTATTTCATGTATATGTTGGGTCACATCGAGTTTGGATACAGGTCTTTGGCAATTACCAATGTTGTACACACCCTTTAAAGAATACAAAGAACCAAGTTGATAATTCGTTGACCCATTTTATTTTCTAGTGAAATGCAAAGAGCTGTGGTACACAAGAGTGCTATTGTGAAGACGTGCGGTTTTTATTTTTATTTAAATAATGTCATTGAAAATGTGATAATCGTGAAGAAGTTAAAAAGATGACGGTTTTCTCATTTATTTGCAATTATGGTGCGGTGTACAGCACTTGCATATTACAGTTTGCTCTATTGAGGGGTAGGTCACTTTTGCAAAATCATAAAGGAAGAAACAATACAAGTTACAACATGCCTGTTTAATTATTTGAATATTAACCATTCTATGAGCCTACCTTTAAAGTGATCGTATAGTTGTAGATATATTATAAAACTAACCTGTGAAAATTTAATTTCAAAAGGTGGTAGCGTTTTTGAGATATTGCCGAAAATCTGGAGCGGTTATGTCCATGCAGGAAGAATAATCTGCAATTGGCATACACTATCTGAGAAACATTACTGCAGTAACGCTTTCAGATTC
Organism: Plazaster borealis; assembly: GCA_021014325.1. NCBI lineage: Eukaryota > Metazoa > Echinodermata > Asteroidea > Forcipulatida > Labidiasteridae > Plazaster > Plazaster borealis. The sequence goes on from CM037461.1 coordinate 8,543,352, forward strand.
AAATTTTGGGGGATGAAAATTGATATCTTTTTTCATAACCAAGTACTTCTAAGTGAAAAGTTTCTAAAAATGCATTATACTATATCCAAAGCTGCTGTACTTCTTACCAAGTAAGTTTTTATTGCCATTAATTTTCAGAGTCATTACCAAACATATACAGGGTGTGCATAACATTGGTAAGAGTACAAATATAAATGTTCACAGAGTTGCTCATAACTTACATGGTATAAAGTTGGTCATGGTGGGAAACTTCCCTTGAAATATTTTTGCTTGGAATGAAATATTTTTTGAGAAAGGAGTAAAACAACTAGTTTTGATCTCCCAAGACAAAAACTCTCTGTTTGAAAATAGTGAAAACAGTTAAGGACTTTTTCAACTTTTTTCTTGCGACTCCAATGACTGATTGAGCTTTAACTTTCACAGGTTTGTTATTTTATGTATATGTTGGGATACACCAAGTGAGAATACTGGTCTTTGACAATTACCAAAAGTATACACAGCCTTTAAGGAAATAAATAACATAAACAAAAACCAATAATAACCAACAAATGCAATGTAATTAACCTTCATTAACACGTTTTTGACGGACAAGTTCGCGGCCAGCAGCATCAATTCATTTACAACATTTTTTCCACTCGTCATTCTTGAGCAAATCCGCCAATTGGACTATCCTGAAATAGTCCGACCGGATTTGCTCAAGCTTGACAAGGTCAAGCTGGCCACGAACTTGTCCCTCCCTTTGCCCACCCCGCCGATTGTTTACCCCAACCCTAAACCAAGTCCTATTGTCACGGATTTCTTCCTTGGTGAAGACCCTCCGGGCCAGCTGTACAGCAAAATTTCTATTAGAGCTGCTGACCCGGTGGATCCTCGCCAATTCCATCATGGGTACAAAAACGGGGTCAGCAGCCTGGAGAGGGGGGTGAGGGGGGTCTTGGATGTGTGGCTGCTGCTGGACTTCGTCGATCCTCCTCTCCAGGCGCTGTAATTTGGCTATAATCTGTTGTTGCCCTACCAGGAGTTGTTCTAGAAGTTCTTGATCCCCCTGATTAATTCTGCCAACCCCCTGATTAATTCCACCCACCCTCGCCCCTTCCCCCAAAACATTATTGGCTGCCCTGTCTTCAATTCTACCCACCACCGCCCATTCCCCCCCAACATTATTCGCTGCTGCCCTGTCTTCCTCATTTTCCCTAAGTAATTCAAAAAATCCCCAATCATCGTCAAAAGCCACTACCGGAACTACATTCCCCTCCCCTTCCTGACCTGCCCCTCCCTGACCTGCCCCTCCCTGACCTGCCCCTCCTCGACCTGCCCCTCCTCGACCTGCCCCTACCTGACCTGCCCCTCCTCGACCTGCCCCTCCCTGACCTGCCCCTCCCTGACCTGCCCCTCCTCGACCTGCTCCTCCCTGACCTGCCCCTCCTCCATTTCCATCTCCCTCCCCATCAACCACCTGCCCCCTTCGCCCTCTTCCTCATCTCCCCTCTGCCCATCCTGCCTATCTATCCCCTCACCTTCGTCTCCCTGCTCACTGTCTACCTCCATCATCTCAACATCATCCTCCCCTCCTATCTCCTCCCCTGTCCCGCTTTTCCCTTCACTCGCCACTCTACCTTCCACCCCACCTCCTATCTCCCCCTCCCCCACTCTCTCAACCTCCACCCCTACATCCTTTCCCCCACCTACTTCCACCCGTCTCATCTCCTCCCCCCCTCCCCCAATCTCCCCAACTTCCACCCCTTCTGCCCCACCTCCTATCTCCCCCTCCCCCTCTCAACCTCCTTCCCCCTACCCCCAACCTCCTCCCCCTTCCCACCTCCTCCCCACTTTCCACCCCTCCCCTACCCTCCCCTCCCCTCCCCTACATCCTTTCCCCCACCTACTTCCACCCGTCTCATCTCCTCTGCAAATATAAAGTCCATCTCGCCCTCATCTGCTGCCGCTGTTAGCGATGGTAGTTGGTAGTTAGCGATGGTAGTTGCTGCCTTCTTGGCCTTCACGAACAGGGCCTTGCTTTTCTTTGTTTTCTTGCTGATCTTTTCCACATTTTCCACCACCTGCAAGTGCCAGAACAAATTTGGTACAATCTTTTGAATACATAGATTGGTCCAGCATTGATTTCTAATAATAGACACAAAAATTGTAACCTTTGTCTCACTCTCCCATGCCTCGAGCTTACATAATTATCTTTTGGCCCATTAGTGCAAAATTGCCCAAGAAAGGCTAAGGTTAAATGTTATACTTCAATTGCCTGTTGGGGTTTCCACCTCCATGATCATAAGCAGTAAAAGTACCACACATCTTTTTATGTTGAATATTTAGGCCCCCCCAAAAAAATGTTTCCGGTTGCCCGACCAACCCTAATTTTAACCTGCGACCTTAAACTTTTATTCGGCTTAAAACAATGTAAAAAACACATGTATGATGTATTTATATATAAAAATAAATAATACTAATAATTATTGTACCAAGGACAAAATGTCTGATTTTGACCAGCTTTACTCGTTAAAAAAAGAAAGAAAAGAAGAACACATTAAGACAAATTACCGATATCTCCGCGATTTGAGTATCATAATTTTGTGATTCACGCCCGTCGTATGTAGTCGGATTCTACGACTACCAACCGAGCGAACAAAACATGTGATACGTCGCTGTGTGTTGAGCGCAATCTACTGATTTGCACAATCAGTAGATTGCGCGCAATTTTGCTGAATCAGAGCGCGATATTCCAGATTGCGCACGCGTTTGCTCGAATAATTTTAGCTGCCAAGCAAAATTGCAGAGACTGGCTACGTTTTCGCGGTCGTAACCAATAACTGTTTTGGTTGATACTGGGGCCATGCCAATGACCGACACAGTTATTGGTTACAGCCGCGAAAACGTACCCTGCAGACATGTGCACAGCAGATTGCAAGCATGGACTCAAAACAGAAGTCAAAAATGTTTCTTTTTTTCAGAATCGTACCTCCATATTAACCAGCAACATCTCCTTCGCACGTACCTCATGTGAGTTTGAAGTATATTGTAGTAGAGGTCTTTTATGGATTTGAGACTCCCGCGTTTTGGGGTTGAATTGAATCGGGCAACTGAACGTTCGTAGCACTGACTAGTCTTGTTTGCATTTTTTTTAAATTCTGATGCGTTTGGTTGGTGAGTGCTCAGAATTTAACAAAAATTCAAGCAAAATATATTATTAGAATAGTAGTTTAAATAATTTTAAACCTATTTTAAAATGGCATGTAACCGGAAACTTATTTTTTGGGGGCCTTACGTTACGTATAGGGCCCAAGGCTTTACGTGATAACTTTGTCAAAAAATCCAATAATCAATTTATTTTAGTCAAATCAATCTAAAATTGGGCTGTGCATATTGAAATCTCTATTTCATTTTGCAAAATTATGACAAACATTTTCAAATGATGTAGCTAAAGGAGACTGGGGTCCAAGTCTCAGACTTCAGTCCAAGCACTGCCAGTGGCTTATGAGTAGATACCTTTTTATTCACACTTTCTTGGTGATCTTACTTTTTGGTTTTGGTTTTTTTTTACTTAGGTTTTTCAAGACCTCTTCCGTACTTTCGGTCAGCTTCATTAAGAACAGTTCGGTCATCTGAAGTGGAAATTAAAGGAAAAACTGCATCAAAAACAATTTTGACAGTAAAGTTTAAAAAAAATTTACTTTGGAGAAGGGATTAAGTTGCAAAAATATTTTCCTAAAGCCTAGTTGCGATAATAATGTAATTCTTCATCCTACCGACGGTCGCAGACCGGGAGGGTTACAAGTGTACCTCAGTAACAAATCAGGTACATGTGCAATTAAATGTGTAATTAATTAATGTAGAATTCATCTACAAAATATTTGGTGCAGGGTGCAATGATGAGCTGATTGATTATTCTAATTTCTTGGCCGTTGAGGGATAGTATACGTTTGGTAATTGGAATTCACTGTTTGTTTCAATCGTATATAGTTGTAGATATATACCATAACACTAACCTGTGAAAATTTCTTTTCAAACTTTACTGTCAGTAAAGCTTCTCAGATTCAAATTTTTGGGGATAAAAAGTGATATATTTTCAGCAATTAATTTTTGTTTCTGAGCTCTAAATCAAGACTGTTACAACAACGATAAAACTTTCTTCAACTGCTCCTCGGCAGTACAAATAAACTGACAATACTATATTATTATTATTACTTTCATCTTTATTTCAAACTTTGTTTTTACCTTACATGCAGATGACCCTCCGTGTGTATAGTGTAGATCGTGGTCTTTGGCAATTGCGTCAGATTTATCTATTGGTTCGTTTACTCTTAGGTTTTCTTTACTTGTTTTAGGTCCTACAAAATGGGACATTGGTACGTGTAATTTATCAGTTAAAAAATCCCTTTCGTCGTGGTCTACTCTTTGCCATTTATTGTCAAACTTATCCGCTTCTGCAGGCCTCTTCTCCCCCCGGTTTCTTTCTTCTCTCCATTTTTCGAATTCCTTTTCATTGTCCTTTAGCCACTTCTGGTAATTTTTCTCTTGTCTTGACATCTAGGTTGCGGAGAGAAGAAGCCTGCTCGATATGAATTGCTTTAATTTGTAATACAATATCTACCAGTCTTCTATAATGTTCATTGTTGTTGAAAGCGACAGACCAGTTACATCTTCTTAATTGGTAAGCTTTATCAATTACTTTATACAGTTCTATCCAATATACATCTTCTTCAATATTTGGTTGTACTATTGATTCAAAGTGTACGTCTAATGTCCAGAGGTCTTAAATTTCTACTTTCCCTCCATCTTTTTCCATAAGTCTTACACTTTTGCGTTTTCCCATATTTACATTTGCGATATGAGTTCGTCTGTGTCAATGTCTTCTGTCACTTGTCCGTAGTATTGTTCGTACTCTTCGTCTAAGTGTGATGGAGAATTCGTGTCTTGGTAAGGTTCGAATGTCTCCGGTTCGTCGTGTACCTCAACTTCTGTTATGACGTTTTCTTCTGTTAAGAAAGCAGTTAGCATAGAGTAATGTTCTTGTACTTCTTTTTCGTTTCTTGCTTTTTCGCTTGGACCTGGGTTGGTGTTGAGTGGTGAGTTTGGCCACCCCTGTTCGTACTCATTGTCCCCGTCATATCCTTCTGTGTCACTGTTTTCTGGTAGTCTTTTTGCCTTTCTCTTAACTGTGTACCTCATTTTTGTACAGGTGTCATAGTCACATGTCAATTTGTCATGGGCGTCAACTGTTATTACATGGTCCCAGTGTTTGTGTGCCTCTTCTTTGTTGAACTCGTATCCCGAACTACTTGTGTGATTCATGATATCCATGACTACACTGTAAAAAATTTCACCATTAAATTACGGAAAAAATTCCGGCAGCAAAATTTCCAGAACTATTTTAAATGTTCCGTAAATTTACGGATCCTGAAATAACAGAATTTCCCCCCAAAAAACGTATTTTAACAAAATTATCAAAAAATTTCCGTAAAAAGATTCCGTAATAAAAAGAAAGTTCTGGAAATTTTGCTGACGGAATTGTCTTCAAAAATCCGTATTTTTACGAAACCACCCAATTTTTTTCCCCATAACCATTCTGTAAAATAACGGATTATAAAAAAAGTTCTGAAAATTATGCTGACAATTTTTCTTCTTCGAAATTCCGCATTTTTATGAAAACCACCAAAATGTTTTTCTGAAACCATTCCGTTCAACAACGGAATGTAAAAAAAAGCTGTGGACATTTTGTTGCTAACAAACAAGGGACAAAATCAAAAAGGTTGACAGCAATGTCGCTTCAAAGTTCAAGTACTGATTTTCAAGTAATAATAATTTCTTTACCGTTTTATTCAATAAAATATAATCACAAATGTACAATTAATTTACATATGATCAGACTAATGAGAAAGGACGCAGCTGTGTATAGAAAGAGCTGTGTATTGGGAGAGCTGAGGCATGGGGGTACCAGTTTCTTTTGGCACATTGTTTCTGAATGCCATGTTAAATCCAAAAACAGAACAACCCAACACGCAGTCTAGTCTGGTACCCTGTGTGTACACATGCGTTTGTTTGAACCGACAACAGCTTCCAATGCAAATTGTTGCAATCCCTCAATACACAACTCTTATCACAGTGGGACTGTGTAGCTAATGCTGCAAAACTGGACCCCGGTTCACATAACTAACATTTGAACATTAATAAAATACAATCACAAATGTACAATTAATTTACATGTTGAAATGTACATTTATTGACTGATTACCTTTAGTGTCTGTAGTTTTCCTCAACTATATAGAGGAGAGATGTAGACCTCAGTATGCATAAGGAGATACAATATGAAAATCTCCTAAGAGATTTCTTTGTCATGAGATTAATGTTATAATTTGCCAAATCACATTAAACTTTCTTCACACTTTCTTCATTTTTTTTAAACACCTTTAGTTTCTATATTAAATTTAACATTTTGCATTAATTAACCTCTTGAAAACTACAAACGTGATGTTGAATAGATTGAACATGAAGCTATTTAAACAAAACAGACACTTCAAATTCAAAATTGCAAATTATTCCATAGGTTGCTTTACACAATTTAAAGCTGATCTTTGGAAATGCAACCCTGCTAACTGAAGTACTTTGAAGGAGTTCATAGATTAAAGCTTAATCTTATAACACATCTCTAAGGTGGTCATTATGTTTTTTATGTTGTACCTCAGTATGCATAAGGAGATACAATATGAAAATCTCTTAAGAGATTTCTTTGTCATGAGATTAATGTTATAAATTGCCAAATCACATTAAACTTTCTTCACAGTATAGGCCTACTATAGTCAGCAGGATGGCATTTCCAAAGATCCGTTTTAAATGGATGTACAGCAACCATGTAATAATTGGCAATTTTCATTTTGAAGTTACTGTTTCTTTACAAAGCTAATTCGTGTCATCTATTCAGAATCATCAACTTGGTTTAGAAACAATCCAGGGGGTACCAATTAAAGTACCAATGTAAGATAGTAACCATCAATGCCCAAAATGATTAACTTGATAAAACAAGACAATCAATTATGTTAGTTTAATTCTTTTGGCTTTCATTCAATTTTGACATACTGTAGGCAGGGATGAATGGGGGGGGGGGGGAGAGCACAAACTTTAATTGCAAACTTTCAATGGCAATTCTCAATAAATAATGTTTATGTAAACTAAAGTAACTTACATATATCAAGTTTAATGAACTATGACCGACACAATGAAGTTAATGACGATTTCACATCTATCCATAAATAATGTAACGTGGGCGTTACACACATGCATCAAGAGAAAATGTGTAGCTTATCCTCTCTCAAGTTTCATTGAGGGCATCTGGTACATTATATTTATGGCTCTGATTGCCAGTCACTTTCATACACGGCAAGTTCCTGTGCTAGGTTTAGGACTTTGGTGCCAACATACCCACACTGCTTTCTGCCCTTCGAGGCTCTTGAGCCGCTTGGTGGGTTTATACCCACAAACAATCTGAAATAGACAAAGAAACATGATTTACATCCCTCAGCCTTGAACAGTATCAATATCTATTGCAGTATGGTCCATGTCATTTGAAAACTCTTATGCACCACATTGGACATACATGAAACTGCTACGGGATGTAGCCGGACTCAGGGAGTTACTGGCACAAAGGAAATTCAAATCTTTCTTTAGCATGCTGTGAATAAGTGAAATAATGGCTTCTTATATCACGCTCATGTCCGTCACTCAGTGATGCTCAAGGCGCTCCTACATCATTATACCACTGATCATTGGGCCTTTGTTTAATTCCTTACTAAACATCTCAGCTACATGGGGAGTATACAACCTGGGCAGCCAAGTTTGTAGCGCACCAAAGCTGATTCAACAACATGAACCATCTCTGGCCTCACAGGTACCAATTTTACCCCTGGGTGAAGAGAACACACACCCCGATGATTTAGCCACGAGAGCTCGAGTCTGATGGACTAACAACTTGGCCACGATACCCCATGAGTGATCAGTGTTCTTGGTTCTTTTGCCGTTTGCAGCTTTTTGTCCCTTCCAAAGGACGAAGGAATTATGTTTAGTCATAGTACCTTTCTCATAAACACATGTGCCAAAACTGGGATTTCAAAACCCACGCTGATGATTCAGCCACCAGAGCTTGAGTCCACATGGCCACAACACTTCACTTAGTTACAAACTTTATTTGTATGAGTGGCATGCATACACTTACCTCTGGATAAAATCCAATGTGGAGGATGCTGATGCTGGGTATTCAATGTTGAACACATAGAACGCGGCAAAAGCCATCATCACGGCACGAGTCAATGATGACAAACCAACAGTCACGACCCTCTTGTCAATACACACCAATAATTTTTGCAACTCTCCTGCAACAATGATTGGATTATTTCATATAAATAACCTGTTTTTGGACCTACATTATACAGTTATTTGGTGTAATGATTGGACTCCTAAATTGTTACTTCATTTGGCTCCAACAACCTTTTGACTACATTACTTTTAAAGTTTGAAAGTTATCTCTCCTAAAGTTACCTTTTGAGATATTATGACTGCCCATACATTGAAGGTTAAGTTATGAGGGATACATACAGGTCCACAATAACACAAGTGTCACACATGTACACAGTCCATAATAGTACATCAAAATACGTAATGTAATTAGCTGGGCTTCAATTTGTGCTCTCTATTATCAAAATATTTGAAAGGCAACTGACTGGAGATTTACATGCACTATAAACAGTACAATGTAGTACTGTGGCTTGATGGAAATCTGACTTACCTATGACAATGACACATGGAGACGCTGGTAGTTCAGTATCTCCTTCAACAGCTTCATCAGTAGTGTTTTCCTGTGAATAAAGATTACCACAACTGTCAGAAAAACATCAAACAAACAAGCCAAAAAGTATATGTGTGTACTAGAATTGCATGTCATGTGATGTACCTGACATTTTTGGAAAGGCTTTTTGATGAATCATTTGTTACAGGATTTACTATCTTGCTTTTTTTCTTTCTTTTTTTCTTAGTTTGGAGTGAGCAACTACATGTTTATGCATGTGAGAAAGGATAGTATTTCTAAAGCGGGGCTACAAGGCAAAATTAAGTTTTGTAATGCACTAATTTTCCAATATAGTCCTCAAGAAAGTGGGGAAAAACTACAAGTCTATAATAACCTTGCATTATAAACGTTTAAATAGACATTGTTTCTGACATCCTTCCAGTGCGAATTTTGTCAAAATCTAAAAATGTCACAGTTCAAAAATATGGGTCTGTACACTTATGTGCAGGAATTTTTTAAAGTTCATTCCTGAATTTCTGGTAATCAACACTTATTAATCTTTACAAGCTAAAAATTAATCTTTAATATAATCACAAAGTAATAACAATGACCAAAACACATAGTATTAACACTATTCTTACCTCATAATGTCTGATAAGTGAAGTCTCATCCTCCTTGAAGTATATTGCAAGTAACTTTAGAACATCACTGAACATATCTGCCTTGCTACCATGCTGTATTTTATGGATAGCATTTACCAATGCCTGCGGCGATTTCTTTGTTCTTAGGAAATTCAGAAGGCGCGAACTCCTGTCAGTAACATCATTTTTTAGCTTGTCGACTAAGTCGATGCCAGTAAGAGTTTTGAAGTGACTAAATAGCCATCGCTCTTCTCCAAGAAATGGCCATTGGTCCAGAAAATCTTCAATACTGCCTGCTTTGATTATGTCCTTTCTTTGCGTGCAGTACGTGGCAGCCATCAATTCATCTATTTCAACCCTTTTCCAAGGCACTTCCTCATATATTTCACTGAGAGCCGTTCTCTTCACTTCTTGGGTTTCTTCTGTCTCTCCCTCTGGTAGGTTTGGTTTCCACAGAACCTTGATACACCCGAACCCGTCCAGTTCCTTTGCTTGTTTGTTTGTTTTTGCAGAAGTTTCATCACTGTTGTCTTTATTTTTCCGTTTCTTATACTCATGCGAGACGCGCAGGAGGTTTTCTTTCCTGCTTTCAAGTTGGAGAAGCAAGCTCGCTGATCCATCTCCAATGATTTGGTTGTTGATAACGTCTGCAAACGATTTATGGAAGCGATTGACAACCTGTTGTGCAATTCTTCTGAGCTCCTTTCGCTTTGGGTTGGTGCTGATCTGCATTACATCATCTGCTATTATACGAATCATCTCTCTTCTATCTCGCGGATCAGGTCTTTCACCTTTAGAACAACTTGCCATAAGTTTGTTAGGAAGTTTATCCCAAGGGATTTTGTACTTCATTGACCAATCGCCAACTGGAGCACCATCAGGTTTTCTGTTAGATATGATGTCCCATGGGAATCTGATGTTGAGGGAGGTTCATCAGTGCAGAGTGTTGTCTGTTCAGCACAATTCGTCTGTGTGGTTCCTGTTGAGAACAAGTAAAGGCTTGTCAGAAAGAAAAAAAACTCAGCTAATTTCACTGTAGTTACGCTAATCATAACTCAGTGTTTTTGATGGCAGTAGTAGACACCAGAGTTACGAACACCACAAATAAATGCTTGTGGTACTCTTGCTGCTTGAGTTGTGACATAACCATACATTAAAATTTAGGGGCAAGTGCGGGTAAAGAAATAATCGAAATAAAACTCAATGGGGGAGCAAGCGGCAAGGGTTCTGAGCGGGAAGGGCGGTGGCTTACCTTCCCCCTAAGCACCCCCCCCCTCGGTTACACCACTGTGTTCAAGCCCAATTTGGGTCAAAATGCGACTTCTTCATAAGATAATGTTTTATCAAAATCTCCCTTTGCAGTCACTGCACTGAACCCTATCAGTCCCAAATCCTTCTAAATCCTTTTGCCAAAGTGCAGGATTTTGCAGGACTTGAACTCTCAGGCCCAAACAGCCTGTGCTTATCTCAGAACCTGGAATTCCAAAAATGTCTAAGTCTGTGTGGGTTGACATGTAGGTTAGGAGGACCTGGGAGGATTTGGGCAGCATGCTAGCCAAACTTACCAGTCTGTAAGGGTCAATGTTGGTCTGACAACTGCTTTTTCAGCCTAGTTAAACCCACATCTTCAATGATCCCAAATATCAACCAATTTAAATGGGGTTGGGTTTAACCCACTTGGTGACCTGATATAGAGCGACCAGTAACTCTGCTCTGATGATTTTAAAATTTACCTTACCTTCACTTTTCAATCCGAGAATAAGTTTTCTTGCTTTTATTATTGGAAGTACATCAACAAGGTCCTTCTCTGTAAGAAATACTAAATCATCAGGTGTTTCAATCCCGAGCTGAGTAAGTGTTGACAGTGTCAACCCCATTTGATCATCTGGTGTGGATGGCAGAACCTTCTGAATGATTTGCTCCAACCAAGAGTTGTTAACATAATCCATTGTTGTAATTCATGTATTAATCTGCATCAATGAAACAAGGCAAAATTACATATTGTTATTCAACAGTGCTCAATTAAGATCACAGGCATAATCTCCAGAACCACCACTGTCTTATGAATTGTGGAATCCATAAAAACACAACTTTTTGTTTTACAGTGTTTTTTTTTTCACTAAACTGTGGATCATTCAAAATCTGGTTTGTGATTTCTTAAATGACAGTAATTTAATGCCCTAATTCAGGGCATTCCTGAAGACTAATTACAAAAAGAAAATAACTCTTGCAAAGTATACAGGAACGCAAAAAAACGATTTGTTTCAACTGAATCACAATAATTATAAGGTGCAAAAGAAAAATCATCCACCAAACCTTTCAGTTTAGCCAATGAATTAATGGCCGACTGGTGTTTACAATGTTTGGATGATTGTTGAGCCTGAAAACAGCCCGACAATGAGAATAAAACTCTTTTATGACATAAAAACCACCACAACAACAAAAACAAAAACAACAACAGTCACCAAAACATTGCAAGTTGAACTGTTTTGTATTCATCAAATAGCAAACAAACCACAACAAAGAACTTGAATTTTCAAATAAACTGTGTTCATGCAACCCAAATACACCTACTTGGATCACGTATGTCCCATGGGATTCGTCCTGCGACATCCGGTCTGACCTTGCGCGTTCGTGTCTTTGTGTAAACAACGCGCGATTTATGTCAACAATGCGAGAAAACAGGGCGCCCGCGCGCGGTCAAAGTGCATTCGCGGGCTTTGAGATTTCAAAAGTTTTTAAACGGACTAATCAAAGAAAGGGAAAGTAAGACTGGCGGGAAAGATAACCTAATGCATATTGAACACCCCAATCGATTCCCCATTATCCAATCATCATTCTAGGATAAGCGTCACCTTCTATTAATACGTAGATCTGATGTACTGCTCGATTTTCTTGGACGCACTTCACGGTAAATAATCACCGTTTTTGTTTACTTTATCCCAAATCCCCACCCAAAATATCTTTAAAATATAAACAAAAATAAAACATAGATTGTATAATTGTGCGCAAATCTACGAAAATCCCATTATTTTAACTTCCTTTTCCAGGTTATTTTATGAATGACGTTGGTTTTGGTTTTAGAGCTAAACTTTTTTTAACAGTACAGTGTGTAATTCTCGTCAAGGTCATTGGGGTCATTTGTAATTTGACACCGTTATATTTCACGAGAAACGCGTTCGGCACAAACAAAGCCGAACGGCGCGCCGTGAAAATGAAGTGTTTGTCGGGTGCGTTTGTTATGGGTAGTTCGTGTCGCTCGGTCTTCACTCGTAGTATTGTACCTGGGTAAACATGGGATTTGTATGGGGCATGTAGGTGCTTAATGCTTTAAACATGGCCATTTACTTTATTGGCAATTATCATGGAAGTATTTCGGACATAAAGCAGGCTTAAAACAATAGTTAAACATAAATGCGACCTATATTTCTACAAAGGATCAGTGTATTGATGCATGAAAAAAACCAAAAAACATAATTATTCAGACTGAGAATGTTTAACAGCCCCACACCAGGCTTAATCAAATCAAACGGGCTATGCTCACCTTTATTTTATTTAATGTTTCAAAACATTTATCCATCACAAGTAACTAGCTTTTAAAGAATATAAAGCCTAAAGTCAAAGATGAAAGCTAGTAATATTATATTGTATATTCACATTTACAAATTTACAAATTTGAAACACAGTAACTTTTCAACTAGCAATGTTGTCATTTTTTTTTGGGGGGGGGGGGTAATGAAACAACTCCATGTATTATTTTAAATTTGATTACACTAAGAGAAGTTGGAAGGACTTTTTTGTTTTGTTTTAGTTTAAATGATTAAATAATACAAAAAGGACAATTTGTTGTTATTTCTTAAACACAGATTATACATGGATGAGCACAAGACAATTCTGAAATGTAATGCACTGTTTGTACAAATTCTGTCCTACAGCTAAAAGCCGGTACAGAAAAGAAGCAGAAAGATCCATCGAGAGACAGCCCTAGACCCCCCCCCCCTGCACTTCTTATTTTGAGCCATTGTCAAGTAGTACTAATAGTACACCCCCATCAGATGTAAAATTTGAAACAGGGAACAGAAACGATTGCTAAAGGGATACAACATTCTGACTGAAGGCAAAAATGCCATGCATCGACAACAACAAGATGTCGTGGCGGATATCGTCATTGCCGAGAACCTCCCCGTTTCATTCCCTGATGACGTCAATGGAGGAGTTACCATCAAGCCAACACGCTGTGTAGCTGTGAAGTCCCTCATCGCTACAGTAAAACAGCAACTAGATGCCTAAGAGAAGTAAGAACAAAATTTGATGCTTATTTGTATGAGTTTTGGGGGGGTTTTTTCAGAACAAAATTTAATATTACCTTTAAAATTATTATTTGCTCTTTTTTTCCTAACAGGACCAACAAGCTAACTTGGTACGAGGGCAACATGCCACATGACGAGGTTTGGGTCAAAATTGGAAACAAGGCGGGCGGGGCGATCAAACAAATGTTTTAGATTGCCAAAGTTGGTTGTCCCAATTGCCCTTTGACACACCTTCGACACATGTGATCAGGGAGCCCATGTTAAGGATTTCGCTGACACAGGTAAATAGTTTGCAAATCGTATTTAAATCAACAGAGTAAAAATAGATGAATGAATGCAATGGAAGTGAATATGAGGTAATATTGCATTTACCTTTATGACAGGTCTGCCAGCTCAGACTACACATCAGTCTCGGGTTATACCTCATGCATGTCATGACCTTGACAAGCAAGTGGCATCTGTGTTGGCCTACGAGATGAACATCACACCGAGGAAGAAAATCCAGCACTTGGCTCCTGCTTCAATAGTGTCGTCTCTGTGTTGAAAAGGGCTCGGCAATTACATCTGCAGGCAGAGGCCTTCGATGGGGAAATCCGTCTCAAAGTCAAAGAACTTCTGGACACCATCACGTCACCTGTGGAGGGAAGTGCATGCAGACATCCAATCTTACAACGACTCCACTGTGGAACCAACAAGAACATCTGGTAAGTTTTCATAAACATAAAATGTAAATCTGATAAGCTTTTATTATCAAGTGCACAAGGCTTTCTATGAAATAAATTTGACCATACATTATTTTTTTCAGTTGGCGGAAGCAAAGGCCCTCCATGAAATAGCATTGTCCCGGGAGGCCCAGCTGTGAGCCAAAAGATTTACAACTACCTGGCTTACTTCCGCATCTCCTTTTCCATCTGGGAATGCAATGCCGAAGATGCATCTACTTGAAGACCATGTCACTCCATGGCTGTGACAGTGGCACTTTGGTCTAGAATTCAATGGCGGGTATGGAAGAGGGGAATCTGTCCATGCCCATCTCAACACCCTCCGGCATGATGTCCGAGGACTGCATGAAGAAGTGGATATTCTGCAGTCCGTCATTGAGTCTCATTGGGTCATGACCAGCCCTGCCTACGCACCACCCGCTGCCTTTAAAAAAAAAAATTATTTTATTAATTTCCACACAACCACAAATTTCAATAAAGAACTTGTCTTTTCTCAAGTGTAAACAATAAATTTGTATCTTAATCTTTAGCGTATAAGCAACATTTTGAAGATCAAAATCAATATATTATGCGGCTTATACGTCAAAGATTATGGTACAAAAAACAGCTGTAAATTTCTCCTTTTAAAAAAATGTGCATATAGGAATTGAAAAAAAATGTTGACTTTAAATAATTTGAAACACTGCGATTCTTTGGTTTTTCACTTATAATTTTCTTTCTAAAGCAAATTGCGAAAGTGAGGCAAATTTCCTTGTGTCACAATAAGAAAAAACCCTGTTTTGTTTGCATCAAAAAATTTGCTTTGTATTTGCTTTCTCGTCAAGTATTAACCGAGCTTACAATATTATAGAACTACATCATGTACCATACTGATGACATCATGGTTTGTTCACCAGTTTCCTTCACCGTAATTAAAACACGAAGCTATCAGCACATTTGTTATTTTTAACCATTTACTTTTCGAAACCTGTGTTTTCGTTTAATCCCCAAAGAGTCCAAGGAATTTATTAATGAATTATAAAAAATTATTTTTTACGAGAATGGTTACTTATTTATTTTTCATCTTGCAATGATGCAATCAGATGTCGGTCACTTCTTACTCAAGTCACTTCGTACCCAAAATATCATACCCAGGTCACTTCGTACCCGTAAGCGAAGTCACTTCGTACCTCAATTGTCTGAGTCATGTGGCCGCCCCGAATCAATAAAAAATTTTCGAAAAAAAGAAAAAAATGTGGACGGCCCCAATCAATAAAAAATGTTTTGAAAAGAAGAAAAAAATGAATCATGAATAGAGTAACATTAAACATGAGGATGACAATTTACACGAAGGTTGGTTTTAACAATTGTACCCAACCCAAGTCACGTCATACGTGTATGACTTGGCTTAGGTTAGGGTACGAAGTGACCGACATTCATGAAAATGGGAAGATGATTTAGAACAATTAAAAAAATAGGATGGGATATTTTTTTTTCTTCATTCACCCCCCCCCCCAAAAAAAAACCCTGTAAAAATTAAAGTCAACATACATGATGATCAAGCATTTCTGAATCTGAATTATAGTCAGCAAAGCATCCTAGTTGAAGCATTGAACAAGGAAGTAGATCTTTCCATGTTCGCATTTCATGATCACTGCCCCAATACAATAGTAGTATTCGTGATTAACATGATCATCGATTTGTTGTGTAAGTTTAATAATGGGAAGATGCCTAATAAAATATTAATAAATAATAATGCAAGCAGGAATAATCCTTCATGTTCATCCACTATATTTTACAATAAATAGCAGACTGCTAAATAGCTGAGAATGACTAAATACCTGAAAAAGTCGAGCCTCTCCACCTGTTTTCTTCACCAGCTAAGCGTCCCCATGCCATTACATGTCAATGCACACAACGAATTGCCAACATGTGGCTAGGCTGGGCTTCTTATCTTGAAGACGCCGGTGTCAAGTTACATTACTCATGACCCCTCATGGCTGCATTTAGTGTGGTCGACCATGTACTGACTGGTGGCTAAGCTAACGGAAATCTTTAACAAATGTGCAAGTTTTCTGCAGAAAATGGACTTTCAAGAATTCTAAACGATCCTGTTTACGTACAAACTTACTATTTTGATGAAGAAAGATGCCAGAAAATGCCATATTCTTGAACAAATTTACGATTGAAAAAAAAAGTTTAGCTCTCTTCTGCGATGTACAGGATCGTTATTAAACATCCTCGTTCATGATATTTCAGATTCCATATCCCCCTCAAATTGCGCTTTTTAAAAAAACCGACAAATGCCTGAATTATTCACAAAAAACGTATTTTTGGGTACAAAATTGTCCTATTTTGGAGCGACGGTCATATCGTCCAACAATCATATGTTTACAAAAATTAAACGACGAACGTAAACATCGAACAAGACTTTGCTAATGCATATTCATTAAAATGACTGTGGCTCCTCCTTCGCCCTCTTAAAACCGCCTCCTTATCGATGAGTCATCGCTTTGTTTTCTTAGAACTAAAAATACTTATGCATGAGCAGTTAATTGCCACGTGATATGACGTTTTTTCGCGCGTGCGCGTTTTAGATATACCGCGGTGTACATACGTGGGATGTGCATGAACTGTGATGGGTGTTGCTTGTCAGGGTGCTTGTGTTGTAGTACTGTACATTACAGACTGCATGTTCTCTTGATTTACACTGGTGGATCACTAGAAGGATACATCTGGTACTGTGTGCTTGAGTGCAATCAATTGACATGTATCTCCATTGACAGTGTATCCACTGAGAGGTTGATAATCTGGAAGCTGGTCAATTTGTATGCACTTCCTATGTACATGTACTCCATCCTCTGTAGGCATTACTTTGTAGAGCCCAAGATTTCCATCATAGAGGGATTTGCAGATGTTCACAACTGTAAAGGGTGTGTTTGACTTACTCACTAAAACCAGCTCTATTTCACCAAATATCAAGAGTCCATCTCTCTTTTCTACTATGACAAACATTCCTCGGGAGTATTTAGTTCCACAAACAACAAAGCTGTTGCTGACGAGACTTCCTGACTTTAGCTCAGCATATGGAGAAACAGCTTGTTGTACACTCTCATTGTACAATTGAAACTGAAAAGGTATTGCCTTCTCGTTAACTTCTACAGACTTGTAGAACAAGGAACCTGCACTATAAAATGACTGTAGAAGTTGGTGTGTTTGAGACAGTGTGTATGTGATATTGCAAAAGTTTCGAGATGATCTTGCACACCACTTAAAATAAGTATGCTTACTCTCCATACGCATAGTCCATAGGCGTATCAATGGTCCATACTGCATTATCAATTCTGGATAGTGCGTTAAATAGTGATGCTTTGGCCTTAGATTTACATCACTGAATAATGCTATGCGTGTACAGATATATTCTTCAATCAACACTTGGAGATATGAAATTTGCTGTGGACTTATTTGTGGTGAACAAATAAGTTCAACAATTTTTCTCAAGAGCAATATTAGATTCCAAACAGGGTCATTCAATTCAGTAATCTTGCTGTGCAAAATAATCGGAAGTATTCGTAGAAGAACCCAGTTCTTAATAGCATGGCCCCCCAACTTAGTGCCAGATACATTCACTTTGCTTGGTTTTTCTAAACCATCACTTCCACTTGGCTTGAAGTTCTTCAATGATGAATTTAAGTACTCATATGTGAACAACTTTTTCTGCTTGATTAATGCATTTATATAAAGAGCAAGGTCATATCCAACAACACCTTCAAACAAATCATGTGCAGGACATGGGGGAAGCCCAGGGTTGCAAACATGAAAGTAGTGCAAACAGTTGAACACTGAATTTTTCTTGATACCCTCAATATGTACAGTGTTTGGAGATGTCGCTTTGACTCGTTCAAGATTTTTCAAAGCAGAATTGTAGTTCTCTGCTGTTCGTCTTTCTGCAGATATGCACGCCTGAATATTTCCAGTTTGGACATCATTTCTTTTAATTTTGCAGAATCTACATATGTACTCTGTTGAACTGAAGTTCTCAACGAAGCCACCAAGGCAATGACTTCCAAGATTGTCACCCAAAATTGCGACCACTGATCCTTTAACATTTGTGCCCGTTCCAATGTTTAAACCATTAGTTTCAATGTCCTTTAAATCTTTTACCAGCCTTGCAAAGAAATGATCATAACCAAAGTATTTAACATCACTTTCTTTTCCTAGGCTCACCAACTGTATTGGGTCAATTTTTGACCTATTATGGGGATATAAATTTCCCAGAGAGTAGTATACAGCCAATATCTTGTGGTTTTTTTTGGCTGATCCCAATGGATTAACTATCTCAAAAGAGTCTTGATACAGGATCAATTTAATCGAGTCTTGCATGCGGGAGAAAAGTTCATTATCCCTGTAAACACTTCCATCTGTAAAATCTGTGTACAAATCTTTTTGCTGTGGAAGAGGATTGGCAAACTGCTCTTGTACCATTACATCTTTGAACAGTAATTCCACAGATTCTTTTATTGGGGTGTAATGGTAGTGACAGGGTATACCAGACTCATTTCTTCCAAGTCGAACTGCAATTGGCTCCACAAAACCTAGGTTTTTTTTGTAATACTCCTTGCGTGAAAAGTCTGAGCGAAGTGGGCCTGTGGTCTTTTGATGAGTTGCTGAAAACAAATCTTGGTTTGCTAAATCTGATAGTACCTCTGAGATCAGTTCATTGTCTAGCCCTGCACGGATCAATCTGGCCTTCAGAAAATGTTTAAGGTGGAGAAACTGTACACTATTTATACTGTACAATTCATCAACTATGATTTGAAGGGTAGATGCTGGAACATGGTATTTCGTTTGAAGTCTTAAATAAAATAAAGCCATATTATGTAGATAAAGCTGTTCAATATCATCCTCTCCATCAACTTGATCATCCTCGTCACCAACTTGATCACCTTCATTTCCATCCGAATTCCCTTGAGATTCATCTTGGTTTCTTCCATTACCAAATTCATTCAAGTCAGTAGTACATTCGATTGTGTCATCAATTGGTACATGTACATCTCTCTGTGCGGAACGATGGTATCTTGATAGATGAGAAGTGAATGATGACTTAATCTCATAAGATTTGGTGCAGAAAACAAATGGACAGTTTACTTTAAATCCATTATCAATGTGCTCCTTTAGATGAGACAGAAGTGATTGAGTGTCATTGAATTCCTGCAGACAAAACTGCAACTGACAATTAAGGTTTACTTCATCAGAAACATCATGCTGTTGTGCCTTCCGTGCCTCCAAACGTTGCTGCCTGTGCTCTCTTGTTACATGAATGTTAAAAGCATTGTATGTTTTAAAAACTCTTGAGCATCCGACTACAGCACACGGGAAAGAAACATTGCCTACATGGGCATGAAAGCGATAGTGCCTGACATAAGCCTTTAGAGAGGTACTCTCATGATGGCAAACACCACATTTGAACATCTGTAAAGGAAATGGTACATGCATTTCGTTAGTGTAAGTTACAAACTGCAGTAACGTTATACATGTACTACATTACATTTACGAGACAAGACAGGTGAAATCCGTGTTGACGTCTATTTCCGACACTAAATGTACATGTATGTCGTGCGTGCACACAATGTCAGTGTACGTGTGTGAATGTGCAGGGGTGGGGGGGGGGGCGAGGGTGGGTGTAATTATGAGCTGCATACATGTAGTTTGTGCACGCACGATGTACCCCGGTACATCTACATGTACTGTACATGTACATCACCTGAATGCTGCGCACACGGCCCAGGAAGTGAACTGCAATCATGAGTTTTGTGTGTACAACAATGACAATACTCAAGTCAAAGAGCAAGTTGAAATTAAGTCGAGTTCAGTTATGCAACATTCCAACAACAACAAAATACAAAACAAAAAAACAAACACACAGTACACATTGACACACAACACAAGAACAAGCGATCAGGAACCCACTCCAGGTCGGGTTCATATTGCAGTGAAAAGTGGAGCTGGCTGTATCAAACATTACAATTGTATTGTAATGTACATGTACAGTATGGTTAAAATACTGTGTCAGTGTGTGTGGTGTTTCAGTCTCTTGCGTACTTACTTAGCCCCATAAAAATAGTAATGATATTGTCGTTTTAGAGAGGGCTACGGCCTATACAAAGTCCGTTATGTCATAAAGTATGGCTGTATCATCATGGAGGAAAGAAATGGTTATACTTACATTGTGAACAATTGAAACATCGGCGTACATTTAGCTCTCTCTCCTCTCTGCACAATCTTTGCTTGCTGCAGTGCTGTTATACCAGTTTACTAGTATTAACATCGAATGCGCGCCTTTCCATTCTTCGATCCTGCTGGCCCTCTTGAGGCAAACGTTTTACCGTACGCCCACGAACATTATTTAGTCTGGTAATGGCACTGGTAAACGTGTACAAAGTTGACGACTAAAAGCGCGGCGACAACAAGACCAAACAATTTCCCACAATGCAAAGGTAAACTTTTACGGAGGTTTTTGTCGTCCCCGTAAAAGTTTATCCTCTTCCTAATAATGTATTTTCTTTGTTTTTAAATAATGTGATTAATTTTACACTGTTTTCATAAAATGATAGCAAATTATATCTCAATATTTGTTTTTGTTATTACTTATTAATAATGAATCTTACATGTCATTAAGTTTATTGTACTAAATTAGTTAAATAAAAAGAAATGAAGGGAAACATCATGACAATGAAATACGGACAATAATCCGTAAACAATGTTTCGCTTTACGGAAGAGTGACCCGTTTCTTTAAAACAACGGCATGTTTTCCTTAAAAAAATAATACGGGAGAATTCCGTAAAATTTCGACCGTAAATACACGGAAATTTTTCACAGTGTAGTGCGTCCATCAATACTTGGCCCCTTTCTGTGTAGTCTTTTGGTACTAATCCAATTATATCAACCATGTTAAATATTATCTGGTTAATATTATGCTTAGTTTCAGCCTCTTTGTATGGGTCGGGTGTTTCATTGCACTCACTGGTTTCTACTGTTGCGTAACAACCCAGGTGCAAATCCGCATTTGGTTTGTTCCACGGGACCGTTTCCCAGTCGATACTGCCCCATTTTTTCATCTCTGTTCGGTTGAGGAGGGCAGTTCGGTTTTCTGTGTTCATTACGTATTTGAACGGGTTGGTGTTGGTGGTGAGCATACACAGAATCCTGCCAATTCAGCAGTTGCTTGCAAATTTGAGGGGTACTTCCGCGTTTTCTCCGCCGAGAATTTCTTTAAATTTCTCGGCGGTGGCATCTGTCACGTTCATCTCATTGAAGAGAGTCCAACGCTTACCTCGCATCGTCATAAATTGAAAAATCGATGCGTCTGACTGGCCTCCACCACCGATTACCGCATGACTGGTACACGCTCTCTGGATTGGTCTAATCACCCAACTTTTACCCGCATTACTTCGCCCATAAATACAAAGGGTGTTCTTCTTCTTATTTTTAGTCGTTTTGTTAAAAATGTTGTGAATTAGTTGCATTCAACTACCTTTCTCTTCGTTGTGTGTTTTCAAGAAATCTGTGAGTGCTTGCTCGGAATCCTTCTTAGACAATATCAATGTACTACTACCTTCGTCGTAACGTTCGTTTACACCATATCTATTCTCGTATCTGTGAATGTAATCATTTAAGCTCAGTTTGTATTCCACACTTTTGTAGTGCTTAGCAGCATTGTCCCAAATGCCTCTAAATAATGCTGGGTTAATCGTGGCTTTATGCAATTCGACAACATCGTCGTCTCCTATATTTTGCATATGGATCTTAAGTTCGGGAATGGCGCCTCTCTTCTTCTTTATTACAGGAGATCTCCATAAACGAGATCACGCTTGTTGCTTTTAACCACTTGTCTAACACACCGTCTAAATCCTGTACAAACAATCTGCACTTCTGTGCTTCCCCCATTTTGTTTTCTTTTTGGAAAACGTCATCTAATGACACCATCGTCCATCGGTGGACATTGTATGTACTGGAGCGCCTGGCTCCCTGACTTCAGCGATTTGCTCTCTACATGAACATTGATATCTCTGCATAACATACGATATTTATAAGTACTCTTAATATCTGTCATATCTTGATTGGTCCAGACTAGAAGGTGGAGGTGTATCCCGAGATCTTTTTTATCGTTGTTGCATTTAATGCATAAGTCTGGCGACATCATTGTTTATTTGGCGTTGCCGCTTTTATCATTTTTGAGCGCCTCTTCTACCGCTACATCGAGCGGTGTTGAGGGCCCTACTGCAGTCTGAATACGTGCAAAGTCAAAATCGGCATCCCCAAAATTCTCAAGAATACACCTCGTTTCTTGTTCTGGGTTGTGTATGGTACATACGTAACCTACGTCTTGTTTCAAACCATTGAGGAATGTCTTAGCAGCACTGACTAGTTCTCCTACTTTAGTATGTGTATCTTTGGCTGCTATGACTATTCCCGTCCATTTATACCCGTGGCATAAGGCCTTCTTAGCTTAATACTCATTTGCAAATCTGTTGGCTGGATACATCGTACTCATTTTGAGTGATCTTTTGTCGTATTTATCTACATAGTCCTGCATACACGGCGTTAACCGACACTCTGCATGCGTAGGAAAATCGACTACACACTGTTGCTGATCAACCAGTAGGTTTGAATTTACGTTTACCGAGGTCAGGTCGCACGTTGTCTGCCTAGTAATTTTCGGCATAATCTTATCTACAATATTCCAGTTTACATTAGTACCGCTTAGTGATGTACATTGTTTCTTGTATTTCTTGCCTACAATACTAGCAGCTAACACATATTTTTTTAATGCAATTTTGCCATCTACGGTTGTTCTTCCGGTTGCCATTGTACCTTGTCTTGTGTTGCTCTTTTCGTTCAATGGCTCACACTTCTGACGTCTTTACGTTTAGTCCCGTCAGGTCTGTAACGCCTTGTACGCTTCGTCTCAAATCGGTTGAACAGTTGTTTTTCTTCTGTCCTGTTGAGAATTAATACTGTTTATACATTTTTCCCTATAGTTTTTTTTTATTAATAATTATTAATTTTTTGTGTAATGGTACTTACCGTCTATTTGGTCTTGAACCTTTTTCAAGCTGGTTCTCATGTACTGTCTGATAACACCGGCTGTTAATGCTAGGCTCAATACAATGCCAATTACTATGCCTTCTGATGTACTGAATGGTGCTTGGGAGTTAAAGTTTTCTCCAACTGTGCTCGCTGGTGTCTCCATATCAAGTGAATCTGTATTGCTTTCCCGCGCCCTTCTATTGTTTTTATTATTTTGCGCATTCTTTTTGTATTGCACGTAATTTGTTTGTAAGGCGCTTCCTTTTTGCGCGCGCAACTGCTTTTTGACGCGCGCCTTTGACCCACCGCTAAGATCACCCTATCTAAATACGTGTGTGGTCCGTTTATACTATCAATGTGTTTTGATGCTACGTCGGCTGTTTACTGTTTAAACTCCTTAGAACGCATCTTCATTGATAGTATAAACGGACCGTCGTCGGTCCAGTTGGTTAATAGGGAATTTGTACGAGTTGGCTGTCACGTACGTGACGGGTCACATACGAGACCGCCTCGCCAACACGTAATGTATTATTTGTGGGACTTCTGCGAGTGCCAAGAAGTATCATGAAGGTGTAGAATATTTCTTCTTCTGATTATGAACTTTAAAGCTCATCACCTGTGACTACAATTATATAGAAGTCTGTGGCAATTGGACTATTTTGTGACAGTTTGCATTTAGCCCCATGTTTTTTGTAATGTACATGTATGCATTAGGAAATTATTGATGTTACCTCCAATGACTGGTATAACCAGTTAAAATCCAGTACATTTTTGCTTTATCATTATACATTGTATGTTACATGGGGTGATCAACACTTAAAAAGCCATTTGCAAATAAGATTTGCATAATGTCTGGTACAGTGACTGCTTGGTCACAAGGGATTGTAAATGCTTTTTTTTTTTTTTTGTATATGTAAATGCTAAGCTTTTGTATAGCAGCCACTAGATCACCAAAGCCTTCTACATTGAAAGTAAAATAAAGGCTGGTGTTCACTGTTTCTTAAAAGAGCTTGTCCCAAATTATCTGACTTCAGACTAATGAATTGAAATTTGAGTAAGTCATTGTACCAGACATTAGTCAAGGCACTTTTTTATACTTCCAGACCTGATACTTCTGATAATAATGAATTGCACCTCTTTTGGGATCAGACATTTCAAAGGACAAGGAGTACAACACGATACTTGTAAGTGTAAATTTGAATTAGGATTGTGAGTTGCAGTTCACTTTGGCTTTGTATGATTTTACCTGTTAGTCCAAATGCCACAGACTTCTATGTAACAGGTGATGAGCTTTGAAGTTCATAATCAGAGGAAAAAATATTCTACAACTTCATGATACTTCTTGGCACTCGCAGAAGTCCCACAAATAATACATCATTGCAGTCGTGTGGTCCCATTCACAATGGCCTCTAAAGACAAGGAATCTCATCCATTCAGTTCTGCGACATTGAAGAATCCTGTACAAAAAAAACAAGCAGAAGTGACATAATTGCATATATTCACTTTTCTGAAATAATAAGGAAAAAAGATTAGGATGTGTTAGCAAAATAGCCTACTAATTACACATCAACTTTCCTTATTAGTAACTAGTTGAAGTCATCAATCATGTAACCCCATTTCCAAATAGATGATTGCAGTCATGAGGAACACACACCATAGATCAATGATAGTTGTTATGTGGAAGAACCAGAGAATAACACCTTGTCTGTATTCATGGTATTGGTCAGATCCCTGATTAAATACAGTAGGCATCCCTTTTAAAACAATTTTTTTTAAATATTTGTAATTTTACTTTCTAATCAAGAGGTGACGCAACTCTCCCAATATACGGCTCTAAGGTGGGGGGGCGGGGCACGCCACCTTTGTTGAAAATAATCTCATTCGACTCGCGACGTGGGCCCAATTTCATATCGCTGCTTAAAGGCTGTTTTTTTTACTTGTTTACTGAAATGTTATCAATTCAACAATATTTTATGTAAGCATCCATTTGGAAGCCAAAAGGCACGGTAATGTACATGTACACCTTTGTATTTTCTCCAGGACATGACCACCACGTATTGTCATTTTTCGCTGGGTTAGTTTAATATGTACATGTACATGTTTCTTGAAACTGTGGTGGGTGCCATAAAACCAGTTCTCTACCTTCCCTTTAAATGGTAAAGGGTAGACCAAGTGTTGAATATTAAATAAATTTTACTCAGCAGTTTTTTACTTAACGGTCGCGCTTAGCGAATCTTTCATTTTATAGCCTCGCTTAAGCAAGGTTCTTTGCTCAAAGCGTTAAGCAAGCAAAAAGGAGCCTTAAAAAAGCCTCAATTTTTTGCTTAGGGAGCACGCATCAATTTAACGGCCCGAGCGCCGAGTTGAAACAGCCAGTTCGCTCCGGATTTATAATTAGCATCATTATCAACAGGTCAATGCACACTGCTCGGTTTCATGATATATTATGGTAAATCCCATAATTCATAATCCCTGAGTGCCAGCTACCCAGCTTTTGGTACACAAGGAATAGATAGGTGACTGTTAATCCCTGATGACTTGGACAAAGGCCCTTTATGCCCAAATTAGTGAACGGTCCAACTTATAAACTTCCAACAGTATCATTGTCAAGTCGATAGTTATGCACGAGTTCTATTGCGGTTTTATAAGGTATGACTGCATTTGCCAAAAATCAAATGAATTATTTCATCTGAAATCCGTTTGCTCAATTTAAAAAACATTTTTTAATACTTCGATCTGAAATTCTTTGGTGCAAGGATGAATTTGAGTAGGAATATAAACATAATAGTGGACTTGCAGTCACACGGCACAGGACCACGGATGATAAGAATATTCCTCCGTACATCGCCATTTAAAATTCCAAGAATAAATCGTGGACCCAGCTATGTTTGCCTTTCTAGCAGCTAACAATTGGTCTCTGATATGGTGTTTCATAATTAATTATGTGCTACCTTTATTCATTGTTTTATGTAGTTTTTTTGCGTCTTAATTATTTTTTTTCCCCAAAAAATATAAAGGCGACGCAAAAAAAAATGCGACGGGAAAAAAACAAAAAAAGCTTTACCTTTCATTATTGTTCAACACGCATGGATAATTTCGGAGCTGAAATATTTGTATCACACTATCTATATTTTAAGTAGGATTTGAAACTTTGCATGGTGGAAATACGATATTGAAAGGTTTGCGGAAACACCTTGTAATATCTCTCTAAATGAGTTGGAGTGGTTCTGAAAAGAACCGTTGGTTTCAACTCGACGTTTCGATCAGTATGCTCTGATCGTCTTCTGGAGAAAGCTGGACTCTGATGCTGCATGCTGCTTAAGTACTAGGTGATGGTGAGATTGGTGATGCACGAAGGCGGGAAATAGAGGCGGGAAATGGAGCTCGGTGATGCATGGTAAAAAAACTGGATCCTGCTCTGGAGCCTTGGACTAGGGTGTGGGGAGTGTGTGCTCACAGAACTGTGTCAGTAGGAACAAGCACAGGGGATAGTGAGGGTGTGTGGCCTAGGGGGACTGAGGGTATAGAAGACCCAAAGCAGTCTGAAAGGGGGGTGAGGGGGACTATGTGGACTGAGGGTATAGGGGACCCAAAGCAGTCTAAGTTATGAAGTGGGGGCCTAGGGGACTGAGGGTATAGATAACCCAAAGCAGTCTAAGGGGAGGGGGGGCGGGAGAAGACTAACTAAGGGGTTGGTGCCTAGGGATTGAACGTGGATATAGGAGATCCATTGGTCGGGAGGAGGGGGAGCCAGATGTCACTTATGTGGAAGCCGATCTCTTGGGGTATGGTGTCATGTTTATGGATGTTTATGGACTTGCACCAAAGTACATCTTGGACCTACTCACTGAACACAGGCCTACACGCTCGCTGAGATCCAGTTCCAAACACTTGCTCAAACCTGTCAAAACATCTACTTCATACGGTGATAGGTCATTTGCATCAGCCTCACCAAAACTCTGGAACGTATCTTTTTAGTCACTAAACGCATTTAAAAAAAAAAAAATTGGCTTATTATTGCTCCTGGTTCAATGTACATTAGATGGATTTATTTCTTGTATTTTTTATATTTCCATTTTTATGTGTTTATTTATCTGGGTCTGTTGTTTCTAATGTTTTAAATTTGTAACTAGTTTTGTGTGCATTGCTGAATCTTTTTAGTCACTAAACAAATTTTTACATTTGTTAATTGCCCATGGTTCGATGTATATTGATGGATTTATTTCTTGTATTTTTAATAATTTCCGTTTTATGGGTTTAGGCCCTATATATTTTATCTAGTTCTGTTGTTTCTAACATTTAAATTTGTATCTACTTTTGTCTGTATTGTTGTATCTTTTTTATGTATTTATTGTTTTTGGCCTTTTAGTTTTTATTGTTAGGCGCATTGAGGAATCTTTGATTCATAATGCGCCTTATAAATGCTGTTTATTATTATTATTATTATCTCGATGGCCTCTCTGATGCTTATCTATATTTTGTAATGACTCAAAATGTTGAACGTTGAATCATTTTGAAAAATGTCTTCAATTAAATAAATAAACACTTGGCTGAGGCTGGTACACAATTCTCTCGGTCTTAAAAATATTTAATAAAATAAGACGACGCACTTTAGCATGGCCCCTTTATCGATTACGCTCGCAAATGTATCAACACGTCAGGCACATGACCTGTGGTAGCACTGTTGTGCATAAAACCATTACAGCAGATTCAGTGAAGAGTTATTTCAAAATAATATTCAACTTCGTTACTTTACCGTTGATTTAAACAACAAACTATTGTATATTGAACACTGTAATATTTGATCCCAAAATTCAGAAAGCAAAACCCCCAAATCACACTTGCTTTTTCAAACTCCACAAAAATTTAGCTATGATATCAGATGATGGCTACAATTTTCATCTAAAACTTTCATCAAATTAGGTGAAATCAAATCCAAAATACGAGGGAAATTTTCATCAGAATTTATTCAAAGTGCAACCGTGCCAACCGTGCCTGACGACTGGCGTTGCTCAAGGCCTGATGATGCTCAGAAAGGAAAACCCAAAAATCACTTTTTCTGTTTCAAACTCCACAACAATTTAGCTATGATATCAGATGATGACTACAATTACGTCTGAATTTTTCAACATCTTAGGTGCAATCAAACCCAAAATACAAGGAAGATTGTATCCAGTCAAATGAACACCCCGAGATTCAAAATTCAGCGCGAGCATGACCGCACTGGCTGGTCAACCGTGCCGGACAGACAGCATGGCTCATGGCAGGAGGATGCTCCGTGGCCTCTGATGTATGACCACAACAACACTCTTTGGCAAATGTAATAATTGGTCAAAAAGGAGAGAAATAATACTGTAACTTTTAAATAATGCCCGACGACGTTGAACAAAAACTTGGTAGTTTTAAATGTATTGAGCCCGACATTTCGATATTAAGCTGCTTTATTAAACAGCCGGTTGTTGGACACTGTAGGCCTTTAATTTGAGCCCAACATTCAGAAAGCAAAACCCCAAAATCACTGTTGCTTTTTCAAACAACTCCAAAAATTAGCTATGACCATTAGATATGATATCAGATGATGTGTCTACAATTTACGTAAAACAAATTTCAGCGTCTTAGGTGAAATCAAACCTGAAATTTGAGGAAAATACAGTTGTAAAAACACAAGAATCAACAAACATCAATATATGAGGCAGACACGGCTGAGGCTGATAGTGATACATTATTACCTCGTTCTAAATTTAAAAAAATAAGCAAAGAGGCAGACCTTAGCGTGGCCCCTTTTCTTGTATTACGCATGGAAATGTATCAACACGACAGTGCACATGACTTGTGGTAGCGCTGCTGTGAGTGAAACCGTTCCGGCAGTTTCAAACAGCTTATTCAGTCATGAATTGCGGCCAGCAATCCTGTAATCCCTTAATTGTCAGCCACTTGACAAAGGACATTACATCCTTAAATCGCCTGGCCCATCCAGAAACATTATCCTCTGGGACGTTCGCCATTGTCGTCAGGGTTAGTCCACCGACGGCATGGCGAGCGATTGACCATAACCTCAAAGCCATCAGCAGAGTTATCAGGGTTACATCCAATTCCAAGATCCCCAAGATCATATCTCACCGAGGACACTAAAACGAGGTTTCTTCAAGGTTGCCGGTAAGAAAATAATATGCTGTTTTGCCAATGTTTTATTAGAAACACTGATTGGATTCTTTTGTTTTGAAGCAACCTGGGATCGACTTCATAAAGAGTTAAGATTCATCTTACTCAAGTAAGAAGAGTAACTCATCTTAACTTGAGACACGTCCTAAAAACGATTTCACAAAAGATAAGAAGGGTTTAATGTGTCCTAATTACCTTGGAAACAGCCCGGAACCCTCCCTTACTTAATAAGGTTGGTATGAGGGTCGTCTTAGCGGATGATTTTGTGTTATATTTTTACTTGTACGTTAACGTACATGGCTCATTCTATGAATTAAGGGTCCAAAGTGTGACATTAATGTCAGATTTTCAAAATCATTTGACATAAAATATTAATGTTTATTTGGTAAAGCCATACATATCTCCTTGACACATTGGATAGTTATTTCAGAATTGTTACTAACATGAATGGTTTACAACGTTGTGCGTTGTTTTGGTCGAATAAATAATAATAAAATAATAATAATAACATGGTACTTGGCAAAGTTTTCGCGTGTAACAGGGACACCACATCAGAATGTTAATTCTCCTGAAACATTAAATATGAAAATTGTTTTTTACTTTTTAGAAGTTCTGAGATACCTTTAAATGGCTACATTCAATGATAGAAATTTTTACCAAACTTGAACAGTGCTTTAAACTAAATTAGGGCACGTTTTTTAGTGAACAAATTGTAAAAATGCAATTTCTTCATCAAAGTTGATTTAATTTTGTATTTTTAATTAGAAACTGCACTTGAAACCTTAAATAGCTATTTGGTTGAGATGATGATAAAGTATTGAAACAATCAACAAGGAAAAACTTGTCACCTACTAACAAAGTTATTGTTATTGGTGCCATTATTAGAAGGTTCCGCGAGTAACATGGACACCAGGTTTACAGTTTCCTTGTTGCACGCAGAACCATTAAGTTATACACGGTGTTACAAAGAAATTATTACATGCGCCTGTTTCAAAGGTGATTGCTTATAAATACAATAATCATGGAAACAGAAACAAGCAATGTAGAATGTGGCTTAGTCTGGGTTTAAAGTTAGAAAACTGTTAAACATTGTAACACACAACAGCTAATTATCGTAAGTTTTCTTCATATGAATTGAGAATATTTCATTAATGTGATGGCTGAATATGGTAGAATGTCTAGTTTCAAGGGCTAATCAACTATATGAATGGGATTGTGACGGTCAGTGCATGTTGTATGTTTTAAATTGTATGCAAGGGCGCGTGTGCGCGAGTTGGTTGGTGATTTGTGCCGATCTACGCAGGTGCAAGGCAGAGCGTGGGACTGGTTGGTCGTCGCGTACACGAGGTGTACACGAGACGAGTCAGTCTTCTGCAAGCTCTAGGAGTAACAGGTACGTGTTTATTATTGCATTGCTCAGTACAAAGCGTTGCTTTTGCGTGTGGTTGATGCTAGATGCATGGAGGGTTTTGAGCCAGAGACTCACAAGGTTGACTGACGTGTGTTCCAGTTAGCCGTGAAGGTTCACGGGGTTGACTGACGTGTGTTCCAGTTACCCGTGAAGGTTTATGGGATTGAGGTTGACGATAGCTGCGGGCTAGTCGATTCTCTAGGTTGAACGGTTGTCACCGGGTTGACTATCGCTGCGTGCGTGGTTGACTTGGAAGGACGGAAGAACCGTTGTTCACGATTTTGCGTGAAGCCTTGCTAGGTAAACCCATGCTCTAGTGCGCTCTGGGGTTGACTGATGTGTGTTCCAGTCAATGCTCAGGTGTAGTGCTGGTTAGACCCGTTGTTGCGATACGTGGTTGACTGGGCACGGCGATTGCGTGTAGCTAGCGGTTGTACAGGCAATAAACAGTAGATGCAGGAACACAGTACGGGGTTGATTAAGTGATCTGTTTATTTGATGCCTTAGATAAGTAACCCACTGATATATTCTGTTGAATAATACTGGAGATAGGAGACAATATAATTAAACTGCTTGAAGTTTGTTGGTTATAACTTGGTGTTCCTTGTGATTTATTGGGTGCATCAATTACTGTGTATTAGAGTGAGACTGTAGCGGCGTATTTGTGTTACAGCGCCCTCATTTGTCGATTCATTGCATTTTTTGAGACAAGATGAAAGAAGACGAAACTTTCAGACAAAGGCAAATAAAAAGGGATAATTCACTCCTAGGAATGCAACAGTTGGTGAGTAAATGGAACATATAATACATTTATCTTCATAGTATGGATTAATGAAGTTTTGGGCTACTTGGATATAAGATTTATAAAGGGTTTTGTTGTAAATTCAGTCACATGGTTTCTTGTGTAAACAGCATGGTTCATGTATGTATGGTACTGCAAGGGGTTTGCGTAGGTTATAAAATGTGCATTTCTTTCACACGTTACTGTAGACTGTAGGAAGAGTCGTGCTGCCTTGTGTTGTAAAGATTGTTGGGTCGAGCATTTCTATTATTAGAATCTAAGCACTTAATTATTGCTGATTTAAATAATCTCTTGTCTCAGTTGAAAGTGGATAATAGACAAAAACATGGCATTAGGGATTTAGCTCAGTTCAAGATATAATCACAGTTACAGTTGATGATTCAAGTTATAATGTTTGGGATTATTGTTAAGCCCTCTCATTGTTATTGTTGTTGTTACAGTAAACCGCTGACACTGGACCAGTTGAACTTGAAGAATAAACAGCTGAAGTTAAGCAGAAGAACTGTTTGTTAAGACTCCTTGTTAGCGCGTTTGGACATGCATTATATACCTACCATGTAACAAGTGTTAAGAAGTTACATAAAGTTTACAACTTATTCGTCATGGAGATGAATGCACAACTGCCGGACGGAGAAAGAATTCTAGCAGCACAAATTTACACCTATCCATTATGTTGAGATAAAGCAGCAGGTGAACAGGGTAAACGTACAACTTAACTAAACACGCTCATGGCACGTGCACCTACAAAATTTCAAATTGCTCCACAGTGCACGCACAAAATAAATTACGCGTTACTGACCTGCACAACGCGCAACGCATTATAAACGCGCATATCCCGTACCACCCCAACTCGGGCCACCGCTGTATAAAAAGCCCTGTGAGCAACATGCGGTTTGCGCACATGCGCGAGAATTCTGCGAGGTCATTGGGAAATGCATATTCATTAAGCGTGACCTCCAGCGCATTTTCGCCCATACTTCAACAATAAAAAACGCCCTTTACATACTGAATATTCATACTAAAGAGGGGGGTTTAACCAATAGGATCATGAAGAACTTATCATTTGAAACTTATGTAGTGATAGAAACATCAAAGCGATGACGGAACCCCGCGAAATTCAGGGAAATCTGTGCCGAAGTTTCCAAACGAGACGTGCGCAGGCTGAAAATTTACAGATTTGGAGGCGGTTTTCCTTCATGAAGAGTTTTTCTCAATACGTGGAAAGTAAGATATAAGAAGTTAAACCTTCCTTTACCTAATTATTACTTTTTTTTATGAGCAAACCCCGTTCTTTATCTTAAAATGGTGGGATTCCCCCTGCGGGTTTTACTACGGCAAACAAGATTTCTGGGGATTCCGTTGCACGTTGTGCATACGTTTGTACACAATCTCCTGGTCCTACATTATTATGTACTGTTTGGGTGTAAAACAACTGACTGAGCGTTCGGACTTCTTAGGCTTTAGGGGAAAACTTTGATTACTAAAAATATAAAATTATATTAGATTTATAACATGTTCACCAGGATTCAGATAGTTGTTTCTAAGATTTTAATTCACATAAAACTTTATAAAGGCAAACAAGTCATCAGATAAAACACACTAACATTAGCACTGTAGGCCTGTATACAGTAGTACTGTATTGATTTTTATTAAAAAATTTGGGGGGGCAGGTTGGGGAAGAGAGCAAATTCCTGAAATCAATTTGGGTTTTTTCGTAGGCCTACAAACTTTGTATGTTTAAAAGAGTCAACTGGATGGTTAAGTTACAATGCGAAGCAATACATCAGTTAGAAAATTTACAACATTTTAAACAAGTTATGGCAGACAACATGCACAATTTATTCACTTAAAAACCAAACTCTACAGCAAGTTTGTTACATATTTTTTTGAACACCAAGACAAGAAGACCATATGTAAACTATTTTACTACTTTAAGGCAAACAAGTCATCAGATACAATAAACTGACGTTAATAGTTAAACGTGTTTAAGATAATTAAACAATTCTTTGAATATTAACTGTTTACATTTTACCAAAACAATTTCAGATCAAATCTCCATAAGCCTTGAATCTCAACAATGGAAGATCACATCAACAATTTGAAAAAATTATGCAGAGTTTGTGGCAACCGAGTGCAATCATTCAAGAACAAAAATACGAAGAAACCTTTAAAGTGCTGCTCTCGGTATGCAGATACAATTAAAGTGAAGTACCACATTGACGTGACCAGTGATGAAAGTCTTTGTATATTTATACTACAAAACTGAGGTATAAAAAGGTGGAGTAATGAAGTACCAATAAAATAGGCTGCCTGTACTGATGATGTCAACGTTTGCTCTAGGGTAGTACTGGATTTCTGACAGTTGTGCAGAGACACATTGGTATTCGATTCTTTTGCAAGTTGTGACATCAACAGTACAGGGGTCTATGAAGTTGTGTGCTTTTTACTAATACATAAATAATACCTTGTTTTTTCATGCTGTTTATATAGGTGGCTGCATCAGTAAAACATTGTCATGGCGAATGAGCAGGAAAGTAGGAGGAAGCTCAGAAAGGCCTCTGTTGGGCAGGATGTTTTGGAGGGGGATAGGCTACCGTTCATGTGTAGGGAGCAGACTGGCCTTGTAACTAAACCGGCTGCTTGTGTCTACATAGCAGACCTCCAAAAATACATACTCGATCTGCTGGAGGAATATCACAGGTAGTGTTTTCAAAATTAAAATTACAAATTAAAAAAAATAAACAACTAACAAGTAAATGTATCGGCCCTTGTGTATATCTATCTTTTATTCATAGAAATTAAAAGAAATTACCTTCCCTGCAGATCTGAAAGGTTGTACTGGCATCAGGGTCAGCCAAAAGATGAAATTTGGCTCAAAATTGGTGGAGACAAAGGTGGAGGAAGTTTTAAATTTATGCTGGAGATAGCAAATACGGAAACCCCCAACTCCAAGAACAACACAATTGTCCTGTGTGCATTTGAAGCCACAGACACATCAGTGAATCTCCACATGGCCCTGGATAAGTACAAGACCGAAATAGAAGCAATAACGAGGATGACATGGAGGTATGTTGGTATAAAATATGTTGCCTCCTAACTTAAATATCTTTTAGACTGAGAAAGTACATACAAAAGTAATAAACATGAACTTGTTTTTGATAATTCACAGAGGAAAGAATCTCATGGTGTATCTGTTTGGTGATTATGAATTTTTATGCAGAATGATGGGAATATCTGGTGCAAGTGGTAAGTTGTGTCACTTCACTTAAATTAAACCTTAACCTGTATAAAAACAAAAATATTCTTTTAAGGTAAGATTGATCCCAACTTTCATAGTGTGAGATTTTTATATTGCAGTTTGACAGTTTGGTACCTTTGTCTTCTCAGGTCGACATCCCTGCATATGGTGCAACATAACAAGTGCTCAGATGGCAGTCGACAAGGCAGTTCGCCAGCCTCGTAACATCAGATCACTTGAGAGCCTGCATCATGATCATGAGTGGTTTCTGGCTGCTGGAGGACAAATCAAGAAAGCAAAGAACTACAATAACTCGATTGACAAGCCATTCTTTTCTATCCCCATCACCAATGTATGTATTAATATCCAATTAAAAACAAATGTAATGAATGTGATAGACCATTTATTTCTCTGTACCGGTAATAGGCATCAGCTGTCTTTAAGAAAATCAATGCATTTAGCAATATTATAGCAATCTGTTTCTGCAAACAGACATTTGATTTTAAAATAGATTTAAGCAATTTAAATAATTTTGTACCAAAAACTTTATTTTCACAGGTATGCCCACCTACTCTGCATATCAGCTTGAGTATCTGGTTCAAGCTGTACACCATGTTTGAGGTAGAATGCAGAAATCTTGGAGAAGAAATTGTGGAAGAGCTTGCAAGTTCAAATGGAGGTGCAACTGACTTCAGCCAAGCTCAGAGCAAGCAACATCAGTGTGGAGATGGAAGCCCTTAAAGAGCAGCTTGCAGTAATTGCTCTGCTCAATGATGGTATTGATGCATCAGAAGTCGTGACCGATGTCACTGCCCAGATGAGCAGCCTCGCCGACGAACTAAGTAGACAGGTGAAAGCTGAAAATTAAGGAAGTAACAGTCAGTCTGAAGAGACGGGTTTTCGCTGGCTGGTAATGACCTGGTTTGTACCTGGTCGCTGTTTCATAATGAACCATGCCTTTGGTTTGGTTCATAAACAACAGTGGCCAGCCCCCAATCCAGTCATTACTAGGAATTTAAGATGTGGTCCTCACACTGTAAAAATATCTTCATTAACGAAAAATATCACAAGTAGTTCAAATGTGTAAACTTTGCATTGTCTTTATCTTATTATTAAAGGAAATTCTTGGAAACACAAAAGTGGGCAATCTACAAGATCATCACAATCCCCTGTTGAAGAGGCTAGACCTGACTCTACAAGATATAAAAGTTAGACGCCAGGCCTACTACTCTAACACTTTTGTCGGAAACCATGTACATAAATGTCTCAAGGTAATTATTATACAACAATGAAATAGAGAACAAAACTTATACTTTCTTCTTGCCATTTAATTTTGTGTACTATTGATTTTTCAATCACACAGGAAATGAACATCAAAAAGTAACAGAAGCAGTAATTGTGGAAGTGGGAAAACTTTGTCCAGCTAAATTGAGCAAAGCGAGTACCATTGTTCACAACTTCTCTACTGTATTCTCCTTGTTCTCTAACTGTCACAACAAGTACAAGGTGGAACACTTCAGTGATAATGATATCACAGACCTTGGTGAGTTTCTTGTTGAATATTTAACATGTCAATGAATGCAATGGTGAAAAAAAATTAACAATGGAAAATTACACAACAATTTTAGGTTGCACAGCATTCTTAAGATACAAATAAAAACATTACCGCATGTGAGTGTTAAACTTTAGTCTTTCTCTCTTAGACGTAAGCATCAAGCTCTTCATGGACTACTTCCGCACCACGTTCCCCACCAAGACCATTCCCCCAAAAATGCACATGCTCGAGGACCATGTCTGCCCATTCATTTGCAGCACGAAGCATGGTTTAGGGCTGCTTGGTGAACAGGGGGGAGAGTCAATGCACGCTGCATTCAACATTCTAAACAGACGATTCAACGGTGCCAAAAATACTTCAAAACAGAATCCCAACCTTTACGAACTCCTCTGCGTCATGCGGGAACATCATCTGTGCGTCAACCCATCCATAACAAGTCTCTGTCCCAAGTCACGACCACGCAAGCGCTGCTCACAACCTGACAAGTCATAAACAACCCTTTTCTAATGGCTGTCCACGAGGCTCCAATTGAGGTTTGCCCCGTGTTAATCATCATGTACGTGTTCGCAATGAGTCAGTCTTCCCTCCTGAGCTTGTTTTTTCAACAAGAAAACTCATGATCGACCCATAAAAACGCCAATAAAGGTACAACGCCAATAAAGGTACAAATAATTACCTCAATCCATCAAAAGCTGGCGGATCGTGACGAATTTTTGGCTCTAATATCTATCAAAGTATGACCTTTATTGAATATTCATGAGACCGTCTTGCTTTAAATACGAGGTCGAAATGACATCATCCGGTTTACTGGTCGACAACAAAACGCGATCGTGTTTACTCATAACCAAATCTAACCACGAGAGGGCGCTAGATAGAACTAAAAATCAGCGCGTGCGCGCAAACCGCTTGTCGCTCTGCAAACAGCGTTGGGGTGTCTTGTACACAAAAACAGATCCCCGATTGGTGAAAATGGTGCACACACGCAATTTGGTGGGGTGCGTTCCATTGCGTCTCCGAATGGTCAGAACAACATTTGATTGGGCATTTCCAATTTGGACGCAAAACGCAACTACCGCTGCGTGCTTCTTGATATGCACCGTGTGGCGACCACCAATCCATGCGCACACGTTCGTTTGGACTTTGTGCTGTCACAACGTTTCTTTTTATTTAGGGCGTTTTCTTGGTTTTTGTTTTACTGCATCAGCTAGCTGTTCCGTAGAGACAAGAAAAGGTAAGTGGTCACTTTAGAAATGTAGAACATGTTTGTTTGTGTCTGATGTATTTATATTTGTTTACGATTTACCTTCTAAAAACAAAAACAGTGTTACTTAAACCAACCAAAGGCAATTGTATGACTAGATTCAAATTCGGCCGGGAAAAACATCTATACTAATATTAATAATACTGTTAATAAAACTGCAATGTTTCCTAGTGGTTATTACCATCAACGAATTGTTTTTAGCTGTTCCGACGTGGTAGTCGGGAACAGCTATTGTAATCGTCGAGATTTTTATTTTTAGGTGTTCGTGCAATATGAGCACGAACACCTCTTGTTATTGTTCCGTTTTTTTTTGTTTTTTTTTCTTCTCCGTCTTCTTCCCTAGAACTCTTCTCTACAGCATAACGCAACATTGAAACTGAATTGAACCTTGAAACTCATCAGACAATTGAACCTCAATATGAGGACGGCACAATTGTCATGACGTTATGATGACGTCATCAGGTGTCGAATTACAACGTTTTTAAAGTTGAAAAATGACCATTTGGTATTTGCTGTATCTCATTGAATATGAAAGCTATGATGTTCATAATTGGGCATGTGATAGATCAAGACTGGGGCTACATTTCAAAAGTTAACGTCAAAATCGTATGACCTTTTCTTCAAGGTCATGCCCTAGGTCAAAGTTTGCCTTTGGTTTTTTTCTTGAAAAACATCATTTTCGGGCTTATCTACGACATAACTCAAGATTGAAATTGAATTTTACATTGAAACTCATCAGACATTTGCCCCTAAATATCAAGACGACACAAACTTGATGATGTCATGATGACGTCATCAGGTATTGAATTACATTCAATCAAAGTTTAATATTTGAAAAAAAATCATAACTCATGAACGACATGTTGGATTTTTACAATCTATACATCATCGGAAAGTTCGTTAAAGGTCCAACAAACGCTACACAGAAAGTGACCCCATTTGACCTTGACTTCCGGTTCAACCCGGAAATTTAAAATTATATAAATTTCGTATCTCAAAACTACTTATCTTTTCAGCATAATTTCTGCATCAGGTTGTAGAACGTTGAGCCAGCTCAAACTTTTGCACAGAAATAACAACATTTTGACATTTACATCTTGTCTTATGACCACCGGCATTAAAGCGCACGTTTGTGTTGACCCAATTTGATAACGCAAGATGGTGTAATAACACGTGTACAGATACACGTACATTGTGCGTGTAGTTCAGTTTACATCAACTACATGTAGGAATACATTAAATAGCATCGCTGTTACCTTGTATATTGCGCACCCCGGCATGAAGATAATCCATGTAATACTTGAAAAATTCGTAACTCCTGAACCACACATTGGATTTTTACAATCTATACATCATCTGAAAGGTCTTTGTAAAACCTAACATACGCTACACTTATTGTGACCCCGTTTGACCCTGACTTCCGGTTCAAAGCGGAAGTTGAAATTTAATGTTTCAAAATTCATAATTCCTGAACCACGCGATGGATTTTTACAATCTATACACCATCGGACAAGTATGTAACAACTTAACAAACGATATACAGAATGTGACCCCAAGTGACCTTTACTTCCTGTTCAAACCGGAAGATGAAATTTAATATTTGAAAAAATCAGAACTCCTGAACCACACATTGGATTTTTATCATCTATACATCATCAGAAAGGGCTCCAAAGATTTAAGAAACGCTACACACTGTGACCTCATTTGACCTTGACTTCCGGTTCGAACCGGAAAGTAAAAGTTAATGTTTCAACAAATCGTTTGAGGTTTACAATCCATACATCATCTAAAACGTCTTCATAAACTAAATGCGCTACACATAATGTGACCCCTGTTTGACCTTGACTTCCGGTCCAAACCGGAAGTTGATGTTAAATTTTTAGAAAAATTCATAACTCCTGGACCAGGCATTGGATTGATAAGGTAGAATGTTTATTCATTCAATCACTCCCCACGAACACCTTGTTTTTGTCACATGACAAAAACTGAAAGTCTAGTTTTTTATTATTATTCTTTCTTTCCCTAAAATCGTATTGACTTAACCTTGTCTCTTTCCAAAGCCATATCTCCCTCTTAAAAAGATCAAAAGTAGACAAATCATATACCATATTAAAAGCTTATGCCCTGACTTAAATTTTAGATGTAATTAGATTAAAAATTTTAATTAATTATTCACGTTACAGCGGTGTGAATATTTAATTAGCCAATCTTGTATGCACCATATCTCTAGAAGTATACATCCGATCCTCAAACTTTTGTCAGCTAAGGACTTGTCTTGTATTGTAGACGTGCATTCTGGTCTAACATTCTCCATCACGTCATCATGACGTCCCTTTTTTTGCGTTTTTTCTATCTGTGTACAAAACACATGGCGCTAAAAGTGTGAATGTTTTGACAGTCAAATACACGATATTTTTAATAAAAATTACTAATTAGTTTCCAAATTACATAAACTGTTTTGAAAAGTTAATTGCTTTTAATAAGAGATGTTCCTGGTCACTCAAACTAATCCAAGTACAATATTTTCCACGATAATTAACGATTAAGTGACAAATCGGACACCATGGTTAGCCATTTTGATTGCGCAATCACGGCAAGGCGTTGGAGATTTCTTGATATTCGATTCCTAACCGGTAGAGGACCCATTGCTTTATGCACAGCCCATTCGATTTGTACATGAGCAACACATGTAACTTCTACGTAGGTTTAGGGTTTTCGTGAGAATGCACTAAATTGAATTTTTTCTTTTACCATCGTGTTCTTTATGAAATTTATTAGCATGAAAAACGCATTTTTTTTACTGTGACGTCATCAGGTGTCAAATTACGGTAATTAAAAGCTTTAATGAGTTAATCTTTGCAGCACCATATCTCAAGAAGTACACGGCCGATTTTCAAACTTTTTTCAGTTATAGACTCCTTGGGCATTGGAGATTAGCCTTGGTGTACCGTGACCCCATGTTGACCTTTACTTCCGGGTCAACCGGAAGTGGGACCATATCTCAAGAATTACACAACCGATTTTCAATTTCTTTTCAGTTGTAGATCCTTTGAGCATCAGAGAATGGATTTCGGTTAGGGTGACCCCGGGTTGACCTTTACTTCCGGGTCAACCGGAAGTGAGACTATATTTCAAGAACTACACAGCCAATTTTCAATTTCTTTTCAGTTATGGATCCTTAGAGCATTAAAAATTGAACTTCGGTTACCGTGACCCCTTGATGACCTTTACTTCCGGGTCAACCGGAAGTGGGACCAGATCTCAAGAAGTACACACCCGATTTTTAATTTCTTTTCAGTTATAGACCCTTTGAGCATTGAAAATTGAACTTTGGTCACCGTGACCCCATGTTGACCTTTACTTCCGGGTCAACCGGAAGTTGGACCATATCTCAAGAAGTACACAGCCAATGTTTCATTTCTTTTCAGTTATAGACCCTTTACGCAGTAAAAACTGAATTTCGGTTACTGTGACCCCTTGATGACCTTTACTTCCGGGGCAACCGGAAGTGAGACCAGATCTCAAGAAGTACGCACCCGATTTGCAAGTTCTTTTCAGTTACAGACCCTTTGAGTATTGAAGATTGAAATTGGGTCACCGTGACCCGATGTTGACCTTTACTTCCGGGTCAACCGGAAGTGGGACCATATCTTATCTCTTCTGAGCCACATGTCATATTTTGTTGTTACTGTCGAAGCAGAAACCAAGTTACTTAATTCATGTGTAGTAAACAAACAGTAAAACACGGAACAGCTCTGTGATTGTTAGTTACAATCACTTTGTCTAGTTATTTTTATTTTTCGTAGCTATTGCCATAACAGGCCTCGTAAACGGTAATTGATTTTTGATTTCTAATTTGCAATCCTCCAACAGAATGACAGCTATAAATAACCAGTCCGGCGTTCGCCGTGGTGCTTACAAGCGTTACTTGATTGGCATGAATGTTCCTGTACCAAGGACAAGCAAAAATTCATTGAAAAGATTTTGTCACAACATTGAACATGATCCGAAACTGCAGAATACAGTCGTGGTAAGTGCAATGACATAACATATGCATTTAATATTTCAGAGGTTTAGGCGTTAGCTGGTTAGGCCCCGATAATACAGCTCGCAGCAGGCTGTCGTCAGCGCCATGTCCAACAAAAGGGTCCTCTTCGAGGCCAATGAGGAGCTGGGACTTATTTTTGGGTGGAATGGGTAGAAATGTGCTAGCCGCAAGTGCATACATCTGCAGCGCAAACGCCTCGAGGTTTTTGTCATCAAGGCCCCTAGTCGTGCCTCATAGCGGCTATAGTGCTTAGAGATCTCGTCATCGCTAATCACGTCAAGTTGTGCAAGGGTTAGTCGGGTTCCTATATATTTTAGGGCTGAGCTGCCAGCCACAATTGCAGCCAGATGGGTCCGTTTTCGGTCTTGCAAACAATCTTTTGCCTGCAAAAGATTTGGTGAATCTTTCATAGACGAGGTGCAGCTCAAACTTTTCTTGTTTAGCGTCGAGACAGGGCTTTCGTCGGGAACCTCTTGCAACAATTGGTCAATCACATCATCGCAATTCATAATCCTCTGTGAGCAAACAAACTTTTGTATACGAAAGTTTACTTTTGAGATCAAACTTATACTCTGTATAAGTTTATGCATTATTCTGCGCTTGAGTCTAACATATTCTACAAACATCATAAAAACCACTGCTAGCTGTATAGTTTGCATGGCTAGCTGTGTTTGCTCCCACATAAAACTTTTGCTTACAAAATTTAGCAGGCTATTAAGCTATGTTAACAACTGATAAGCAACCAACTGAGCAGTCTTTAGTGTAAGCTTAGCATGTTTAGCTTTAGGTAGCTGCTGTCTAAGCAGATCTCGCTCCTCTCTCGTCGGAACAACGTCGTTCTCTCGCAGGCAATCTTCAAAAGAGTCTCTGTCCTTGCAGTGGAAGAGCCCTATCGCGGAGGTCTTTAAGAAGTGAGTTATACTTTTGCGTCAAGACCCACACAGAGGCGTGGCGCCCCGAGAATGCAAGCTCAGACAGCATGTCTTTCTTTTTGGTCAGAGATTTACTAGCTGAGCAGTCGTCGATGATGTACAATATCTGCTTGCCAGCAAAAATCGAGTAGAAAGCTCGCAAACACTTTTGAAGCCGATCCCCAGGGTCGACGATATAGACCTCCGGGTCTGTCCACACCCAGGATCACTCATGGTAAGTTTTGTTCCAAAGAATTGTGGGGCAGAGTATGACGATGTGCAAATGCGCCGCAGTAGTGATCTTCGAGGAGGTCTAAGATAAAGACTGTTTTCCCACAGCCAGTCTGGCCACAGATGATGGCCGAGTGGGGTAAACTTTTGTCTAAACTTTCGTGTACGAA
The DNA here is from genome assembly GCA_021014325.1 of Plazaster borealis. NCBI lineage: Eukaryota > Metazoa > Echinodermata > Asteroidea > Forcipulatida > Labidiasteridae > Plazaster > Plazaster borealis. The sequence goes on from CM037461.1 coordinate 8,586,669, forward strand.
AGTTTTACCTATACTTTGAACTTTCGTTGACGAAAACTTTTGTTTAGGTTTAGTAGAGCGCACTGATATATCAGCCATTTTCGATGTTGAGCTGAGCATCCATGATAACATACAAATACATGTTCAATGTGCCCGCCGTTTCTGCCTTTTTGGTGATCTGGACTGTGACCCCCTCACTTGCATTTTCTATGCGCCGGCCGCTGCCGTGCAGTGAGTCATCATCGTTGCTTCTCAAGTCCAGCCATAGGCCGTACTTTGTTGTCAAATACTCTCCTACCGTTACATCCGCTAATGCTAAGTCTTTGGTGACCATTGAAGTCGTTGGGTGGCGCTTGGTTGAAGGGCTGCTAGCGAAGTACTTTCGAACTTCATCCCACTGTTGGTACCGGCGCGTACCCTGGGCATACAACTGGTTTGGCTTCCCCTCGACTATGACCTCAACTTTTTCGATCTTGGGGTTATAGAACGATTCTGTATTTCGGTTAAACGCGGTCGCCGCTCCAGCATCCTCGAAGAGCATGTGTATTCCCTTAAAGCTTCGGGCTGGAACATTAAGATTGACGTTCCACAGCGTATCACTCTTGTTGAGGGTGACCTTGCGGTGGCGCAAAATGCGGTTATAAAAGATGGCAACTCGCGCAGTATACTGGTTGCGAATCATTCGGGCTAAGTTTGGCTCGCTCATAATTTCAAACTCGAGAGAGATGTTGTCGATGACGTAGCTAGCATCTGTATTACCTGTTGCCATTATAACGTGGCTGTAGTCATTAAAGGTAAGCTCGTACACCAATCGGTCACCAAGGCCTGACTGGAAGAACGGCATGTGGCTCTCCAACAGTTCAAAGTCTAGTGGAATGCTAAATCTGTAGCTGTATGCATCTGCAACAGCCTTGTCTTGCGCCGTAGAACCATCACCATCTCCAGCGCCCACCCTCAGTTTAAGCATGTTAGCGTCTTCCGCCACATCAATACCCTGGTAGACCTGAGACCGGCGCTCTCCCAACGTTTTCCAAAAGCCGGTGTAGTAGCCGATAACATCGCTGTCATCTATAGACATGACCTCATTACCACTGATCCTTATTGTCTTTTTCTTCACAACGGCTTGGCCAAGGTTTGGAACCACTGTTCGATTGTCGTCGGTCGAGGTCAGGGCGATGGTAAATGCGAGGCGGGCTGTTCCAGGAACAATCACATCCTGGGCGCCAAGGTTGGGAAAGCGGACCAAGAGCTGCTGATTTCGGTCGATAGTGGAGGGGTTGTTGGTTACAACCACGCTCTGCCGTATGCCTTTGATCCCGAGTGGATCTTGCAGGCTTCTAAGAGGATTCAGTTTGCGCCCGTACTTTGACGATGCCATTCAAACCAAACTTTTCTGTAGACAATCTTTTGCTTGCTAAAGATTAGTTTATGTCTTCAAAAGTTTGTGTGTATTAAACCTTGGCGAGTGTTTAATATAAGTAAAGTTAACTTTTGTATTCAATATGGCAGAAGGTGGCTCTGAAATGAACGATTTTAATGCACCCAAAAAACAACCAGAAGGCGAAAGAAGACACCAGTTTTACTTTTCCTGAACCTCCTATCGAGGCACCCTTAGATGGGCTATCGACTAATGATTACAGCGACCGCATTAACCAATTGACCGGCGACCTCCGTACAGACGCGCTGCGAGAACAGCGAGACCGTTTAGTAGATGCTTTCTATACAGAGATAGATCGTACCTACACCCTTCAACCTAATAAAATAGAATACCAGCGGTTTGAGGTCAGCGAAAATGGTAAAACACTTTACTGGGTAGAGGGTGATAAAAAGATCCGGCTAAGCACTACTACAGGCTCTACAAAGTTTTTGGGCTTGGGTACTATTGCCCAAAGTTTTGGCCTTGGGGGCTCAAAAGCTATTCGAGATTATCTCAACCTGCCTGGGTACGACAGTACACTGCGTCATCATTCTCGCCCTATCCTCCAAGAGTTAGAAAAGGTCGCTGATATAGCACAAAATGCAGCACAAGCAAATGATGATGTACTAGATGAATTGGTTAATGATTACCTTAGCACGTCATCTATTGACCAATCATTTGCAGACACAAGATTTACTGAAGAATATAATATTTTGCCCATGAGAGAGATTCTAGGGCTCGACAAAGCCCTGAAAACTTTGCGTGGCACGAAAGCGGTGCAAGAAAGCAAAATAGTTTCTCTCCAGCAGCTGATCGAGGGCTATCGCGAAGAGCTTAAGCAACCCCGAACAACTGAGCAAGCGGACCAAATCGAACGTGAAATTACAAAAGCCGAAGATTATCTCGCAGCGGCTCGAGACAGCGTTGATGTCCTCAACCATCAACTTCGGTCACAGTTCCACCAAATTCGTGAGACCATATCTAGCGTTCTAGATAAAAACAAAGCTCTGGCCGATCGGCTACGGACCCTGTTCCGCGAGCAGGGTGTGACCATAGCCACCATTATCACTGCACTGGGCTTTGCCATCAGCACTCTGGTTCTTGCCTTGACTGGTGGGCCAGCTGGCGGGGCTACAACGCCAACACCTCCCACACCTCCCGCAAGTAAAGATTGGGTAAAAGAGTGGGCGAAAAAACATTTGCAAGCTCTCGGGCGCCTTCTAGCCCAATTAGCTGGAAAGGCTGCAGCCGCACTACCGGGCATCATCGGAGGCATTATATCGTGGCTCCTCAACCTCTTGAGTAAAACTGCTGGCTGGCTCGCGGGAAACCTATGGGCAACAATTGTTGCCATCGGCGGTGTACTGTTAACTTTAATCTTTCATAAGTGAAAGATTAGTTTACTTTAATCTTTCCTAGACGGGTTTAGCATAAAGCGAGCCAACCGAGACCAAGAGCAACGCCACCAACAACAAGTGCAGTTCGCCCATCATAGTGCGCTTGCCCTTCTGCTAAACTTTCATCTACGAAAGTTTGTTTGTCTATATCAGGCTGTTCCAAACCCGGTCCCATCAAACTAACTTTCGGCAAAATTAGTTTGAGCTAGGTGTGCTGGCCTTGCAGGAGGCCCCTCCATATCTTTTACAGGTAACAAATTCTCGACTGCTGCATTTATACCGTAGTTAAAGCCCAAATTTTGCCCCTGCTCCGCGATCACAATCTCGTTGTTGTAGTCGTGGGGTGTCGTGGCCGAGCGGTTAAGAGCGCCGGATTCAAGCTCTGGTGTTTGATCAGCAGAGTGTGGGTTCGAATCCCGGTCGTGACACTTGTGTCCTTGAGCAAGACACTTAACCATAAGCTTCTCTCCACCCAGGGGTAAATGGGTACCTGTGAGGGCAGAGATGGTTCTTGTGATTGATTTAGCCGAGTAGCGCATTAATGTTGCACAGGCTGTATACTCCCCAGGGAGCTGAGATGGTTTAAGGAATGATTTAAGGCCCAGTGACCAGGGGTAATAATGTATGTAAAGCGCATTGAGAGTTCTCCCAGAACTGAAATGCGCTCTATAAGAACGTCATATTATTATTATTATTAGTCCTGAATAGTTCCAATCTGCAACTCCATGTTGCTGGGAGCCATATACAAACCAATTCCGAATACATAGTCAACCTTAGAGCGGGCGTATCGAAGCGTGTCTTGGTAGCGTGCCACCGCACTCGGGAGATCTACGGGGCTTGAGACCGCATCCTCAACGTTCGCTAAGAACTGTTTCTGGGTGTCAAATGCGGCACCGGTGCCAATAATACTCGAGCGAATCTGCGCCTGTGCGCCTATGATAGCCCACACGTATGTTCGGATAGAGTCATTGATTCTTTCGACCCCAGGTTGGGTAAAGCCCTCCGACTTGTCGAGAACAAATGCTGTCCATGCCTGGTCTCCTTCTGGCCCCTGACCGATGTAGTCGACGCTGAACGTGGCTGGTCTATCACCAAAGCTCATGCGGTCTTTTCTATAGTCGTTCGACAAAACACCGAAACTGGGGCTAAGACCCCCACTAGCAACCAAATCGTCGCTCACTTCTTTAATAGAGAGCACTGAACCTTTCCACCAATGATACGGCGTTCCAAGACCACTATTTTGGTCAATGTTCTGCCGCCAGTCGGTGTGCGTTGAGACACCAAACTCCGCGCAAATTTGCTCATATGCCCTCTGGTTGTATGGGGTATCAAAGGCATCCCAAGTGTCATCCTGTGGGAGTGGCACCTGCATCTCTTCAAGAATCCTTCGCTTCTGGTAGTATACTTGAAAGCGATAGACTGATCGCACCATCAGGACCTTAAGAGCTAAGATGGTCTTCTGCAGAGACACCGCACCCTGTGGTAGCACACCACACTGCAAAGTTAATCTTATTTTGCCAAAATTTCATCTGTTTGAGCTCCACGTGTCCACTATATCATCACTTTGTACATGTGGCAGCCTATACCGCTCCGCCGACAATATGTCCGGAAAGACGGTGTCAAAGCTCGCCGCCCCCGTATCAACCTGTATTGTAACATGTTGCAATACGGGTTGAGATTTTGCGGAGTATTCCCCACCTGTTTGGTAAGATGCATCTATGTTAAAGCTATAAGCTTGGTTAAACATAACTGCACAAACTTTGTTTGCACGGTTTAAGTTATACTCGTATACGTTCAAAAGATTATTTGCAAAGTTCGCTATGTTTGTTACACAAACCAATATTTAAGAAAAAGCACCGCTTCTCCAAACTGCAATTAACAATGTAAATGGTAAACTCTGTGTTGCCCTAAGAGAGTTGTATTTAAAAAAAAAAACACTCTTGATGTTGACTCTATTATTAAGTTTAAGTTTGTCTATGATAATCATCCTACTTATACCTCGTTTACAGTTGTTCGAAGAATGTACACCTTTGAAGATATGCAACAGCTTTTCAAAGAAAATATACCCCAAATTGAACTCCAAATAAACGAAACAACGGGGGTTGTCAGCATCTATAACGATCATGGTGGTAGGGTGTTTTATCAAATAGATGATGCAATGAGTACACTATTGGGCATGCCCCCTGGTTATTTAAACGATGAATGGTTCCAAGGAGTTATGGTAGGAATAAGACCCTCGGGGTTCTATGTTCTTTATACACCTCCCTCAACTTTATGTAGCTTCTATCATTATTGATGGCACCCCCTCGTCGCTGCTAGCCATAATCCCGTTCAAATCTGAAAGCAGTGTAAATGTTAACCTTGCTTACCCTATGTACAAAAAACTTAAAGCAGAACACATATATCAACTAAACTTTCTCGTGTTAGATGAACGAGGTGAGGATATGTATAGCAATACCATCTCTGTGACTGCAGTACTTGAGATTCAGCCTGTCTAGTAGATGCGTCTGTGTTGAAGCTATAAGCTTTGTTTGGTATAACTGCATTAACAATCTTTCGTAGACAAAAAATTAGTTATGTTTGTGACACTAACCAATATTCAAAATGAAGAAGCGTCGCTTCTCCAGACCGTAATCGATAATACAGATGGCAAGCTCTATGCTGCCCTCAGAGGTTTGCATTATGAGGTTGGCCATCGTAATATTGGGCCTTCGGCTGGAATTTTGTGGCGTTCTACCTTGGATGATAAACCTCGAAAGATTATGATCCCTGCTGGATTATATACCTTTAAATACCTACAAAATCTGTTCACAAAAGAGCTGCCCCAAGTATCAGTCGAGATAGATAAAGCAACAAATCTAGTCACTCTGATATACGCCGCCTGTTGGGTATCAGCAAAAAAGGTTGGATTGATGGGGAATACGAGGGGGACAGACCCTCTATCTTCGATATTCACAAGTGGGTATACATACACCTCGATCAACTTTCTACAACCTCCAACATCGTTGATGGCGCTCCTTCAACACTACTAGCCATAACCCCAGCCACACCCAAAGGTGTTATAAACATTAATCCAATTTGGCCTATGTACAAAAAACTTGAAGTTGGGCACATACATCAATTGAACCTTCGCGCGTTAGATAAACATAACCTGTTGCTACAAAACCGTAGCAACCCCATAACTGTTGTGCTTGAAATTCGAGAAAATGCCTAAGATACCAACAGCTCCTACCATCGAAACAACTGAGCGATTGTATCCTGTTCTTGAGCCTGAGGACAACAACGCAGGCTCTAATTATCGCCTGATAAAAATCCGCAACCTCGAACGCAAACTTGAAAAAGAAGACAGAAGTAAGCTGTACAAAAAGTACCGTAGATCTATCAATATCGTTGATAGTATTGACACAGTGTTGATTCTATCCTGCCTTGGAATGGGAGCTGCTGGTGTAGGGTTGCTCTCCACAATTATAGCCGCGCCTATTGTCATTGCACTTGAAGCAGCTGCAGGTGTTTGTGGTCTTGCCGGTATTGCCGGCAAGTTCGTCTCTCGGGGGCTCCTTGTAAAAGCTAAAAAACCTATGAGATTCGTGTTCTCGCTCTATCTAAGCTCAACAGCGTCTCACAAGCGCTACAAGATGGGCACATCTCCCCTGAAGAGTTCAAGCTCGTAATTAATCAAATAAATAAATATCGACAAATAAAAGCTGATATTCAGAAAAAAAGATGCAAAGCATACGCAGCTCAAACCAATGAAGCAGCAAAAAACGAGCTGATAGCCAAAGCTCGAACTTCAATAATGAAAGAGCTTGCGGCAGCGACACTGAAATAAAGTCCGGTTGCTTTGCCTGTTTTAAATTCAGCCGTGGTAGCAAACTTAACGAACCTCCACCCAGTTATTCAAAAACATAAACGTCAACAGTTGGGTTCACTCATTGTGTATACCGTGCTACACTCCATCGTGTTCAACTTTGGTAGACGAAAGTTGAGGCGTTAAGGTTGGGAGTCGCTGGCTGTGGGTCGAGCCCTATCAATAAAGCTTGGAGCAAACCCCCATGTGCTCTATTTGTATATACCCCGAAGCAAGGTGGTCCAGAACCAGCAGCCCGCCAAGAGAGCGGGGCGAGCCCTATCAATAAACATTTTAAATGTGTTTTTTATCTGGACTCTTTCCATTTTCCTTAAAAAACAAATGTCCCGTTTTCTTACAATGATACCTAATAACTTTTTACTATAACTTTTTTACTATTGAGTTGTAATAGAAAGGTGGAAACACTTTGAAAACACAAATACACTCTTTTTTAAACAAAACATCAAACGTTGCAACTTCAAAAGTTACATTTCCGTTTTTTGTTTTAATAATAGAGTCAAGGATTAATTGTGATTTCCAGTCATTGCCTATAGGCCCCTTAACACATTTATATCATAAGGTCATAAAACACATTTTTTTTTTGTCAGGAACGTCAGTCTATATTCTACTAGCTGTCGTTTTTTTTCTTCTCCAGAAACGGACATGGATTATCATCAATTATTGCTTTAAAAAGCACAGGGTTAAAGAACTACCAGTATATGCTCCTACTGGTTAATGACATTCCTGACCGTAGACATACCTGTACAACAACTTCGATCTCTCCATTAACAACTAATCAATTGCGTTTTTTATATAATAGCAAAGCACACAGATGGTGCTTTCATGTTTCAATATAATCATATTTCAACAAACCTTAAGCATCAAAATCATTGCAGCCTGTTACTTTACAGAGGCAGTTGCGATAAATTATATCACAAATTTGTATTTCCTTTATCGAGGTGCCATGTGATTTTGAATGTGTATTATGCCTTACAAGTTCAAATGATCATGCCTGTTGTTATATCATTTAACTAACAAAGTTGAATTGCTTGCCATACTAATTCTATACATGTGAAAGAAACAGCACATGGGTTTCCTTTCTTAGTTTGAGAGGAAGATGCAAAAAAAAAATCTTGATAGTCGGGTTGAAGCAAGACAGGGGTTTGTCCTTGACAGAGAATTTGGAGATCTTTGTATTTGCCATCAGATATTTTTGGATTTCCCGAGTTGTACAGCTGCTGAGGTTGAAGGGAACAGCATCAGATGTACGACGTGTTTGTTTGAGGGAAATTGTGGAAAATGACTCGTCTAGATGAGAATTCTTGAACTGTATTTGGTTACCCACCCCTTTACATACACGAACTTGCATGAACTTTGTCCAGTCGATGGATGTGCCCTCTTCCGATGTACCAACTCGTAGAATACCTTGTTTTTGACTGAAAGACTTCCAGTCAATAATGTCGGCAGACTTGATGGAAATGACCTTGTATGGTTACGGCTATTTTCTTGCCATCTTAAATATGCTAACAAGTTGTGAAGGAACAGATATTTCATCCAACTGATTGATAACTCTTTCTATTGTGCTGTGCATAGAGTCTCCTTCAGACTGACCATGGCTGGTCTCAAAGGAATGCATGGTTACATCCTGTATGCTTTGTAAACTGGACACGAAAGACAACAACATTGCTGGTAAAATGGAGTTCTTGTTCTGGTCGATACAGCCATCAGAAAACAGATCAACGTGCTGAACGCCTTGCTCATCAATATCACTAAGATACTTGTGAAGGTATGAACTTATTTCGCATGAGCCACGACAAGTTAGACCCTCATGCGACAGAAAACAAATCCCTTCTCTACTGTCTAGCTCGTAAACTGTAAGATTAAAGCATGCTAGTCGACGCTTGTAAAAAAGCTCTGAGCGCAAGGATTTTGGCACATATATTACTTGCTGAAAGTTAAAGACAGCAGCACGGTGGCTGACATCACGTGACGCTTTCTCCTTTGATTTGATTTGCCGAACCTTCACTTTTTCTTGGTTGTGTCTGTCATATTCTTTCTTTTTTTCCTGTTTCTTTTCTGCTGTGCCGTGAAAGTATGTCTCGCATAGGCCGCACATATCTTTCTAAGGGCGATGGAACTTGAGTTGAAGCGACTGAAACACGCTTTTGTACAGGCTAACTGAAGCACAAGTTGTTAATTCTTGTTTGTACATTTCATACATTATACTGAAGTTCAAATCGGATGAAAGATATTGAGATGAACTGTTAGCTCTACAGTAATGGGATTCCATCCTAGGGAACCTGTCGATGTGGGATTTGACTTGGTCTCTAAGCATCTGGTCCCTTTCTTTATTTTGTCTTCCTCCTCGACCTTCGCCATTCATAACACCAAGCTCATTGACTTTTTGAATAACTGTCTTTACCTGCCTGTCTGAAACACCCAGGGTGCTCATAAACACCTGTCCTCAAACTGGTAATTTCTGATTAGCTGAGTTAGAGTTAGGAAGAAAGTACTTGAGGCCGGTGCGTTTTGCTGAGAAAATATCCGATAGTTTTACAAAAACAAACTTACTTATCCATTGTCGCTGGCTTTGAAGATTGGCCATGTCATAATACGCCTTTCTGATTGTTTGTCACTGTTCAATTGAAATTGTCTCACAGAGGAAACCCTTTGAGGAACAAAATGTGCACTTGCTTTCCCCGATTTGGTTTCTCTTTTCCTTCATGATATGTTTGTTTTCTCTGTTCGGTACTCTTTACCACTGTTTCGTCTTTCTTTAACGAGTGCATTTCTGCTTTTTCGTAAGTTCAGGGTCTTTACAGAAAGCGAAATAGGCTCCCCATCAACAGGAAAATCAGCTGGAGATGGGTAAAGTACAGGAACATCTACCTGTGAAGAAGACATCCCTCCATCAGTCGTATTAGAGACTGGTCTGTTATAAGGAACACCTGCCTGTGAAGAAGACATCCCTCCAGGAGTCGTATTAGAGACTGGGGTAAAAGGAACACCTGCCTGTGAAGAAGACATCTCTCCTGGAGTCATGTTAGAGACTGGGGTAAAACGAACACCTGCCTATGAAGAAGACATCCCTCCATCAGTCATATTAGAGACTGGGGTGAAAGGAACACCTGCCTGTGAAGAAGACATCCCTCCATCAGTCGTATTTGACACTGGGGTGTTATAAGGAACACCTGCCTGTGAAGAAGACATCCCTCCAGGAGTCGTGTTAGAGACTGGGGTGTTATAAGGAACACCTGCCTGTGAAGAAGACACCCTCCAGGAGTCATGTTAGAGACTGGGTTGAAAGGAACACCTGCCTGTGAAGAAGACATCCCTCCAGGAGTCGTGTTAGAGACTGGGGTGAAAGGAACACCTGCCTGTGAAGAAGACACCATTTCAGGTGTTGTGTTGGAAGTCTTGTTGTGAGAACTGCTCACCTGTGGTAAAGATGAAGCTACTTCATGTAAACTTGTTAAATCATTGAAATTGATGTTATGGGAGAGGCAATTATCACCGAGTTCAAAATGTTTGAAACACAGAAAACACAGACATTTTGTACAAGCTGCCCACGCCTCTTCCTTACAAAAGAAATTTTCGCAGGTTGGTTGTTCATCATGCAGTGAAGAAACTTGTCGTCTTGAGTGGTTGCCTTTATCTGAGTTAAAAAAGAAGATACAATAAAATACAGTTGTTATTTGAGTTTTAAACGCTTAGTAAATGAACTAATAAACATAAACACCACCAACGAAGCTTATGCTGCTTTTATTAGTCAAGAAGGGACACTTAGTAAAACATTTTGTGCAAACCTTTTTGAACTTACTTAATTGCTCTGCAGTTTTGAATACTGACAACATCATCATCTGATGAGGTCAATGATGCCTTTTCTGGCAAATCATCCATGTCAAGAACTTCCCCAATCCATATTGCTCGCTTCCATGACATTTAGACTTTTCGAGCCAATGTGGATATCGGGCAGTCCTGAAGTTGTTGACAAGTCTTTTGTCGACACAACGTTTTTGCTGCCATCCTTCCCCAAACAACAAGGGCATCTGTATGCAAATCTTTACTGCATAAAGGAAAACATAAATATACAGCATGAGAATCAGAAGCGGGAATTGATTGAAAATGGAAAAATTCAATGTGTGAAAAGAAGAATTAATAATGGGTGGTTTTAAACTTTTTCTATAAACAAGATTTGCACATATTTCTGTAGGACAAACTTTATTTAGTTTGTACTCAAAATTCTCATTGGAGTTGACTTAAATGACCATTCTATAAAACAAAACAAGATTTTGTTTTTGAAAATTACAACATTCCAGACAGAAAAAACTAACCAGGAAAAGTTTATTTTGTTATGCCAAGGAAACTTGTAGATAAATACAAAATATATTTTCTAACCATCAACCATGTTGACAGTTTTAAGTGTTACCTTTGCCTTTTTTTCATTGTGAGCTTTTGGATGATTTGCCAGAATCTAGAATTTCAACATGAAGTTAACCTGGAAAGAAACAGAAAACACAAATAAGTCCTTGAATTTGGTCACAGAACTTGGGAAAGTATTGATATTACAGTGCTTAAGACACATGTATTTATGGGGTAAAACCAAAATAATATAAAGTGTTGACCTGATTTAGTGTTAGAAAAAATAAATGTATAACAATGAAATGTAGTTCTTTACACTAAACTTGTGTTCTAATACTCAATAGTATTACTTAAGCTCATGTAGTAATGGGTCTGTAACTGTACCAATTTCCTTTCTACATAGTACTGTTTTTGTTGTTGTTTTTTTTTACTTTTCGGAATTTAACCGTAAAGATAAATTCTGCGCTAATGCAGTGCTATGCCAGGCTCAGCTACAAAGGTTTATTAGGTGTTCGGGCATTAAGCCCGAACAACTCATTGCTTTTGTTCGTTTTTTTTAGTTTTTAGGTGCTCGGGCATTAAGCCCGAACAACTCTTTGTTTTGTTCAGGTTTTTGTTTTGTTTTTTGGTTTTTTAAGCTTTTTTTTTAGTTTTGCTTATTCTTCTCAGTGGGCTTTGTCCGCAAGCAAACGCATACTTGCGAACCTTTGATCAACTTGAAACTTCATGTGAAGTTAAAACATAAGTATCACAAGCTGAGTAAGTTGTGACAACACGATTATGTCATCGGGTGTCAAGTTACAAGCCATTTAAGCCCAAAAAGTATAGATGCGAACCTTGGATGAACTTGAAACTTTGCATGTAGTTAGACTATAACTAGGAGATGCCAAGTGAGTTGTGATAATTGTGATAGTTCATACTATGCTTGTCTTATTTTAATGACATCATCAGTGCATAATGTTTTGAACAATCAATGTTTCATGCACCGATACTTAATGAGTAACCAACTCACTGTATTTGAAACCCTGTTGAAAACTTCTAATAATCGTAAATTAATAATGCCAACAAAAAATAAATAAACTTCAGTAAATGGCTTACATGACAGCTGCACTTGTGAGTAATTCAACGGCTCGCATAAATATATGCAACCAAGATGAAGTGAATTCAAAAAATGTTGCTCTGTATGAAAAGGACAATTTACCTAACAGTATAATGACGTCATCGGTTTCCTAATTTGGCTTAACAAAAGATTATTATTATTTTTGAAAACTCGTAATTATTGTGAGTTGCATTTATTCCCTGTTTAAACTAAAGCATATAATCATTGATGATTAACACTTTGCTTTCTATGATATTCCCAAAGATATCAACAGTTTGTTCATTGATTCAATGATATAGCTCACACATTAACAAAGCACTGACCCCAAAGATAGCCGAACACCTAGTGTTTGTTCCAACAAACACTAAATACCTAGTTTTTTTTGTTTTGCTTCTTCTTCTCAGTGGGCTTTGTCCGCAAGCAAACGCATACTTGCGAACCTTTGATCAACTTGAAACTTCATGTAAAGTTAAAACATCACTAGCAGAACCTGAGTAAGTTGTGACGTCATGATTACATCATCGGGTGTCAAGTTACAAGCCATTTAAGGTCAAAAAGTGACCATATGCCAATGCCTGTATGTCTCTGAATATTTGAGCTACGGTATTCATATTTGGGCATATGATAGATCAAGACACGGGCAACATTTAAAAAGTTAACGAAAAAATTCACATGACCTTTACTTCCGGTCTTACCGGAAGGTCAAACTCTGCCTTTGTGTTTTTTGTAAATAAATTCAATTTTTGGTCATAACTCAAGATTGAAATTGAATTTATTGAAACTCATCAGACAATTGAACCTTATTTCCAAGACCACACAAACTTGATGATGCCATAATGTCGTCATCAGGTTTCGGAATTACAACAAATCAAAGTTAAATATTTTTAAAGGAATCATAACTTCTGAACCACATGGTGGATTTTGACAATCTACATATCATCAGAAAGTTTGATAAAAAATCAACAAGCGCTACAAACAAAGTGACCCCATTTGACCTTGACTTCCGGTTCAAACCGGAAGTCGAACAATTTCACAAATTTTGATCTCAAAAACTACGCAATATTTCAACATAAATTTTGCATCACGTTATAGATGAGTGATCCTGCTCAAACTTTTGCACAGAGATGATAACTTTTTAACCTTTGCATAGGGTCAAATCTGGACGTCAAAGTGCAGGTGTCTGTTGAACTACATTTTATGATACACACAATAATAGTATAGGCCTTCACGTTACATACACTTTTTGTTCGTACCACACACTGGCTATCTCATACACGCATTAGGTATGGGCGATTTCCCGGTTCCCTTAACTGTTGACCACGTAGCCAGCTTGTGGTACAAAAGGGCCATTGACCTTAAAACCCTGCAGTGAGGGGGGTGGGAAGACATGTTCTTCTCAAATCAACAAAAACATTACCATAAGCATGTGGTAAATACTAGCCATGCCATACGACATGATAGGGTCCCCTGTACCATTACACACAGTCTAAAAGGGGTGTCAATCAACGGGGGTCCGTGACTTGGTCAGAGTGGGCGGAGAAAAAAAAAATCCAATGTCGTGTGTACAAATTTTTGTTAGCATAGTTTGGTGTACAAGATTTGGCCAGCTGGCTCATTTCGCTGTTGCTGCAAGTCACTGCAAGTCTGAGGCCCCCCAAAGAGATAATGGAAACCATCTGTTCACCACTGGGTTGACTGGGCTGGTAGTGGATGATTGTCTTTCTATGTTTTGCCAACAGTTATGTGGTTAGCCTCAGGACACACCCACCCCCCCTTTCTCTCCAGAAATGGTAAAGCCTTTATTTCTTGTTAAATGCAACTAGAGATTTAGTGTTTGTTGGAACAAACACTAGGTGTTCGGATTTCATTAGGGTCAGTGTTGTGTCAATGTGTGAACTATTCTATTAAGTCGATGAAAAGATTGTTGATAGCTTTTGAAATTTCAAAGTGTAAATCATTTACGTACAGGAAATAAATGCTAACGTTCCTACTAATAAGACTGCACTGAGCTCTAGAACGTGTATTAGTTGAACCATGGTTGAACATGTGACAATGTTCATGTCAATATTCATAAACTGTACTGATAGTTAGTAAAAAATCACTCCAGGCGCACATGGCACTGATTGTAAACAACTACGGTTGAGCCACGTTGGTCTGTAACAAGCGTCTTGACTGGCTAGCTACCCACCGTTGCCAGTCGCGTGGGGTATGCCATGCTGCGTTAGGCAATGGATTAAGATTAAAGGCCAATTTCTCTGATAGATCTAGGAAAATTTGATTTGTTCCAATGTATAAAACAATAAGTATTTAATACCCTTTGTTTTCAAGAAACAACAACGAATTTATCGTTCTTAGTTTGCGAGTTCTGCATGGTTGTTAAACCCAAAACTCAAAATTTGCTTAAATTAATTACATTACCCAATAATTCATTGGGTGACGTCATTATGTTGTCGAAATTTCTGTTTTATATAATCATCAGGTGTAATATTGTTGCCAAGTTTCAGTTATCAAAAGTTATTCAAATCGCCAAAACAGGTCAGCAAAATCGGTCGTTTAGTTGATATTTACCACGAAACCAACAAAAGGCTATCAAGAACTTTCTGCACTGAGCTTTTCATTGGACTACCGTCGAACGTCGCATATTTCCGAGTCTGTTTAACCATAGAGAAAGGGTTTCACTTATCACAAAGCCAATAATTGTCACAGAGCGCAGTTAACAAACGACCATTAACTTGGTATAGCGCCACCACACAACATGTGGGCCAGCTAGCTACAGTCTTCTTGGACTTTGAACCGTTAAGGTCAATGGCCCTTTTGTACCACACGCTGGCTACGTGGTCAACAGTTGAGGGAACCGGGAAAGCGCCCATTACCTTATGCGAGTATGAGATAGCCAGTGTGTGGTACGAACAAAAAGTGTATGTAATGTGTAGGCCTATACTATTATTGTGCGTTATCATAAAACGTAAGTCAACAGACACGTGCACTTTGACGTCCAGTTTGACCCGATGCAAAGGTTAAAAAGTTATCATCTCTGTGCAAATGTTTGAGCAGGATCACTCATCTATAACGTGATGCAAAATTTATGTTGAAATATTGCATAGTTTTTGAGATCAGAATTTGTGAAATTGTTCAACTTCCGGTTTGAACCGGAAGTCAAGGTCAAATGGGTCACTTTGTGTTTAGCGCTTGTTGATTTTTTATTGAACTGTCCGATGATATGTAGATTGTCAAAATCCACCATGTGGTTCAGAAGTTATGATTTCTTAAAAATATTTAACTTTGATTTGTTGTAATTCGTTACCTGATGACGTCATCATGACATCATAAAGTTTGTGTGGTCTTGATAATAAGGTCCAATTGTCTGATGAGTTTTAATGTTAAATTCAATTTCAATCTTGAGTTATGTTATAGAAAAGCCCGAAAATGATGTTTTTCAAGAAAAAACCCAAAGGCAGAGTTTGACCTAGGGTAACGACCGGGAAGAGAAGGTCATACGATTTTGACGTTAACTTTTTAAATGTAGCCCTAGTCTTGAACTATCTGATGCCCAACTATGAACATCATAGCTTTCAAATTCAATGAGATACAGCTAATACCAAATGGTCCTTTTTCAACTTTAAAAACCTTGTAATTCGACACCTGGTGACGTCATCATGACGTAACAACTTTTAGAATCATCTACAAGTTATACTCTAACGACATGCAAAGTTTCAAGTTGATTCGATTTTCGCAACTATACGTTTGCTTGAGGACAAACGACTCTGAGAAGAAGAATAAAAACTAAAAAAAAAACAAAAAAAAAACCGAACAAAAACAATAGGTGTTCGGCTGTTGTCCGAACACCTAAATATACAACCAAATAAGTTGAAAATAATTACAGGTAACACCTGATACCTGAGCAACACAATTAGCTAAAGAAATCGTTGAGAAATTGTGAAACAAACCCTCCTAACTTATTAAAAACAAGTGGCTAAACTGTCTGACAAGGTCCCTGGGGTACCTTTTACCAAAACAGGTCCCGCGTTTGAGGGTTTTAACGGTTCACAGTCCAAGAAGACTGTAGCTAGCTGGCCCACATGTTGTGTGAAATGTACAGTTGATGTCATATCCATGGTAGCGCTATACCAAGTTAATGGTCGTTTGTTTACTGCGCTCTGTGACAATTATTGGCTCTGTGATAAGTGAAACAGACTCGGAAATATGCGACGTTCGACGGTAGTCCAATGAAAAGCTCAGTGCAGAAAGTTCTTGATAGCCTGTGTTGGTTTGGTGGTAATTATCAACTAAACGACCGATTTTGCAGACCTGTTTCGGTGATTTGAATAACTTTTGATAAATGAGAAATTGCAATAGGTTTCAATTCTGGCTGAACGTAATAAGTTAACTTTTTCCCAAATTCATGTCTAAAAAAACACATTTCACCGTGATCTTTATGATGCAAGATTAAACAAATAAAAGAACATGGCCTAGTGAAATTTTACCCCTTCGAACGTTGATTATGGTAAGAAGCTTGGATGTCCTTTATCACGTGATTAGAAATGCATCGGTGATTACGGTGACCAGGGGCCTTTGTCAAAACTCGGCTGGGGCCACGTTATATTGTTTGTGCAGTGTGTACTTACACGCGGCGGTGATTAGACTTGGTTCAAGTCGGGTTTCGTAAGAGCCGAGGCTTTTATTAAAAATCAGTTCGATGTTTCTCTGTTCATTCTTAAGTGACTTTATGCCAATGCTTGTATGTTTCTGAATATTAAAGATATGGTATTCATATTCGGTCTTATGATAGATCGAGACATGGGCAACATTTGAAAAGTTGGCGCAAAATGCATATGACCTATTCTTCTGGTCGTACTGGAAGGTCAAACTCAGCCTTTGTGTTTTTTGTAAAAAAGTTCAATTTTTCAGTCATAACTCAAGATTGAAATTGAATTAACATTGAAACTCATTAAACAATTTAACCTTATTATCAAGACCACGATAGTCTTTTGTTGGTTTTGGGGGTAAATATCAACTAAACGACCGATTTTGCTGACCTGTTTTGGTGATTTGAAAACAACAGTACAAATAAATAATTTACCCATCAGCACAGCCAAAAAGAAGAAAACCTACGCACAATTTCGCCCATGTTTACAATTTTATGCGGTCATTTTATTTCTACGTTCAAGCCGAACACCATGAATTTGTCCAGAAACTCTAATTTTCTAGTTTTATTTGGATTTTTTGAGCTAATTAATTCACCATTTAATGTGATTCTGTTCTTTTGTACTGTTTAGTGTGAGTAACCAAGGCACTGGTACCATACTTGATCTTATAACATTCGGCTGTGGCGTGTAGACATTTGAAGATGTTTATTTTAATGCAGTTATTATTCATTTTGAACAGTTCCCAGAGTAGTAGGTGCAGTAGTAACATTGAGAGTTTTTTTTACCTGTACCACTAGCTTTGTAGTACTACTAGTATTACAAGTTAAAACCATACTCACTACAACCTTTACAACTTACAAGTACATGGACAATAGTTACAACATCAATCGGAAGCAATACTGTTGTTTATACTACACAGATCAATACAGCATTTGACCAGAACAGGCTACGGCTCTCTTTTTACGTCGGTCTGATCAATCATGATGAAACCGATGTTAAAAGAGAGCCAAAACACTACAGCCCCACAGGGTGGGCTAGCTACTTTTGATAAAAAAATGAAACTACAGTCACTAGTGTGTGTGTAGCACTAGCACTGTACTGCTGTACTAGACTACTCACCTACTCACTGTTGCCTGTTAATTTTATCTTAATTTAAGTTGGGCCATAATTGTTGGTCACTGAGCGAGAAAAATCTCTTTAATATTAACATTGTTGACAAAAAGAATTAAGAAGGCTTTAAAAACAGTATCAAGCATACTTACAAATTATTGTTGACGCTTCCCTGACAACGGAAGCATGCTAACACGGACGGCGCCATGTAGGTCAACATCGTACCTTCGTAAACCACAATGCGCGCGCGAACACAATTACCCCTGGAAACGAGGTGATATTGGCTCTTCGTGAAAACTTTATTTGTGTGTACACAACAAGGTTACGTTTTCACGCAGACGTAAATTCGGGTTCTCAAAGGTTTTTGCCCTTCATTAACTTAGCGTAATTAAAAAAGTAAATAATTTTGAATCTTAAAACTTCATAAATTGTTAGATGCTGGTCAAGTAAGTAAGAATCACCCGAAAAATCAAATTTAATTTTCAACTCCGTTTTGTTTTGTTTTTGCACTTCGTGAAATTGCTGATGATATGCATGTCATAGTCTTGTATACCTGACAATCCAATATTTGTACAAAATAAAGATTGATATAGCCTATTTATATTCAACTTTGTTGACTAGTTAACGAAAATCACACAACAAGTTTGATACATTTTGGGCATTAAACACTGACGCTATAAATGTAAACATCGAGTCACAATGTTTGGTTACTTTAAACTTGGTAAGCAAAAATGTACAGTAATTTGATGATTAGAAAAGAGGGGGGAAAAACATGATTAAAATCTCAGGTCAATCCGTGTTCTAGCTTTGGCCATCTTTGGGCTTTTCCACTTTTCCCACAACTGCCTCCCTTTCTCCAAATTTGCAAAGTACATGTCTGATGAAGAGGTTGGTTATTCACTATTGTTGATGAAGAGATATTTTCGATGGAGACTGCATGTTGCTTTGGTTTCGGGCTCTTCGATGGTTTTGATAGATTTGCTGTTGCCTATTTCAGTTTCTTCATCAACTTCTTGGTCCATGGGGAGGAACATGCACGGTGTTAGGAGATTTCGATGAATTGTGCGTTCTTTGCCGTCTGAGAAAGATCTTACTTTGTACAGTGTTCTCCACAGACCTTTTTCTTGGGAGGGCGGCATGACGTAATCAAAATGGCGCCCGTCAATATGACATCATCAAAATGGCGCCCATTGGTATATGACGTCATCGGAAGTGAAAGCAAAAAACACATGAGATAATCCTTTTCTTAAAAATCCCCGCCCCCGACACTACCTAAGGAGAATGATTAACATCCATTTAGGTCGGAACAGCCTTATTTGAAAAACTAATTCAAAACCTACAATTCGTTATAAATTTTGCTTTGTGCGCCGCGCCAAAACATCAAAGGGATGATATGCCACACAGTGAGTGTGGTGATCGGATAGCCCACACATGCAACTTTCAGAACGAAAAAAAAACAAACGAAAAAAACCAACACGTTTTTGGACGATCTTCGCCCCTAATTTCTGCCCTTAATAACACTTTTTTCATCAACAACCATTTTCATGAATTAGTGATTAAAGGTTCCGTTGTTTGCAATAAAATCATCTGAGATTCAACGATCGGTTAACAACACACAGTACGCACACTGAGAACAATTTAATGAACTTTGCCCCGCATCGCCCTCTATCGGCGAAAGTTATCAATGTTTGAATATCCTTCAAGGCTGTACATTGTACCAATCTACAGGCGTGCGGCACACTGTGTGGCAATTCTTTCTCTTGTTCGTGAACGTGTACTGCGTTGGAGTCTAGCAAGTTCTCTTATGAATATGGTAATTATCAACAACAATCAACGGCCAATCACAGCAGGCAGAATCTTGGTAAGCCTGAACTTTGGACCGTGGTGTTGTGTATGCGCTATTGCATGGACTGCCGACGGTGGGCGAACCAACGTTGATGGGCCTATGCACGTGCGGCGTGTGGTGGATATACTCAGCAGTCATGTGGTTGTGTGTGCATCATGTTTTAATGTTTGTATACTGAAATGAACGATCGCAATTCCGATGCTGCAATTTGGAAGTCGGGCTTGGCTCGTTGGCTACTCGTTTGATCTTATTAAATGCAGGCTAAATGCATGCTAGTTTGTGAGTGCCCTCGAAATGTTTTACCTGTACGAAGACTCTGTCTCCTGGTTGAAGGGGCGATTCTTTTGTTTTCTTGTCGTACAGACGCGTCTGCTTTATTTTGGCCTGTTTCGCTGACTTGTTTGCCATGCCATAGGAGAACACCAGGCGTTCTCTCAGTTTCTGGACAAAGATTTCTGGGCAGATTCGGATGGCGTCCAAACATCAGGTAGAATGGTGCATAGCCTGTTGTATCATGACGGGTCGCATTATATGCATGTGCCATCACACCTACATATTTCTTCCAATCGTTCTTCTGGTTGTCTTCCAGTGTTCCCAACATGTTCAAGAGAGTGTGGTTAAACCGTTCAGTTTGGCCGTTACCTTGGGGATGGTACGGGGTTGTCCTGCTTCTCTTAATCCCGGAGACTTTGCAACGTTCTTGTATGAGCTGCCTCTCGAAGTTGCGTCCTTGGTCTGATTGTATGCGTTTTGGGAAACCGTAATGTTGGATGAACTTCTCCCAGATGACCTTAGCTTCAGTTTCTGCCTTCTGGTCATGTGTGGGGAAAGCTTGAGAGTATTTTGTGAAGTGGTCAGTTATTACGAGAACATTTTCGAAACCACCTTTGCTGCGTTCTAGTTTTAGGTAGTCTATGCAGACGAGCTCGAGAGGTTCAGTTGTGGAGATGGAGACTAGTGGTGCTCTTACTTTTGATGGAGAGGTTTTTCTGAGCCAGCAACGCTTGCACCTGACACACCAGTCTTTAACATCCTGTGCCATTCGAGGCCAGAAGAATCTGCTGCGGATCATGTCGAGTGTCCTGTCATATCCCATATGGCCGATATCGTCATGGGGACCCGACATTGCTGTTGTCCTGTAACATTTGGGTAGTACAAGCTGGTATGAGACCGTCCCGTCAGCTGCCTTGCGACTTTGTATAATATGTCGTTTCTAAGCACCAGCTTTTTCCACTGTCTGATGTAGATGATGCATATGGGTCTCTCTGGTTCGCTGGGTACAGTCCGGTCTGCACATCTGTTCTAAAAACCATATCACCCTTGATATATCTCGGTCATCTCGCTGAGATAGAGCAACTTTTTTGGTCGTTAATCTCGGTGGTTCATTTTCATCACCAGCGTGTGGTTTTGTAGGATGGAGAAGTTTGGCGTGGTGTCGGGTGGTAACCTGGCACTTCGCTGCTGTTTGTTCTATAAAATATTGGCCAGTGGTTGAATAGCCACTGCAGATTGAAGAGGGTTGGCATTGAGCTCTCAAGAGGTTGTGAATTGAAGGAAACTGTTGGGTTGTCTGAGTTAGGGTGTTGCTTTCTGGACAAGGCATCTGCTGCTGCATTATTCTTTCCATGTTTGTACTTCACAGAAAATGTAAATTGTGAGAAAGCAGCAATCCATCGTTGACCTGTTGCGTCGAGTTTGGCAGTTGTTGTGACCTACAGCAATGGGTTGTTGTCAGTGTATACCATGAATGTGCTTCCAAGTCTCTGAATTTGTCGGTCACTGACCACTTCATTGCAAGAAATTCTAGTTTTTGGGCAGGGTACCTTGACTCGGCTAGGTTCAACCCTCTGCTGGCATATGCAATGACTCGTTCTTAACCATCTTCTTGCATTTGACTAAAAACGGCTCCAAGACCTACGCCAGAGTTTGAAGGAGAAATGGTTTCTTGTAGTCGGCATATCCAAGAAGGCCATCAGAGTTGGTCAACGTAACATCATATTTTGGTATCCACATTCGTTTTCAAAGAGTGTTACTTTGCTTCAAATTGTGTTGATCACTTTAATATTTCCATTGTTTTTTCTCAATTGTTATGTATTTTAAAAACTTTTTACAGCCATGATCCTCAGCACAGACGACGTCACATCATTTAGAAATGAGACAAGAATTGACATTGTCAAAATAATATGTAAGTGCAATTTATAATATTTATATGTTACAACCAAAGAATTATGTAATTAGTACCATACTTTTCAAGAACATTGAGGTGATCACTAGTTAGAAAACAAATAAATTTCAGCCAGAATTGAATATTACAAAATTCGTTGAAGTACATCTTCAACACAACTCATCCCAATAATGTGCATGGTATGACACATTGATTGTAGTTTAAATCCATAATGACAGGTTACCTTCAGCAGCCTTGGTTGGAAGATACCACCAGAGGGCGTATGGAAACCCTCTATCCCCTGTTGTGACTAACTCATTCATAGTAGAGGTTACACTTTGGTGTTCAATATCTGCCATCTCACAATATCGAATATGGTATTGGTTTCAATCTGGCATCTCCTGATAATTGCTCACAAGTAATTTTATAACATGTTTGTTTACACCGATGTAAACTGGTTCCCTGACCACAGATTCTCTGACGACTCTTGTTGAAAATGGTGGACACAATCAATGTAAACAAACACAGGGTATCAAAAACCTGTTAACATTTAACATCAGATGCGATATTGAAAACCTAACAAGAGGTTCAATAACACGTAATCTCTTGCTCGCCCTTTCTCATAAAATCAGGATTAACCTTCAAACAGGTAAGTTCTCATTTAATCCTTTCATTTTATTTCGAAAATCTCGCGAGAGACTCCATGAGACTTGAAAGACATCTGACCTCAATCGAAATCAATGTGTCCACCAAGGTAAAATACATAAAAAGGAAAAACCCACAGAGGTCAATTAAGTTCAGGAGTATAACTTTACTCTTCATGTAACATTTATTTAATGTATAACATTATAACAGTATAACATTGAACCAGGGGTAAAAACCAAACGGTCAACAAACGTTTTTTGTTCTTTAGTACAGTCGCAGTGAATTCCAAATATGGCATGTCATGATTATTCATGAGATGACATCACTCGTCCAATCAGCGCGCTAGAAAATGATGTCATAAAATCAAGTCACTTCCGGGTGTGTGTAAATGCAATGGCAAAAAAGACCACGTTTGACCTAGGTTAAAAATATTCATGCTACCGTCAGAAAAAAAAATTCCCATGTCAATAGAGACTTGGAACCTTCCGGGTCAAAATGGTAAACGTTTTTTTTTTTTCTACCGCGGCAATTGGATGTAATTCAACATATCATCACAGCAGCTAGCAGCACAGGTCAGCCATTTTTTTGGACAGACTGTCGCACGATCGCAATGCCGTCCATTGCGGGGGGACACCTTCAAGAACATCGTAGTACCTATACTGAAATCGTCGGAGTGCTTGGCATTCTGCTGTTGCTGGGCATTTTGCTTGTATGTGTCGGGAACTGGGTACAACTATAGAATGCAGGTACACTTCGAAGCTATGACTGCGCCTCCGCGGAGACGGAGTCGCGGTCACGTTCATACGTATGTACACAGTAGGGCCTAGCCTCCTACGTACCGGAGTCGAGGTCGCGCTCTGTTGCTTAATTATAAATATTTGGCAACCTAGGGGGCACTCTGAAAGATGCACAACAGCGCCCTCATTAGGCTCGAAAATGCACAACTGTGCTGTCAATTTATTTTAATCATTTCAAGAAGGGAAATAAAGCCCGAATTCCATATAAATAATATTAATATTGCAGTAATACATGACCCCATTAGAGGATCATTTCAAGAAGGGAAAGAAAGCCCGAATTCCACTAATTTGAATATTATTGCCGTAATATGACCCCATTAGAGGATCATTTCAAGAAGGGAAAGAAAGCCCGAATTCCATATAAATAATATTAATATTGCCGTAATACATGACCCCATTAGAGGATCATTTCAAGAAGGGAAAGAAAGCCCGAATTCCACTAATTTGAATATTATTGCCGTAATATGACCCCATTAGAGGATCATTTCAAGAAGGGAAAGAAAGCCCGAATTCCATGTAAATATACATATTGCCGTAATACACATGACCCCATTAGAGGATCATTTCAAGAAGGGAAATAAAGCCCGAATTCCATATAATAATATTAATATTGCCGTAATACATGACCCCATTAAAGGATCATTTCAAGAAGGGAAAGAAAGCCTGAATTCCATATAAATAATATTAACATTGCCGTAATACATGACCCCATTAGAGGATCATTTCAAGAAGGGAAAGAAAGCCCGAATTCCATGTAAATAATATTAATATTGCCGTAATACATGACCCCATTAGAGGATCATTTCAAGAAGGGAAAGAAAGCCCGAATTCCATGTAAATAATATTAATATTGCCGTAATACATGACCCCATTAGATGATCATTTCAAGAAGGGAAAGAAAGCCCGAATTCCATATAAATAATATTAATATTGCCGTAATACATGACCCCATTAGAGGATCATTTCAAGAAGGGAAAGAAAGCCCGAATTCCATGTAAATAATATTAATATTGCCGTAATACATGACCCCATTAGAGGATCATTTCAAGAAGGGAAAGAAAGCCCGAATTCCATGTAAATATTATTAATATTGCCATAATACATGACCCCATTAGAGGATCATTTCAAGAAGGGAAAGAAAGCCCGAATTCCATTAATATGAATATTATTGCCGTTATGCATGACCCCATTAGAGGATCATTTCACCCGTCTTCACGATCGCATCATGCCCTCACGCACTGCACCGGCTAGTACGTCTTCTTAAAAACGTTCTCTATCGGTCATTGCCCACACCACGTCTCCGCGCCTCCAGCTTCCCCGTCTTCACGATCGCATCATGCCCTCTCACGAGCTGCACCGGCTAGTACGTCTTCCTAAAAACGCCCTCTATCGGTCATTGCCCACACCACGTCTCCGCGCCTCCAGCTTCCCCCGTCTTTCACTAATGCCCTCACGCACTGCACCGGTATGCACGTCTTCCTAAAAACGCCCTCTATCGGCCATTGCCCACACCACGTCTCCGTGCCTCCGCACCTCCGCGCCTCCAGCTTCCCCCGTCTTCACGATCGCATCATGCCCTCACGCGCTGCACCGGCACGCACCTCTTCCTAAAAACGCCCTCCATCGGCCACTGCCCACACCTTCCATACCACGTCACACTTTGACTCCCTACGCCCCTAACATTTTATCAGTTGTATCAGTCGCACAAAATACATTCACACTTTACTGCTATTCTAACGACGTGACCGCGACTCCGTCTCCGCGGAGGCGCAGTGGGAGCTCCGAGTGTACCTGTATTCTATAGTTACTCCGGGAACTGTCATTTTAGAGATAAAAAGGGCCTTTTTCAAGCGATCCCAAAATGCTCAGCCCCGACGCATGCAGCGCACTCCGACGGTAGTGTACCCCCGCAATTGGCCCGGTATGTGCGGCAGCCTGTCCGTGCCAAACTCGGACTCGATGAGAAGGCTCGAGTTTGTGTGCAGTGTTTGGCACTCGCTGAAGAGGGACTTGAGCCACAAACGGTAGGAAAATGTTTATTTTGTTACTATATTCTCATTTATTGTCTTTGTTGTTGATAAAGTCAAACTTGTTATTTTTGAAATTTGTCTAACATTTGTCATGTCGTGTTTTCGAAAATACTGCTCTGTGTTTGTGCAGTGCCAGTGTTGTTTACATGTACTATGAGAATGAGAATGCGACAAGCATGATAAGCTGTTTAATCAAGATTCTTTCACATTTTGATCAAATTGAAGGCAATTTTAATATCAAACATTGTTATTAAGAAAAATTGTTTTACTTTTTTAACATATTTAAAATCTTTAATTTCAGAGAGGAAGAAAGCGAAAACATGTATCGCCCCAAAAACTAGACACACCGTCCATCACTGTCATCGACACTGACAAACACAAGCCAACGAAAAGACAGTTGTTCAATCTGGTAAGGATTTTATTGAGTTGTGCCATGTCAATTGCAGAATTGAAAATGCTCAAGCAAATTTGCTAATGTGACACATTTTCTGGTAGATTGTATTTTTAGGTTCTGTTACTGTTTTATTCTAAATTTTTGCAGCCCTCGACGTCGTCTTCCAGTTGCCCACAGTCACAGACTTCAATCGGACTCGGAGAAAAACAGAACCAGTACAGTCTGCAATGTGCCAACTGCCAAACCCTAAAACTAAGGATCCAGGAACTGGAGGAGAAATTGGAAAACAAGTATAACTCTCAAGAAAAACGAGTTGCTGCTATTAAGGACATCGCGAGCGCTGAAGCCAAAATAATCCATGATGATATTGAAAAATTACGTGGCAAAGGCAGCAACAGCGATGTCCTTAAAAGCATTAAAAGTTTCTCTATTGAGGATGAATTACTAAGCCGCAACCCAGTAGTCACAGCTGCAGTTGAGGCATTCTCAAAGAAAACCTCTTCAACTGCGAGTGGCAAACAGGGTACATTAATGAAGCTACTGGCTGTTGAATGCATTTATGGAGCAAGACATAGCAAATATGTCAGTCCTATTTGTAATGTCATTCAAACAGTTTTATATTCAATAGCTCAAAGTAGATTGGTTTCAGACATTGCCTCACATTTTACCCCAGCAGGGAATTATAATACCACCATTAAAATGTTGAGTGGGCTGTCTGGTAAGTGTGAAGCAGCACCTTGTGGACTTCTTGAGTATGCTTTTGATAATGAACAAAAACTTCATCGAACCTGGCTATGTAGAAAGGGAAACAAACAAACCCTCGAAATTTTGACAACAATAACTGTAATCCAACATTTACCCGAAAATCGTATGCAGGAAGACCCAGACCTAAAACCATCCAAATTCTTCCTTCCCCAAATAGACCAGATTGAAAAGATAATCCACCCAAGTGAAGTCCACAAGGAGCTGTTGCATGCAAGCCAATCAAAGTTTATTGATTCTCTTCTCAATCTCAACCTGCCAAATACCAAGGATTTTCAAGAGAATTTACAAAAGGTTAAAGATAGGGAAGATTTTGATGTATGTCCCTCTTGCGATTTCAAACACCCTAAAAAAGATAAAAAAAGGAAATGTATAGAGTGCGGTGTTTGGATGGCCAAAGCTCGAAAGCCAGATGACGGAATTGGGACTAGGCTTCCAGCCCCTGAAAAACCCAGACTCAATTTGAAATTTCATGAGGTCATTTTCCGCCAAACCACAGAGCATGTAGAGGAGCCGACTTCAAGATCAAAATCCCACTCCCCAAAAGTAATGCTTATTGACCCAGTTTTTGTGAATCCTTGCAGCTTTGATGCAATAAGAGAGGTTTTGAGGGCCATAGGCAAGCATGCAGGACTTAAACAATACGGGGGGGAGGGGGTACGGGAATGGGTCATTGTTCGTTGTGATGGGCTTCCTGCTGGATTAATAAGAAAGTTAATTTCCAAGGAAGAAGAGTTTGGTTGGGTACTTCTGAGGGTGGGTTATGGGCATGAGGAAATGAATATGCTCCGCTCATTTGCGTCATGCTACTGGGATGTAATATATCGTGACTTTGCTATGTCGCAGGGATATAAGTCGGATAAAGCTCTTGATTTCATGAAAGGCTGCAAGGACCATCATCAAGCTTGGGATAATATGCTGAAATTTCGGAATGCTTTGTGGAGTCAAATTCTCTTTCACTTTCTCATTGATCAGCCAGACAGCAACAGTGTAAGTGGTTTCTGGACATGGCTTAATGATTCCATGGCTGATGATAAAACACTAGAATTCATTGTCCAAAATGTTCTTGAACACTGTGAAAGTCTGATCCTTTTTAGAGAAGGCGTAAGGGTAAATGATGTTACAAAAATTCTTGCTGGAAGGATGTTTTTTATGCCAATGTGGTTTGGCCGAAGACACCCCAAGTATCAGCTTTTGATCGGATATGATAGCTTTGATCGTTTAAAATATCCTCCTTTACTAAAATCAGTGCTTGAGAGTATTGAGGCCATTTCTCGGTCCGGTAGACCTGATGCTCATCAAGGTGCAGATTTTGTGTTCGAGGAGTACAACAAGTCTGTCAAAAGTTGGATTGGGGGCACTCCAAATTCCTCTGCTTGGGAACATGTAATAAGAAACCATGATGCCTTGTCAGATGTGAGAGCTAAGGTCTTCAAACTTCTTTCTCTTGATAATGCGGCAAGTGGGCCTCGACACAGGCCAGATTTTAGTAATGAGGTTAAAGAATTTAGACTCAAACTGGCTGCCAAGGAATACTGCAAGCCCCAACCAAACAGAGGCTTAGTTTCTATGCAAAAACAGAATTTGTGTGACGCCATTATCGATTTTAACAAAAATGGGCGACTGCGCTTTCGGAAATTGCTCACAGATTTTTTCTTAAAGGGTGTACATCCAGAGCACATGTCTCAACATGTGTTGTTTATTACTAAAGAAGAGGAGAGGATTGCAAGTTTAGACAAAACAATTGCAGACCTCAAGTCAGAAGCATCCATCCTTCTTTCAACTTTTCCTCCATCTAACCGCAAATCGTTCTCTGATAGACTGTCCCGTGCCACAAAAGCAATCGCTATTGAAATTTTGAATGAAATACGTTCACAAGTACTTAATTATGAGGTATCGTCAGATGATTTAGATGCACCTCCCAGTGTCATATAAAGTCACCATATTATTTGTTAAATTGCCTGCATTTGCCATAACAGTTCATGCAGTTATGTGACATTAATTCAAGTCAATTTGCCATGTTGCCAAAGTTCAATGTTATTCAAAGTTCATGTTGCCATTCAATTTGCCATGTTGCCAAAGTTGTTTAAGTTTAATGCATTTTGTGTGCTTTCAATTAGATGTTAACAATGCAATGAATAGTACCGGGGTACACTCTGTATTATGATCAAACCACTTGCCAAAGTCTGTTAAACATAATTTAAGCACCTATGTGGTGCTACTATTTTTTTACCATCACTTAATGTGCTTTCTTTTATAACATGTATAATCATATTATAGTCTTTTCATTTCTATGTACTGTATTTAATTGTTAGAAGTATGTGAATGTTAACCATTTATCTCTTTATTAAGTTTAAGTTATGTACCTGCAATGAGAAGCATGCTTAAATGAATTGATCAAAGCAAGTAACAGTACAGATTGTTTATCTGATGCAATAACAAAAGGTGTGTGTTCATTTTACAGAATATGCTACGGGTAATACTGTTTTTAAAAATAAATAAAAACATGAAACGGGTTAAAAATAAATAAAACGTTTGTGTTTATTTACAAACATGAAACGGGTAACTCTGATTTACAAAAGAAGTTGAAGTTGTATCCAATAAAAGTTGCATATAAAACAAAACAAAAAAGACAATATCTGAATAGATTGAAGTTTAATTGCATTTGTTTACCACCCCCACCCCCATAGCAAGATACCCTTGACTTAAACAACTACATCCAGATATGGTGATCTACAACAAGTGGCAATATTACTCTTGCCAGTTCTACGGCCTTGTCATATGTTACTATGTGCAACTGATATGCACATTTCAGCTGCGGCCCCCCACCCCTTGCAGTTCCCCCATCAATAATATCCCCCGTAAAAACAGCTAATCCCCTCTGTATATCCCCTTTCCTTAACCCCTCTGAAATAATATTAGCTAGTTCGATTGGAACCCATCCAATATCTTTTCCAGCAACATTCCGGACAAGCTGAGGATTAGGGGGGCGTCGGGTGAGCTGGTAGTGAATACGTCGCTCAATTTGGTCCGGGGTGGTGCTACTACTTTAACTGCTCTTGGGTCAAATCGATTGGTTGGCTCCCGAACCAAAGTCATGACAAATTCTGCGGGCCCATCAGAAACAGTGTGGTGTGGCCTGTTGTGGAAGTGGTGATATCTGGATGTAAGAAGGATTTTAAAAAAGAAACCAAAAGATGACATACACTCAGTATCCTTAACCTTTATTTCAATTTATAAACTATAATTCAAAATATAAATAAATGTCATGATAAAAAATGTGAGCATTAATATTGAACGTGCTTTAGCTAGCTTTGCCTACATCACGAGTCAGTTTAAATTCACACACAATGCATAAATTGTTACAATGACTTTATTAATACAGATTGTTCGAAACTAGGCCTATCCATGTTAAGCCATGTTATTGTTGTTGATATAACTACAAGCTATATCTTAGACTTTTATTATTAAGCAATGGCAATTTAAATTTTCCCTCAAATGAGAACATATCAAATGTGTCAAACAACAAAAAACATCACTGTCATCATTAAAATGTAGCGTTTTGGATGATCGATAAGACATGTAAGATGTACATGTACCGTTGCAACGACATGTTGTATAATTTTTAGCGTCAATGGTCAACGTTTTTTTTTAGTGCATGTGTAGTGTGGTATTAAAAAAACATTACGTTACCCGTTTATTGTTGAAATTAACGTCATGGGAACGATGTCATCCCATCCCTTCAGAAGACTAAATTATTTGAGTTGGCTCCAGTACTTTTGCTGAGGATGTGCCATAATGGCCATGGCATACAGTTGTTAAAATCAAACTCGAATCAGCGAAGAAAAGTCAATGAAAAGTCTGCCGTCAATCTGATCCGCGTGTGCATGTGTCAGTCAGTGTATCAAATTTGGTGGAGTACATAACAACAACACAACAATCGCATAACTGACCTCCGGTCAATTTAGAGAACGCTGATTGGTGGATCAAAACCATGTGAGGGTACCTCATTAATAAGTAATTACTTGCCATATTTGGAATTACACTGGACTGTAGTAACTACAGTTGAATTTCTCCTCATATTTTGAGGGAAGAATACTTTGATTAAAACAAATTTGGCAAGGCAAAGTAGTAACATACTGCGGAGCCCCACATGTTAGCAACTTGTTTATCACCAAATAACACAGATAGTGGCAAGTTAACTCTTACAAAAGTTTTATAGCTTTGTGAGTGTTGGAACACAATCCACACTTTTTTGAAATCCAGTGCTTGAAAATAGACAATATTAAAGTTTAATTACAAAGGTCAACAGTTCACTGTTTAACGCTTGAGGCAGCAATTAGAGCGCATCCCAAATCTTGGGACGCAACAATAGGCTTGTTGTAGTATTTCTGAAAAGTCTTCTCTGAGGACCATCCTGCTGTCTTTAATATATCTGAGACAGGCAGTCCAAGTTTATAAGCCGCTGACGATGCAGCTGAGCGAGTTGAGTGTGCTCTGAATTCAGATGTGTCCACTCCGGCCTGGCACATGACAACACTGATCCATCGAGCAATTGTGTCCTTACTGACCGCAGAATGTGGGAGTTTGTAACTGATCAAAAGCTGATGTTCCTTTGAAGTCCCATGTTTTCTGAAGATTTCAGTCCTGGTTATCATGTAGTGTTTTTTAATGTGTACACACAGAGTCTTCTATCCGCTGGATAAGCTTTAAGCTGAACAGTCATTCCTGTGTTGCCTGGGCGACTTTGCTTCACATGGTCCGTGATAATGAAAATTGCTGTGCTGACTTTGAGCTGTAAACTGTCCAAGCGAAGTTTATGTAGGGTTTGTGTTCGTTGTGCTGTTACCAGTGCGAGTAGCATCACCAATTTTAATGTTAAATCTTTCAATGAAAGTGTAACAGCTGGAGACAATTTGCGTAAGTAGTCAAAAACTGTTTTTACGTCCCATACCAAGCTGTATCTGGGAGCTGGTGGTCGTAGAGTATAAACACCTTTCAGAAATCGTGTGATGAAGGGGTGTGTTCCCACGGTTGCACCCCCCTCCAGCACAACAAACAAAGATAACGCACTACGTGGAACATTAAGTAAACTGTAGCTCAGTCCATGCTCATAAAGTTCAGTTAAAAAGGTTACGATCTGAACTGCATTTGCTTGCAATGTATTACATTGCCTGCTACTGCAAAAGTTGAACCATCGTTCGATGTACCCATTATACTGTTTTCTAGTTGAAGGCTGCCATGATGATAGGATGATGTCTGTAGCTTTATGTGAAACTCTGATATTCTCAATGGATCTCCTGACAGCCTGCAACAAATAAGTTCCAATTTGTTATTAAGTGGGTGGCGAGACCCTGACACAGGCTAAGTCAAGAGGGTACTAGATTTAGGCAGTCTTAGTGGTTCCTGCACTAACATATTTAGCAGTTTCGGAAACCAAGACTGTGTTGGCCACTTAGGAACTACTAGGATTCCTTCTGCTTTGTCTACCGTTACTTTCTGTAAGCATCTTCCAATCATACAAAATGGAGGGAAAGCATAAAAATTTAATGATTCCCAGTTCATGGACAAAGCATCAACAGCCTCTGCATCGGGGTCTGGTTTCCATGATACATATCGGGGAGCTGGTTATTTAATCATGATGCAAAGAGATCAATCTCTGGTCTATCAAAATCTTTCCATAACTTGCTAAAGATTTCTTGATTTAGCATCCACTCTGTTTCGTCCTGGAAATTTCTGGATTTGTTATCAGCCACCGTGTTTTGGACACCAGGTAGGTGAGCAGCTGAGACCCAAATGGATCTCTCTATACACCAACTCCACAGCTGCATTGCTAGTGAATTGCAATCTTTAGATTTAATACCACCCATGTGTGTTATGTAAGCTACTGCGGTGGTATTGTCCATGTTTAATTTGACAGGAACATTCTTCATGTTCCCGCAGAAAGATTTCAGAGCAAAGAAAGCTGCTAAGAGTTCTAGATAATTGATCTGGTTTTCCCTTGCTCTTTCATTTTCACTGGAATTCCAGCGCCCTCCAATGTGGGTAGAGCCATTGGTTGCCCCCCATCCTTTTCCTGATGCATCTGACTCGAGAACAACATCAGGTTTTCCATGACAAATGCAAACGAATGATATGCAAACATCAATCCACCAAAGAAGCTCTATTTGGGCAATGACAGACAATTGCATATGTCTGTCAAAGTGGCCGCAATTAGCACTCAAAGCCATTGTTTTGTCTTTTTCCAACTGCCTGTAATGTAATGGTCCATACTGTACAGCTGGGAAAGAGCCAACGAGTTTGCCTATCACCATTGCCACATGCTTGATTGTAGGCTTGTTTGTGTCCAACAAGGACTGGCACACCCCTTTAAGATCTTGCTTTTTAGCCTCTGGCAGATAAATTTTCATTTGTAACGAATCAATAACAAATCCCAAGTACTCAATGCTTTGTCGTGGTATAACTACTAACTTGGTGGGATGGATGATAAACCCCAATTGTGCTAAGGTTTGAGCTGTAAGTTGAACAGAGCATTCAGCTTGTTCTTTAGAGGGTGCCACAATTAATGTGTCGTCAATTTATCCTGTTTCGACATGTCCCATGCTACGTAGGCATGAAAATGGTAGAATCAAAATCTTTGTAAAAATACGTGGTCCTGAACTCAACCCATTTGGTAGAGCCTTGTATTGGTATAGTGCATTATTCCATTTAAACTTGAGTAGTTTCCTACATTCTACTGCAATAGGAACAGAATAGTAGGCATCTTTGAGGTCAAGTGAGGCCATGTAACAATTGTTCTGCACTAAATTCTTTGCAGTTTCAAAAGTGTCCATTTTGAAGTGTTTGTAATCAATAAATTGATTAAGCAATGAGAGATCCAAGATCATTCTCAAACCTCCATCTTTCTTCTTACGAGTAAAGATATTTGAGATAAATTGACCATTCTCATAATGTGAAAGTTCAATGACCTGTTTCTCAATGAGTTTTCCAATTTCCTCAGTGACGCATATTCATTCATCCTGCGTAAGTTTATAAGGAAAAGGAGCAAAGAACTGATGTGGAGGTCGACCCAGTTCCCCAAATTCTAGTTTGTATCCTGAAATGGCCTGTAATATCAACTTATCTGATGTAAGTTTTTCCCATTCATTGCGAAATAGCCTCAATCGACCACCTACAATACCATTGTATTCAATGTTTACAAACAAATCTGAAAGACCTACCTCACCTGCGGTTGAGTTGGTCGTCGTACTGGCAGTACTTAGGTCTGTTTCTGAGTCTTGGACGTGTGTGCAGTCGTGTTTGTCACACCGAACGGTTTCCGTTACATTGGCCTGGTGTTGTGGTTGCGGAAGCGTTGTTTGTTTTTCATGTACTGTCCGCCTAAAAAAGCATTTCCACCCATACCAGCACTTGCACTAGTTTTCCAGCCAGCAGCTTGGAAATGATTGTTGAAGTTCATGTTATTGTATCCACCATGAGCTTGATAAGGATGATAATTTCCTCTCTGTGGTCGAGCAAAACGCATCACTCCAACAGTTGCTTTCTGCTCCTCCTGCAGCTCTTTAACTTGTTTACCAAGATCATCACCAAAAAGCATTTGCGTGACTTTGGTCGATGGTTTGCACAAGTGTGAATATTTCTGGTTCAGGTCTGGCTTTATGAGTTCCTTTCGGAGACAATTCATTTCAAAATTAGCCAACGCTAACAATGCAAGGCCATCCTCCTGCTCAGTTCTCAAACCGGCTGATCCACACGCTTGTGCTAAAGCTGTGATGCCTTTAACAAGAGGCTTTTGAATTCTCTGTAACTTCAAGTCCCTTGAACGAGTCTTAGCCGTTATATTGTCCCTGATTTGTGGGTTGACTTTAGGTATCACCAGAGCCTCACAGTTGCTTGGGCACTGATACTTGTCGGCAGTGTCAGAGATTTGCTTATCTTCAAGTTTCTCCTTCATTAGAAAGGCCAAACTGTTTGCAATATCGTCATTGATTGGGCTTCCAATGCCCGACGGGACGGTGAATCTTGAAGCAAATCCTTGCTCTTTTTCCCCGGTGGTCGTTGCACCACCGTCTGGGGTTTCGGTATTGGTCACAATGGATTGTGAGCCGAAATGATCACCCCCGGAGGCATCGGGGTCCTGCTGGGACTCCACGCTATCAGCGTAGTTCGACGTAAAACTACCGTCATCATACGGGCCGCCAATGCCCGAGTTTATCATAGTTCCCATTATCATTTCCTGGAATTGCAAGGCGTTTGACGCCTGTTGATGCATAATCTGCTCCAATTTGTCAATTTTGGAAGCAAGGCCTTCGTCATCTTTGCCTTTAGATGGAGGCTTTTTCGTAGTGGTAGCAGAGGATGATTTCTTCGAAATCCCCTGATGAGTTTCAATGAATTCATCATTGCCCACGGCCATGGCGGTTTCGTCTGACACTGCATTGGGCTTAGTACATGCAAGAATGGACGATGCGATCGTTTTCGATCTTGTGTTTTTACCACTTTTGGACTTGTTTTCAACACCATCGGCTGTTACAGCCATATCTATGGTTTTCAAGTAATCGTTCTTAGACATTTAAACAAATTTATGGGTGAAATTCACCTCGATGTCGGTTGATATAAAAACCGTAAAAATGTGCGAAGCGGATACCGCTTTACATGCTGTAGCGAATATGAGTGCGCATGCATGTGCTTCCCATAGATTTGATACGAGGGAGGGCATGAGCGTGCAGACACTGGGTGAGAGTTCATAATTCCATGCACAGCAACAGGCCTGCTTTGACCATGACAACACAGCCCCTTTAGGGTCAAGCCACAAGATCAAGGATACCCATCAAACAAAGGTTGACATGGTAATGCATTCTCCATCAATAATGCATAGCAGATTTCCAAAAAGCTTCATACATGATTCAATCCTTACTACTCTACAGATTTTACCAACAGATTTAGTTAACACCAAGATTGTGATTAGGACTCATCAAACTGGAGACCAAATCACCTACAACAATTGCAATTTATGATAGTTGTTTGTTGATATAACATGTGTACTTACCTAATATATCTGTGCCATTGTTTCAGAGGGATTCAGCTGAATACAAGCATTACATGGGCCTTGTGAAGAAGACGAAGCAAAGTGGCAGCACACACAACAACCCAAGCCAAGGAAAACAAGAGTCTGATGAGGAAAGTGAACCTGGAAATGATGGTAATACACTGTTAAGAGAGAGCACATTTATTCTCGATAGGTATTTCTATCCGTCTTTGTAGGTCTGGCCATGCTCCCTATGTGTTTTCATTTGGAGATCTTTTCATTATCATAGACGTCTTATAGTGATTTTGCATGTAGTATTTTGCTGAATACTCTTCCTTTTTAATGAGACATGTTAGGGGGCCGGCCTCCTTCCCTTGTCTCCACATTTATTCATTGTTGATACTTAAAAAAAAAGTTACATCAGAAAAAAATAAAAAATAAAAAATAAAAATTGTCATTTGCTCCAATTCACATACTTATTTTGGGCCGAAAATAAAGATATAAAAGCAACATAACTCAATAAACCATACAAGAGTATTGCAGGAAAAAAAAAAAAAATTGTAAAAAATAACCATCACCAAAGAGCAACTACAAGCTCAACGCACTTTTGGCAGATCACACTGAAACTCATCCTTTTTTGTTCATTTGTTAAAAATATTTTCACAAGTATAACAATATAAACGTAGCTAACACAATCTGTGTTGTACTCAAAACCATACTTTGTGTAAAAAAACTGCTTACCTATTTTGCTCCCATCTTTAAGAGTGTCTGCTGGATAACTTTGAGGAGTACCTCATCGTCGAAAATGGGACAGACGATCCGACAGCAAGAGCAGCTGCCAGACAGCACAGGAGGCAACTTCAGACATGCCAAGAAAGACTAAACTTATCAAATCCCAGTGAATTAGTCATGGACAGTGTACCTCAAAAGTAAGCATCAGGAAAACTTCTTAAAACACCCCCCCCCCCCGAAAAAAAATACTTTGAATACTTGTTTTACCCCATCTCCTCACCCCCCCATCTCCTCAAAAAGATTTAATTTGTTTTTACCTAAATACCTATACAGCAATAATTCTGAGATCAGAAGACGTGATACAATTCAGAAACCAAATCAGAATGGACATCGTCAAAATAATATGTAAGTGAATTTCTTGTACATGTATCAATATCAAAACCACACTAAGAATAACTAGCATACTTCACTTACCATCAGCAATAAAGTCAAGTCTTCACGTTTGATTACTATGTAAGTGGAGTAAATCGGTGGTTGAGTCCAAATACCCTATGAATGTTGCAGAGTTGAAAGAAGTTACAGTAAGTCAAAATGGTAACAGTGTAGTTTTTCAGTTTTAAAAACAAATGTGTGTGATCCCTCACATATGAAGGGCTGTCTTATGAGTTATGTCAAATTTAATTTTTTGTGATAGTATTGGTTGCCTCAATCATGCCAGTGTCCTTGTGATAGTTGAATCTCATGTAAATGGAAGACATTTTAATAAGATGGCTTGTGTCCCACTCGCAGTCCTTATTTATTTTTCACTTTGCTGAGAACAAGGACCAGATATAGGATTTCAGGCAGTGCATGGTGAGGTATCAATATATTTATTTGTTTTGCGGTAAAACCATGTGTGTATCTACTTGCCAGGTAGAGTTTGTTCTTAGAGAACTGTCTTGCTTAATTCTACTACCGCGGAGTAGATTGTTCGGGTTTTCGGGAGACTTCTCAGTTCTGAAAAGAACTGTCCCGTTTATTAACTATTACCTGGGCGGAAAGTATAGAATTAGGCTGGGACTACTACTTTAGCTTATAGGATCGTAATTAACCGTACTACCGCGGAGTCAGTTCTTGGATTGGTCTCAACGTTTCGACTAGCTTGCTCTAGTCATCGTCAGGACCAGATAGTGAGACGTCTGCTATCATCTCAAACCTGATCTCAAAGAGTTTGCCACTACTTTTTTATCATAAATTGGTCATCGATTTTGCGTGTTATGATGTACGATGGTGCTATTTCAACATATATTAAAGAAATGTAGTATTAATATTAAAAAACAACTATCTGTATTCATGTTATGTTGACGGGACATGGTGATTATAAATCTTAAACAACAAAATATATTCAGCATGCCAATGAACCCTGATAAGAATATTCAATGTTGACTCGGTGACCATTTTTAAACTCCATAACAGCATACCTTCAGCAGGTCAACCAGGAATCTGAAAACCATGCTCCATTGGAAGTGCTCCATTTGAGGAACTGCCTAATAGCAGAGGTGCTATTTAGGGGCGCTCCTAGGAGTGGTGTTATAAGTAATGCCACTCTTGGAGAATTCC
Organism: Plazaster borealis; assembly: GCA_021014325.1. Classification (NCBI taxonomy): domain Eukaryota; kingdom Metazoa; phylum Echinodermata; class Asteroidea; order Forcipulatida; family Labidiasteridae; genus Plazaster; species Plazaster borealis. Next base: position 8,624,523 of record CM037461.1, read on the forward strand.
AAAACCGTCACGAGGTTCAGGATGAATCGTTTGAGCAGAGTTTCATCATGAAGGTAAGTTATTGAAAAATAAAAGTTGGGTACGCTGACTAAGACCTATTGTGAATTTTGTGATGTTCTAAACACACCTGGGACACATCGACGCACTATATTTACAGTATTCCATGAGCAGGCGATAATGAATTTATCTTTAATCAACTTGATGTGCAGCTTATACTTTTAGTGCAATACGCAAAGAATAGTACAATACACAGGGATAATACGGACTGTACAACATGGTTTCTTTTATATATTGCACTCACAGATCTATCATTCAATTGGTCGAACATGGGTCCAGTGTCATCCGTTACTTTGCCATGTATTTACTGCTGCCTCACTCCAAAATTTAATATACGAGTCCTAATTATATAATTATCGGATGTTTCATAGTCACGTTACCGAAATAATAATTCCCTGCCTGTTTGCTCAAACAAGGCAAGGTAGTGTCACAGTGGACAAGGTTGGCATCTAGTCTTTGACAATGTTTAGAAGTTGTTTCTTTAGACTTTTGAGAGTGTGCAGTGAATGAGTTTCCATATGTATTTTGTGTTCATTGTGAAACTTTTTTGAATGACTGGGATCTATGTGCAAGTTTTATAAAACAAATATTAAATGCATTTCATTCGTGAACCATCGTGGAATAAAATCACTTGTTGAAATCTTGCTTTTTTCACTCTGCTTGCCTCATGAAATGGAAAAGTTCAGATTTCACATTGTGATTATAGGCCTTTTATCTGAAAATGCACTCATATGCATCCAATATTTTTATATCCACACTGTTGCCATGGATTGACCAATCAGAATCAGGAGTTCACTATTGCTTGAAAATAATGAGGCTACTAGATAAAAGTATACCCATGGTCTTATCATCCTGATTTTCAGATTTTTTCCAAACAAAAACACTTACTGAAAGTGATACCATTACTCTTCACATATGAAAATTGCTTAATTTACTTTAACAAATGCTCTATCAAGTTATTTAAATCGGGCATGTTATTTTCTCACCTTAGGTGTGTTCCCATAAGACCATGAGGACACACGGTCCCCAAAATGTGTCATTTGACGAGTGTCTTAATAGATGGCTGTCTATCTATGTAAGAATTGCAAGACCCTTGACTCCAGGATGCTGCAAACAACAACTGGAGAGTGCATCCTCCCCCTTGTTTCTGGACCGTGGTGGACACCCAATGACAAGGATCGCACAGCACTTACAAAGGTAAATAGTATAAAAATTAGTATTATGCTGTTGAGTACAAAGTAGCATAGTATAATCACAAGGTGAACTCTACATGACTCCATTTTGATTTAAGGTTAGGGTTAACAAATGACTAATATTCTATTTAATTTTGCAACATAGGCTTTGGCACAGCAAGGGACTGACGGGCAGTATTAGCCTAAACATAATAAGGAAGACAATAGCTACCAGAGTAAGTACAGAATAATCGTCTATCTTAAATATACAACTTAGTTCTTAAAGGAACGGTCGTAGATTGATTTTTGTCGTAGATTGATTTTTGTCAGCATTTTTATGGGCAAAATTATCAGGAAAGATACATGGAAAAAAACTGTCACAGTATTTTTACAAGTCCTGCCCCTGATTTCACAAAGCGTTGCGACGCGTCGCAAGTGCAAGTTGCGACAGGTTACACGTAGTAAGTTACGATGCGTATAAAAACGATTTCATCAAAGTTACGATGCGTCAAATACGTCGCAAGTTCCTTGACAACGAGGAAGAACACGTCGTAAGTTACGACTACCCAAAGGGTCTTCTTAGAAGATGCGATGTGTCATTTGATAACGCACAAATACATGCAAAAGGGCGTTAATGCTGCTTGCAAATCGAGAAGCCCGAAGAGCGTTGCGAAGAGAAAGACTGTTTCACGACCGAACTAACCCTCTCGACAGTCTAACTGACGACGAAATATTCCGTCGGTATAGATTTACCAGACAAGGTATTTATCACATCATTGAGAGGGTCCGTGGAGACATTGAACGTGTCACAAGGGTAAGCTTTTAAAACGTCCAATGCTGGCCCCTATTAGTTTTTTGGGGTAAAGTTTCCATGTAGACCTAAGCCTAAGTAAAATAATGTTAGGGTGATATGGATGGGGGGGGGGGGGTGTGCAACAAACTAACTGTTTCCTGTTTTGAGAGATCGTGATTTTACATCTATTTTTACAATGTCGCCCTCTTGTGGATTGACCTTTCCCATTTTATGTAACCACTTATTACGCGGCTGATGACTGACGACTGATCATTAATAACCAACCTACACACAATGATCTTAGCATTCAGTCAAGGCCCGTGCAGCTGCCGCCCGAATAGTAAATTAAACAGCGCAACCACTCCTCAGCACTAAAAAGACTAGTGCAAGCGGGGAATTCCCCGTCTTTTTTTCGTGCTAGTCAGTGGAGGCGCTGTTTGTTTGGGCAGCAAACTGAAGTTTCTGAAGTATTATTAATATAGATGGTAAAATACCAATTGCTATCTTAAACATTTTTCCTGATTTGTTTTTAATTATTCCCTTTAGTCAATTCTTTCTCAAAGAAAGTGCCAAGAAGGAAATGATTAACAACTTTGTGTGTTTGCTTTCTCCTTTTCCCCACAAATATTCCCCTTTTTAGTCTGCCTCATTCACCAATCAATGATTTTTTGTTCTTCCCCCTTTGTTTTTTTCCTTTGTGTTTTAAACCTCTTGTAAACAAACCAGCCCCTTTCCTCTAACCCCCCCCCCCCCCGTCACGTTCTTCACTGTTTATCTTCTACTTTTTCTGTGTGCCTTCTGTCTCACTTCTTTTCATCTCTTTCCACTTGACTGCTAGTATACATGTTAATGTGTGTTGTGTTGTAACTTTGCCATCGAGGAAGACTGCTAGCTTAGGGTCGAAATGTTATGCCACTATTTTTTTCAATTTATGAATATGGTAAACTAAAAACATTCCATTACAGTTTAAATTAAACACTTTACCTCAAGTTTATGAAGGACTTGGGTTTCTTTCTTAAACGATTTGAGATCTCTTTCTCCTGTTTCCAGTTGCTGGAGGATGTCCAACTGTGTGTCCTGCTGCTGGTGGACGAAATACCTAAACGTTATAGGCTTGATGCTTGCTTGGCCACACATCCTTTCACCAGAATCCAGTTTTTGGCCCATTTAATTCACCTTGTTCACCCATTTGAAGGACATGGTTCAGGATGGTAAACAGATCGTCAGAGAGAGAGCAGCAAACTGGATTATGATGTTTGCATACAGTTTACTCTAGTTGTAACAAAATAAAAAACGCATTTGAAGGTGTGTACCAAGGATTCTTTAATTTCAACTATAATCAATTATTGTTTCACACGAGGGTTGGTTTTAATGTTTCTACCTCCATGGTTTCAACAACCAAACCCAATTCATACGCGTATGACGTGACTTGGGTACGAAGTGACTTAGGTGCTCTTTTTTCGAAATTTTTACATCATTGGTCGTACTAGCGCCCCCGGTTATTATTGCATTTTCATGTGATTGTCATGATTCAACTCTCAGTTTGTAACCGTTTGTTATTAAAAAATGCATATGGTTAGAAAGATGTTTTAAAAGTAGAAAACAATGATCCAGACAATTATGCCTCGAAATTGCATGGTTTTTATTTTATTTTGGGAACATTGGGCCAACATATAATGTCCTATACCAATGTATTAACAAAAAAAACTCAAGTCAGATAGACATGTACAGGATGTAGAGCATGAAAATAATTTTTATTCTTTATTTACACCAGGAATAAGCTTATTCTAATACAAACAACTAATTTTGACCACTCTTCACAGACTGTTTAATAGAATTTGACCAGCTTTTTCAAACATGAAACAAAAAATACACTTTATTATAACACACAAAATATTTCACCGCTTAAAAATTTGTTTATTTTATAGTAAAAGGGCATGAAAAGTTCTCTATTTTATCACATGTATTATCACATGAAATATTGGTAAATCCTTGCAACATGGAGAGTAATATTAACTTGCTTAATTAAATAATACACATTAAACTGTAAAATGAAATGCCTTTTGTGTTTTTCTTTTCACAGCGTAGCAATGCAATTCCAGCTCACATGCAGGTACTGACGGCATTAAGGTTTTATGCCACAGGTTCATTTTACACTGTGCATGGAGACCTACATACCGTCAGTGTACCATCTGTGTGCAGGATAGTACATGTAATTACACGGGCATTTTGCAGATTGGCAAACCAAGTCATCCGGTTTCCTGCAAACCTGCAAGAAGAAATGCAAAAAAAGAGAGAATTTTTTGCATTGGCCAGTTTCCCTGATGTGATTGGAGCAGTTGACTGCAGCCACATTTGCCTGTATGGAGCACCATTAAGAGAGAATTAACATCTGTTGGTCAACAGAAAAGGATTCCACAGTATCAACGCCCAAGTGATATGCGATGCGAAGTTCAACATCACAAATGTTGTTGCCAGATGGCCGGGGAGCATGCACGACAGTGCTATTTTTCATGGAAGTCTTATCAGCGACAGATTTGAAAATGGGAGTTTTGTCATAAATTTTCTTTCTACCTGAGGTACAAAAGAAAAAGAAAAACAATTAGTGCTATACACTATATATATATATTTTGTTGACACAACTCAAATTGAAATAATGAGTCTATATGGTACAAATGTAGAAGGTTTTCCATTATTTTCTCCCGACTCGGACAACAGATTAAGCCAAACTTTGTTTTTTTGTCAACACGGAACCACACAAAGAAAGAATGCTTCAATCATCTTTATAAATTCTAAACTTTACCTAATCACAAATAGTAATACATATATATCTACCTGCAACCAGATTCCATGGAGTTCTCATTGGCGACACAGGGTATGCCCCTTCGTCCATGGCTGATGACCCCTGTACAAGATCCAACAACAAATGCAGAAAGGAGATTCAATAGGTACAGTTTTATATTAATTTACCATACAAAACCCTTCAGTCATGTTCAGACACAACACATGCACATCATTGTGCCGCATCTGGGAACACTCAGGACCACAGAGTAAAAGGTCTACACCAGTATATCAGAGGCATCCATAAACCTCAACAAAGGCCTTGATGACAACTCTTGCTTAATTAAACTTTTAAGCTTCCATTATCAACAAACTATCACTTACAATATAATTGATAGTGCGTTCATGTTGCAGGTTTAAAATCATTATTACAATGCTATGACACAAATAGGAGATTTTATCAAATTAATTTGATACAATTCTTTATACTTGGCAAGGTACAATTGTAGTGTACTTAATCAAGCTCAGTGTTCTCTTCTCCTAAACTCTATGCAACATTTTATAGTACACATTCATTTTGCCCATTTCACCATTGGTTTGTGTACATAACATTTCTATGCAAATGAGGTTTTCAGTCCAGGTTTCAGGCACCAATTATTCATAAACTCTGGCCAATCACAGCTTGGTGTTTCGGCGAAGTTTTGTTGGTGTGTTAAACCAATCAATAGCAGTGTTTCAGACCAATGGAAAACATAGTTAGTCAACCAATCAGGGGAGGGAACATTGAGCTTGGCATGGCTGTAGAGCACATTGTTTCACTCTGTCACAGTTTATCAAGCAAGCTGGTTCACAAATCCACCTCCACCCCTACATCTTCCTTGGTTTACTTGAGTGTTTTTGCAGGAGGTTTTGCGTTTTTACAGGATGTCAGGAAACCAACCCAAAATGTACACACAATAACCTTTAGAAGTATTTTCGATTATTGTTGCTTAATTGTCTTTGGTTTATAATACAACATAATTATCATTTGTAAGGGGTCAACCACTCCCCCTTTATGTACCTATTGGGGGTTCTTGTGCTGTATTTCCATAGCACAACTCCGGTTGACCTCAACATATAACTTGTATGTATTGCTAACAATCTAAAACATTCCCTTTAAGCAACATGTAGTCAGGGTTGGATTGGGGGCCAGTTTAAAGAGGTACATGTATATAGGCGGGACCTGGGAGTCCGTTTTTAGTCAAATCCAAGAAGATGGTTAAGAACGAGTCATTGCATATGCCAGCAGAGGGTTGAACCTAGCCGAGTCAAGGTACCCTGCCCAAAAACTAGAATTTCTTGCAATGAAGTGGGCAGTGACCGACAAATTCAGAGACATGAAAAGAACCTTGATGTAAATCCGAAGAAGAGCCGTCGAACGTGACGAAACAGTAAAAAACACTATATCCAAAAAAAAATGCCTTGCTACTCACATGGCCCGACATGAAAACAAACTATGTATGCGTATGTACATGTATATACAGTGTCGCTGGTACCTGCAGTGTTGTAACCAACCGGTGACCTCTGACACACCGTGGGTATGGCATGCCCAGTGGTACAAAAATTAAAAACACACAAATGTTCGTGTCACCACAGTAGCAATGTAACACAAATATTCAAAAATAATGTTGAATTTGTTGGAAACAAATCAACCAATCATGGAAGGTATTTCAGTTCATGAAACTTTACAGAAAGTGTTGAATTTTGTCACAACATTTTTTAACACGATTGAATGTTTTGTTAACATTCGGCCGTCCATGCCAACCAGGGCACTTTGTTTATCAACAATGGATATGATCTTGCTGCGCCGTTTTTTTACTTTCCCAGAATGCCTTGCTCAATTATCGACAGCGTGGTTCAAAAGATTGTGTGGCAGCCATTTTTGTGCACAATACAATGCTTTACACAAGTTTTAGTGTCTTTAGTTTTCCACTGCTAGTGCTACTTCGTGCTACTCCTAATAACGTGAAGGAGTTTGTCATGTATCTGGTGTGGGTAGGTTGTTTTGAAATCTAAATCATAAATTGTTCATAAATCTGTTAACTTTCTTAGGCTTAAGTTAAACAAATCACCCTCGGCGCGGTGTTCATGCAGTGCACTGCTGACACTGACAGTGACAGTGACACGACATACTGACATAGCCAGAGTGTATGGCACTAATGGGGCTAGACATGACAGTGCTTTTGTACTTGTTTATTTGTTGGTATTGTTACTACCTAATGCATGGAAGAATTGATGTATTTGTCAGTTGTGAACTCATCAAAAGTGTAGTCATATTAATTGAGGTAGTGACTTTGCAATATTAATAAAGACAGCTTACCCATCTACACATTATTTTTTCAATTTTAAACCACAGTCTTGAGTCTGTATTTTGACTGCGTTGGTTGCGTACGATGTTGGTCACTTCGTACCCAAGTCACTTTGTACCCAAAATGTCGTACCCAAGTCACTTCGTACCTCAATTTTCCTTCCTCCATGCTCTGACATGTCTGACATGTCTGACTGATGTGGCTGGCCTGCCTGGGGGTTATTATTTTCTTTCATGTGGTCATCGACACTGATTTAGTGATTATATTTTCACAGTAATAAAAAACGACTTGCAGGAAGATCAGAATAAAAGTTCCTCGCTAAACTTTGCAAATTGCCAGTTTTTATGATTATTATGGCTAAAGTGTTCTTTGACGCAATTTTCTTGGCTGTTCCGTTTTTGGCTGGTCGGAGAATTGCATGCATTTAATTGAGGGGGCATTTTACACAAGCCTTTCCTTTGTAAATTACTACGTTTGCTGTTTTAAAAACTCTCCTAAAAAAAGGGAATTATTTCTGATCAAAAATATAAATAAAAAAACGAATCCCTACCTTTGATTTGAAAAAAAACACACCCAAAAAACAAGTTTTTTTTTTTTTTTAATGTTTCAACAACCGAACCCAATTCATACGCGTATGACATGACTTGTTGGATACGAAGTGAGTTAGGTATGAAGTGACTTGGGTACAAAGTGACTGACATTCGTTGCATAGTGTACACACAGTATTTTCTGCTAATGAAAATGACAGTAATTTAAAGCCTAGACTGTACATATTATTGTCTTATTGATAATTATTAATTGTGTGTTTCAAGTCAACTTCAAACTTGTTCAAGGGTTCGCACTAAAGCCGACAACTGACAATGCCTGACGACAACAAATTTTAATACGGTTAGTTTTACTAAAGTTGACAACTGACGAAGCCTGACAACAACAAATTTTAAATGCACCAATTCGTGGTTAAAAATAAAATCTTTTCAGCAGATTAAAGGAGATTTGGATACATGACTGTTTTACATAGGTTGTTTTACCACGAATTAATGCATTTAAAATTTGTTGTCGTCATGCATCGTCAGTTGTCGACTTTAGTTTTAGTGTGACCGTATTCAAGTATGTGTTTTTCTTACCATTTTTGTAAAATGCCACTTCAACTTTACAGAATGTCTCAGCCTGGAGTGCTTGTGCTATTTCCTGCTGCTGTTGAACACTGCACATGCATACCAAATTATATTTGGACAGTGGAGAACTCAGCTGCATGTTGACAAATCTGAGCATCACACACAGATTTTGCAGCTTCTGTTACAGTCCAATTCTGTTAACAAACCATGTAATAATGTCAAAATGGGTACTCCATTCCATTTGCAAAATAAACAGGTACTAAATTGTATAATAAGGCCAAGAGAATGAAAGTTATAGATCCCTACCATTGATTTGAAAACACGAGGGTTGGTTTTAATGTTTCTACCTCCATGGTTTCAACAACCAAACCCAATTCATACGCGTATGACGTGACTTGGGTACGAAGTGACTTAGGTGCTCTTTTTTCGAAATTTTTACATCATCGGTCGTACTAGCGCCCCCGGTTATTATTGTATTTTCATGTGATTGTCATGATTCAACTCTCAGTTTGTAACCGTTTGTTATTAAAAAATGCATATGGTTAGAAAGATGTTTTAAAAGTAGAAAACAATGATCCAGACAATTATGCCTCGAAATTGCATGGTTTTTATTTTATTTTGCGAACTAACACGATCTGCCATTTTGTGGATGGAAAAATTGGCTCTTTCAAATGGCGGGCCAGGCTAGTTCATGATGTAAAAGGAAAACCACATAATTTTGAGGCATGTTTGTGTGGATCATTATATTCTACTTTTAAAACATTTTCTAACCATATATGCATTTCATAATAAACGGTTTCAAACACTTTTCACAGCCTAATTCGCCCATTACAAGGCAACGTGTCCATTTGTCTTCAAAAGTGTTTATGTTTTTGTTTCAGTATTACAGTTTTTGCATGAAAAACAACAATTTTTTACTTGGGAACAGTAGGCCCTACATCTTCCCCAAATTACATGATTGCATTTTTAGGTGTTCGGGCAATCCGCCCGGAACACCTCTTGTTTTTGTTCCGTTTTTTTTTCTTCTTTTTTCTTAATACTTGTTCTTCTTCTTCTTCTTCTCCCCGTCGCGTTTCCGCTAACAAAAGCACACTTTCCAAGCACATATAAACTTGAAACTTCACATATAGTTAGATATCTATTAGGAGATGAAACCGCTGCAGTTACGTCATGATGACGTCACCAGGTGTGGAATTACGTTAAATCAAAGTTTAATATTTGAAAAAATCATAACTCATGAACCACACAATGGATTTTCACAATCTATACATCATCGGAAAGGCCTTTGGAAACTCAAAAACCTTGACCTTGACTTCCGATTCAAACCAGAAGTTGAAAATTCCAAAAAATCATATCTCAAGAACTACTTATACTTTAGTCACAATTTTTACATCAGGTTATATGTTGTTCTTCCTCCGCAAACTTTTCCACAGAAATGTTACCAATTTGACCCTAACTTCCCGTCGAAATCGGACGTTAACGCTCTCGTATTAAACTATCCTGATCTATCCAATAGCACGTGGCTGGCTGTGCGGTCCATTGATTACAAGGTCACCAAGCCTGCATACTGACATGCAGCCACGTATTGTGTGCAGGTTTACACGTGTCAAAGTTCATTGAACGTCATTTCGTTGTCGTTGTACACTACACACGTACAATTCTCAAATCTCAAACTCATTCAAAGTTCAGCATGAATTTACTCCCGTTTTGCACGTCTGATGGCGTAGTGGAAACCAAGGAATATAAGAGGAGGCTTCACTGAAATGTCCACCTGCTCTAGTGATTTAATGGCTTTTAATAACTGACTAAAATTCAATCTGAAAAAGAACAACACTGTTCGCTTAAATGTCTCAAACACCGAAACCTGGTCACGCTGATCGTCGTGACCATGCCGGCCAACGGCGTTCTAGGCCCGCTGAGTATGTCCTTCAGACACGGTGACTAAAATAGTAAGCTTTATTCCAATGGCATTCATTCATTGATTAAAACAATAATTGTTTGTTCATTTGATGTCGGCCAACAAAGACACTTCCCAAGCTCACATAGCCTTCAAACTTCGCACATAGTTAGCTCTTGACTAGTACAATACACCGCTTTAATGACGTCATCAGTTGTCAAATTAAATTAGATTTACGTTTGGTTTTAGAAAAAAAAATACCTCAAGAACCTCGCAATGGATTTTTAAATGGTACACATCATCAGAGAGGGCTTCAAAAAATTATCAAATGCTACAGAGGGTGTGACCTCTCGTGACCATGTCTTCCGGACGAAACCGGAAATTGAAGTGAAGAAAATATTCCTGCGCCTCGTTTTGAGGTATGCAAACAATATCATCGTAATTTTCGACATTTTCTCTCTGTATGAAATAAAATTTGACCCCTTTTGAACCAAATATTATTAGCGGAAACAAAATTATTTTACTCTTTTTTAACCAAATTTTCAAGTGTTTAGCTGATGATATAATTCTCCAGTTGAAAAATCACAAACTTAAACTAATAAACTTTAAAATGTATTTTCATGACTTGTTAACAATACTATACAGCCTCAGTTGTTTGCCAACCGTTCAGATGGTGTACATATACTTTAAGATTGAACTCAGATACCTATACGGAACAACCAATAATTTGTCAAGATTTTAAAGTATAAGTTGAGAATAAAAATTGTATACAATTTTTTCCAAAACTAGCATTGCCTCCATTTATCTATGATTCGGATATATTCCCCGTAGGCCTACACCCACCAACGGCACACAGGAGAATGCTGGCATATTATCCCAGCACACAAGAAACTTTGTTAATTAACTAAATTTGTTTGCAAACTATCGAATTCCCATCCACACACCACGGTGTCCTTGTTGTTTACGTCAGAAGCTAACTCCTAGTCCTAGCCTTAAGCTAACTCCCACAAATGACGTCACATGGAAGCGCACCGCAAACGGCAGAAGTCTTTTTAGTTTTTCAAAAACTTGAGGTTGGGGCCTAACTAATTACGAAGAATCCAGAGGTGTAAACACATCAAAATTACAATTAAATGACAAACAAACTCATTATAAACACGTTTAAATAGCATCCCCGTTCAAAAATTCTCGCTCAAGTAACTGTTTGAACTAACCATGTACTTAGACCGTAGTGTGTCAATGAAACAGCAAAGGTTTTGGGGATGATGACGTCACCGATGATGTCATAACATTAAATCAATGTTTAATATTGAAAAAAAATCATATCTGAAGAACCATAATTGCTACACACAAGATCTTTGGATCATGTGAAAGACCCTGTAGTACTTTTAAAATCTTACACAAAGTTTGACCCCCTGTGATCTTTACTTCCGTTTAATTGTTTTTAATTTATGGTTTTTTAATTTTATTTTTTTACAAAACTCGCAAAAGTACTGAGTATACAGTGCTTCAAACAGATCGGGAAAGGGTTAAAACCAAATTATAAAAGCAAACCGAACACCGTTTGTTTGTAATTTACAAACAAGATAAGTCTAGTTTAAAGTATAATGGTCTGCTTTAAAGGTCTTTTTGCTTTTTATTGTTTGTTTTTCAGGGGTTAGGTTTCTTCTCCACAGTTTTGCTTACCTCGGGGAAATCAATGATTGTTAGATCAAAACCAGAGAAATTGGAGGTGTTCTTGCTGATAGCGTTGTCATCTACCTTAAGGATGTCCATATTGAGTACATGACCTATGGCTGATCCCTTCAACCCAATAAAGGCACCTGTGACTTCTTGTCCATGAGGCACTGCGGGAGCAGGGTTAACATGCTCTGCTGCCTTGGCAAAGGCCACGAGGGATGCTGGCCTATTCCCATGCTGGAAGTTACATGACAGAAATGGGGACATTCGCTCCCGTGTTGTTTGATGAGGGTTACTTGTGACCGCCTCCTGCCATGTTTTCAGATTGACCTCCCTCAGGAAGGCAGTTCGTATCAGCTGTGTAAGTGTAACATATAAGAGGTTATAAATGTACCACTAAAATTAGCTGTTGAAAACTGCACATCAACCAAAAGGACATGTGGTGTAAATGCAAAGTAGTTAGTGGCTTGACATTTCGACCCTAGCAGTCAATTCTTTCTCAAAGAAAGTGCCAAGAAGGAAATGACTAACAACTTTGTGTGTTTGCTTTCTCCTTTTCCCCACAAATATTCCCCTTTTTAGTCTGCCTCATTCACCAATCAATGATTTTTTGTTCTTCCCCCTTTGGTTTTTTCCTTTGTGTTTTAAACCTCTTGTAAACAAACCAGCCCCTTTCCTCTACCCCCCCCCATGTCACGTTCTTCACTGTTTATCTTCTACTTTTTCTGTGTGCCTTCTGTCTCACTTCTTTTCATCTCTTTCCAGATAACTGCTAGTATACATGTTAATGTGTGTTGTGTTGTAACTTTGCCATCGAGGAAGACTGCTAGCTTAGGGTCAAAATGTCATGCCACTATTTTTTTCAATTTATGAATATGGTAAACTAAAAACATTCCATTACAGTTTAAATTAAACACTTTACCTCAAGTTTATGAAGGACTTGGGTTTCTTTCTTAAACGATTTGAGATCTCTTTCTCCTGTTTCCAGTTGCTGGAGGATGTCCAACTGTGTGTCCTGCTGCTGGTGGACGAAATACCTAAACGTTATAGGCTTGATGCTTGCTTGGCCACACATCCTTTCACCAGAATCCAGTTTTTGGCCTTTCAATTCACCTTGTTCACCCATTTGAAGGACATGGTTCAGGATGGTAAACAGATCGTCAGAGAGAGCAGCAAACTGGATTATGATGTTTGCATCCAGTTTACTCTAGTTGCAACAAAATAAAAAACGCATTTGAAGGTGTGTACCAAGGATTCTTTAATTTCAACTATAATCAATTATTGTTTCATACAATGGTCGTTTTGCCCTGTCAGTGCAAAAAATGTGTACCTCACTTAAAATTATGTTCACAAAATGTACACACTAAAAACATTTTTGCAGAGATACAGTATTTTCAATTGGATTGTTCTCAAGTGATTTTTCTTTGTTTTTTATTATGTTTTAATACCTAGATACAAAGTCATTGCACATATGACCAATTTGTGATTATAGTGAGGACAAGCCATCCTGTATAATTGTATTGATTTTTAAGTATTGCATCACATGTAAAGTTAATCCATCTGTGCTTTCTATAATTTGGCAACCCCTTTCCCATGCCCAATCCCTCAGCTACCGCATGCCAGACTGCCTGCTCCTAGACCCTATTCATACACAGGAACAAATGTCTACAAAAAGCACAGTGACCTGCATAAAAGTTAGGAAAAATGTATGTTGTATTTTAGATGATACCATTAAATTTGCCTCACCTTTTCATTGAAGATGGCAGCACATATCTTTCTCCAGTTATCTCCCTTGAAGTTTCTGCAGAATGCAACCTGTACGCATTTAGTTAAAACAACAAATTATGCTGGCTTTAAATTGTCGTGTTCACTCGAAAAAATGTGTTAAAATAATTGCATAGCACTGCCCCAAACCAATGTAATACCTGAGAACTATTTGGCGTTGACTGTTTATTACCAACAAAAATTATGGTTTTTCATAATTGTTCATATACGCTATTCTATTGTGCTTTACACTATTCCCTCTGAATGATTTCCTCCATTAGTATGTGGTATTGCTACTTAGTTTTGTTATCAATTTATATGTTCTTCTACCTTGTCTTTCAATCCCATATGCTTGTGATTGCTGTGTGTGACGTTATGGCGATGCGATAACCACATTATCTGTTCATGAGATAATTCCCATACACAACACACCACCGTGCATCAAATTCACTCGATAAGGTGGCCTTGAACTCCTTGGATGCTCTAACAAGGTGCTGACCTCCAAGCACGAGGTACTTGTAGTCATTCACCTCGAATGTATTACATAAAATAGATAGTAGTTTGCAACGGTTGTAATTGCAACAATCCTTGTCACACTCCAACTATTTTGGCAATGCAATGGTATGAAGATGGTCATAGTGGAAACACTTCCCGTGAAATGTTTTTGCTTGAAATGTTATTAATTTTTAGGAAGTGAGTTAAACAATTTGTCTTAATCATCCGTGAAAAATACAATGTTTGAAAAAGTGAAAATATGTAGTTTTATATTTTACTGTTTCTCATGACTTGGACGACGGATTTAGTTAAAACTATAACAGGTTTATTACTTTATGTAAATGCTTGGTCACATTGAGTGTGTATACTGGTCTTTGACATTTACCAATGTTGTACCTTTTTTGTCAAATGAAAACGGTCCAACAAAGTCTTCTTTGAAACCACAATTTTTGGAAAGTTTTTTGATAATGCAACTCGTGCAAATTGCATGTACCTTTTGCTCATCAAACTGGTCAACCTGTGTGTCTATAACGAATGCACAGACAGGTTGGTAGCATTCATCTGTCGTCAATTGGGTGAATTTGCTCACCAAATTCTAACCTCTAAATGTCAATTTTAAAGTGACCAATAGAAATGAAATGAAAATAGTTTACACACACAAATGAATATAAGCAATTTCTTCTAAATGGGTCAGTTTTAAATACACATGTGTTTTAGGAAAAAGATTGTTTGAATTTATAAGAAGTTGTGGTACTTATTGTTAATAACTCTTTATTGAAAATTTACCAATGAGGTGCTTCTTCACACTATTTTCGAAATCTGGTGTTCCTGTAATTTTGGGAAGCTTTCTGACAGGTTGGCTGGAAGCTGTAGGCTCACTTGAACTGTTTCAAACAAATCATTGTGAATGTACAGTTAGGTTTGGCAAGAAATATATACATTTTAAAGTTCAGTAACCTAAATTACCGAGGTAATTTACGCATAGCAACGATGTGTTTTACTGTCATAAGCCAATGTATTACACCCATAGCAACAAATGTACTACACCCATAGCAACCGCTGTAACTTTAACATACCGTTTGCCACAGTAGTTTTTAGGTACCTAGGCATAATAATTCAGGCACAATATATTATGTGTATGGGGTATTATAAAACAAATATTGGCTGCTTTTATTTGTGCTATGATTAAAACTATGATACAACTCCCTCGGTGGTCCCGAATAATATTTTCAATATCACATATTTAATTTAGTTAATTTGTAAAATTGTAGTGTTGTATTGAGACTTACTTCTGACTGTCAAGAAGATATTCTTCGTCACTTGCACTGGTGTCCATAGGCTCAGGCTCCTCTTCACTGGTAATCAAATCCTGACTTAGTAGCTCTTTGATTTTGGCCACAAAGGAAACGGCAGAGGTCAGACATTTGAATATGCCGCTGAATGGCGTCTTATTCCACTCGAATTAATGACGAGACAAAATTTGTGCCTTGTCATCCTCTCCACTAAACTTGAACTGGTAAAATATAAAAATAGACATAACATTAGGGGCTAGCTATTAAAATTATCATTTATTATGTTCAAATATGTGTATTTATGTTGGCTTTATTCATTATAGCCTATTTTACACTTAGCCAAAGTTATTAATTCAATAACTAAATACATAGCATATGCCTACCTTCCACAAAATACATGTATACGTTATAGTAAAGAATAACCAACATTGTATATATCTCTAAATTTGTTTGTCATGTATCATGTATGTTCTGTTAATTATTATTGTAGCGAGCAGGGGTGACAAGGTCACCGAGTTCACATGAGGGCTCGCAGGCAGCGCTGACCGCAGACATCCGGAGCACCTGGGAATCCAGGCACCATTGCGCGCCAAATCGTGGAATGACGGGCTTGGGTTCCCACGTGATCTGGAGGAGACAGTCAGTGCTGTCCTGGGTCCCGAAGAGTGACAACGAAGAGAAGGCTCCGACTCCCCCGTTTTCGTGTTTAACAAGAGATTTATACGGACAATGTAAGTACATGTAATTTGTGATTATACGAAAAGAGAATCAGGGAAGAATCAGAGTTGAGAACTGTTTCCGAGTCACAATTTCTTATTTGTTTGTCTGTCTCTTGTTCCGTTCCTGCTCATGTCCGTTATATTTAATTCTTGTCCAATCATCCAACCAACAACAAGTCGTTGACCGCGACGGCGCGTTACATTGGCGGCAGCGCTGGGATTGATTTTGACTTGAGTTAAATTTATAATGTGTTATAAGACAGGGAGACAACCGATCAGCCGGCGGTTCATCTAGCGGTGCTACCGAGTAAAGGGCTTCTTTTTCGGCAGTGGGCCGAAGGGTTTTACACGGCAGTGGTTTGACCGAGTCGTGCAACGAGGGAAGCTCTCCTCCGGAGCAGAATACGGCAGTGGTTTGACCGAGCCGTGGGACTAGTGAAGCTCTACATACGGGGCAGAATACGGCAGTGGTTTGACCGAGCCGTGGGACTAGTGAAGCTCCTCCGTAGCAGACAGCGGCAGTGGTTTGACCGAGCCGTACAACGAGGGAAGCTTTCCTCCGGAGCAGACAACGGCAGTGGTTTGACCGAGCCATGCGACTAGTGAAGGTCTCATCCGGAGCAGACAACGGCAGTGGTTTGACCGAGCCATCTCCTGCACCCCGGGAAGGCTGCTCCGGAAGTCTCGGATCAAGGACAACCGCTCCGGAAGGTCAGCTCCGGGAAACCAGCTCCGGAAGTGACGGATTGTGGATAACCGCTCCGGAAGACCCGCTCCCGGATCTAAATAGCTGCTTACGGTGCAGTGAATGTGTATCCAGCATCAGATTTGATTGAAACAACAAGGCTTCATAAAAGCAAACTGACAGCATGGAAGCAAGACAAAGTAGATCTATAAACTACTCAGCCATGGATAAACAAGATCTTTACAATTTTCTGGAAAGGGAGTACCAACGAGTCACTCAAGAAATAGAGACATTGTCGGAGAGGCTTGGTCAATTTGCTGGCGTGGGGGCACTTCCGAACGCAACTACATGTACTTCTGGGAAAGATAAGCCAGTTGATGTGCTTGTCCCATTGGGACCAACTGAAGTAGAAACACCAGCACGGGTTGGGGCTCAGACAAACATTACGGACTCCAGGCTGGCAAGGAAGTACACAATGTGGGGAGACTCGGGGATAGTCCTCTCAGAGAAACGGTCCCTATCAAATAATTTTCCTTCAATTGCCGACCAGCCTCGAAACCAATACGAAAAACCAGCTAGCCTTCACTCAAATCACCATGAACTCGACCTCGAGAATACACTCCAAAACATCGACAATGAACAGCTGCAAGGTTACTCAACAGTCTGTAAAGGGGGCTCGGAATATCACTTCCCAGTGCACAACATTTCAGTGGGAGACAAAAGGTTCAGCCAACGGGAAAACTCTGTTGGGTGGGGGCCTGCAGGCTCGCTGTGCGGGCCGTCGGGAATCAACCCAGTGACTTTATCGGAACTTATTGGGAGTTCCGCCGGGCAAGCTGAGGGTAGACCGGCCCAATCAATTCTGCCTCCGATGGGTGTTGATGGTCGGGAAATGGTGGACAAGAACCCCAATACAATAGAGGATCGTGCCCGACGCACAGGAGTTCAAACTCCAGCCCCCTCTGCGGCATCTTCAGAAATGGCACAGGAAGTGCATACCCCGGAGAAAGACAACAAGGAAGAAAATAGTTCCGTGATCGAATCAAAGGCAGCCCACAAGGCTGATGTGGATGTAGAAAAGGAGCAGGAAGTCATCATCCAGCAAGGGAAACAACGGCCATTGATTAAGCCAGACCGCTATGATGGCAAGGGGCCGTGGGAGTCCTACATAAAGCATTTTGAACTGTGTGCTGGCATCAATGGCTGGAATGACGAAACTAAATGCCAGTACTTAGCAGTATTGCTCACTGGGTCAGCTCAACTAGTCCTGGGTAGTATCCAAAACGAAGCCAATGATTACAACAAGCTGGTAAAGTCTTTGCAGGCTCACTTTGATCCTACCGGAAGGAAGGAACTTCATCGCGCCCAGCTCCGAAATCGGCATCAGAAACCATCGGAGAGTTTGATAGAACTTGCAGACGAGACCAGGCAACTCGTTGAAAAGGTGTACGACGACCTGCCAACTGACAGTAGAGAGATCGGATGGGCCGTGATCACTTTCTTGATGCTTTGAGTGATGGTGAGATAAGAACCAGGGTGATCCAGATGAGAACAAAAACCCTGGATGAGGCGGTAGCGGCAGCTGTGGAGCTGGAGACGTTGTATAAGTCTGAGAAAGAGCGACGCTCGTCAGAGATCAAGAAATTGAGGACTGCTACTGTTGATGTCGCCTTTGCAGAACCAATGAGAGGGGGCAGCTTCACGGGGTCAGACATACCGCGGCAGTTCTCAGAAATCTTCGAGGAAGGGCAAGAGAAGCAAGTTAACTGTGAGAGGAAGTTTGACAAGAAATGGCCACAGTACTTCAAATATAAGGAATGGGGACACATCAAGCCCAATTGCCCCGAGCTGAAAAAGGAATCCGGAAGTAGTGGTAAAGGGAGTCCGTTATATTTAATTCTTGTCCAATCATCCAACCAACAACAAGTCCTTGACCGCGACGGCGCGTTACACTATTTTACCTTCAAAGTTTGAGTTTTAGGGTCTTTTCAATAGTTGTGTTATAACTTGTTCGCAAGAACACTAAAACAGTAAATTAAAGAAAGTAGAAATAAACATGACCCTGTTTGTTTGTTTGTTTGTTTGTTTGGTTGGTTTCATTTATTTATTAAATTTTTATTATTCAACAATTCACTACTCTATCAGTATCACTAGACACTAGTCATGCTACAATCCCGGCCAAAATGCTTGGGCCCCCCTTTCCTGACGTTATATACAACAATTCCATGTGCACTTCCCATTCACATTCAAAACATTTGTCCCCCGCCCCCCGCTCAATGTTGACTGTAACTCAGAACACAGTCGGCAATTGGAACCAACATTGAAAGGGGGCAGGGGGGCCCAACGAGATATGGCCGGGATTGTCTGAGTTAATTTCGTAATATTTTTCGTTTTTAAATTAGCAAGTAATGCTTTTAAAGGACTGTGAATGTCCAAAGACAGTGGATGTGCGTTTATAACTGAGTAGGGCACTAAAACAGATTTCATATCAGCGGGTATTTTTTTGGGGGGCGGGGGGGGGGGGGGGTAGGGGGCTTAATATGATGGGCATTGACAGTAAATTATGGTTAATTTCGTATTTTTTTTTCGTTTTTGAAATAGCAAATAATGCTTTTAAAGGACTGTGAATGTCCAAAGACAGTGGATGTGCATTTGTAACTGAGTAGGGCACTAAAACAGATTTCAAATCAGCAAGTATTTTTGTTTGGGGTGGGGGGGGGGTGAGGGGCTGACTATGATGGGCATTGACAGTAAATTATGTTTTCTTGCGGGAAAAGTGCAAATCAGTAAGGATGTTTTGTTGGGTGGGGGAAGGGGGCTAACTATAATTGTCCATTGACAGTAAATGATTATTTATTGCCGAGTACAGCGTGTGAACACAAAAGGACACACACAGGGAACTTTGTATTTTATTTGTCTATTTGGGAAGGGGTGGGGGTTGCACCATTACGCCCGTATTATTTTGTCAGCATTAATACCAAATAAGTAAAATAGTAATATAAAAAATGCACTTGAAAAATGAAAGAATGGGTATAAGCGATTAATATTAATTGTATGGCGAGTAAGGTGATACAAATAAGATAATATAAAAAACAACGGCTTTCTGACCATCCTGGAGTCCTTTTAGCTTCAACTGATAATTATACTTTGTTAAGCGTATCTCTTAGCCATTACACCATGGAGCCGCATACAAATTCAAGCGCAGTGATGCTCAGTGTCCATAGACTTGATTTCAAGTCTGAGGTGGCGGTTATTCCTCTGTATGAGACACGAAAAACGCCCCCACAGATTAGCTATCATGGGCCAAGCTAACAATAGGGCGCTATTTGGGGCAATAATGTATTGGCTATCAAGTTGACTAAAAGTAACGATTGCAGGCTTGGATCAAGGTTCACCGTAGTAAAGTAAATAAGGAAATTAATTAAACTTCTTTTCTATTTTGGTATAAAGGGTTAACCGTTTGAGTTTGTGTCAAAAAAATGAATGAGATGGTTGAAAAGAATATCAACAGGTTATGTGTTGTTTGTGAACTGTAATGGCCTTTTCGTGTTGAAGAAAAAACATTTTACGGTAAGTTAGCAGTGAAAATGCTATGGTGAACCGTGTGGTGAACTGTCAGACATGAACGCAACCAACTAAATTGGACAGGTACATTATTTTTGTGCGCAGGCGCAAGGCGGTCGTGCCAGGAATCGTCATTGTCACCTCAGAGTGAAAGGCAATGCAGTTTTGGACGGGCTATTTTAAAGCTACACATGTCTTCATTTATATTATTTTATGGACTTTATACCGAACAACACAAGAAGCAAGCCAAGTTACATAATTAATTTAGGTGTAACCCATGAATATAGTTATGTTTTATTTGTGAAAGCGAGTAAAGCAAAGTCATGTCAAGGAGTCCATTTCAGCGAGCATGAATATGCAGTGTGAGAAAAGCAGTCGTAAAATCTTTTGCTTAGCGCCAAAGAGAGGGTAATAAAATTACGTGTAACACAATGCACGCTGGTACGAGTTGTTTAGCGCCATACAACACAATGCACTCTCTGTACGACCAATAAGGTATGACCTGAGACATAGCCTACATGTAGTTGCTTTTTTTGAATGTGTCTTTGCTCATAACATCTTATTTGGTCAAGATGGAAGACCCTTCCCTTGGACCCCGTCAAATGCGACAAGTGTACTTATTAACATACAGTCAAGCAAATGAGGCCCTCATTGCATCTCGCCAGGAATTTGCAAAAATTGTTGTAAAAGCCTTCCACCCACCAACGGATGGTGCAGCCCCCCCCCAAAAAAACCCCCCCCCAAAATCAACAACAACAACACACCACCATCCCCATAAAATAATCACTTTAATGGACATTCACTTTTTTTGGACATTCACAATCTTTTCCAAGCATTATTTGCATATTACAAAATTACAAAAATTCACTCAGACAATCCCGGCCAAAAAGCTTGGGCCCCCCTTTCCTGACGTTATATACAACAATTCCATGTGCACTTCCCATTCACATTCAAAACATTTGTCCCCCGCCCCCCGCCCCCCGCTCAATGTTGACTGTAACTCAGAACACAGTCGGCAATTGGAACCAACATTGAAAGGGGGCAGGGGGGCCCAACGAGATATGGCCGGGATTGTAGTCTAGTGCTACTGAGCTGGAATGTTGTTAGTGGTTAGGGTTTGCACAAGCTAAATACCAAACTTTTACAACTACTGTACTTACCATTACTGCTTCGACCAACGTTCTGTTTCTTGGAACTTGAAGATTGCTTGACTTAACAACACTCACAGATGATATACGGCGCCCAACTGCATGCGAAACACGTCTGTGTGGCCCAATGCCGTATTGACGGAGAGGGGAGCCACTTTTTTCAAGCCCCTTGTTTTTGGGGTCACTGCAATGGATATTAATCCCATCTTCTAGCCACCACAGCTTTCCCTTTGTCATTTCTACCTAGCTCGTGTAGTTAAAACAATTGATAATTATTAATCAGGTAATAAGTGCAATTTACTACCACCGCACCATCAGTTCCACCACAATTACAAACAAGTCGACAGCACTGCACTGAGCGATGTGTACGGTACATGTACGCACAATATTGTGTGTATAAAAAAGTTTCGCAAAGTTATGGTATTCGCGCTGATATTTGTGTGTGAAATGGATCATCCCATATTGGGGGTTAGGACCTTTTGTGTAATGTTATTTTTGTGTAAGTTGACACTGCTTTTCGCATTGCTTTAATAAAAAGTATATATATAATAGTACTTTGTGTAATATCAGTCACTTTGTTTTTCATTGACCAGATAAAATTGCAGCTGTATAGGATTAATAAAGCCAACATTGTACTTTTGTTCACCCCACTGGCAAAATGGTTTCGTTCATTACCGATCGTCCGCTATTCAGCAGTGCTGGAATGCCGAAAGTAAACTGGTACCCTCATCTTTCAATGGCATGGAAGCGGGCATTCATGTAGAAACCAGCGAACATTGATGTTTTCCTTTGTTCTGCGCTTGCACAATGTCACACACGAACGGATCCAAAATGGCGTGTAGTTGTGTAAACAAAAAAGCAGACAACATGGAAAGTTTTGGGTACGTAATTTCTCCTCATTGTGTACGCTATCTTGGGTAAGTACTACCTTATTTTGAATCACTCGCCAAAGTTTTATGAGAAATTGAGACTTGTGTCTGAAGTAACCACTAAGAAAATGAGATATTTGGTTCTTTTATATTTTACGCGCGAGCACTTTCTGATCGTATTGTGACAACTTTGTTGAAGGGGTTTCCGTGGCGCTGAGCCAGCGTAGAGGGGAGGGGTCACTGCTGCGTGCGTGTACATGAAATGATGATGCGACTCGATTTCAACGGTGATGTGCTACTACATGACACTACTATAGCTATGTTATAGGTCGTGCGATATTGACATTTCCTATTCTGGCCGCACACAAAAAAGAGGTTTTTCAAATTAATGTTACTTCGACCTAACATGCTGTCTGAGCTTCAAATTACTCCTGTAGGTCAATAAAACTCTCTTCTTTCATAATCCTTTTGAAAAAAGGCACAAATTTACCTCACCTTTTCAAGCATCAAAAAGATTCAGAGCATGGTCACCGACGCGACTACCGCGAGCGCAGCCATTTTTGAACTTTTTTGATAGAAAAGTTTGGTCACCGTTTTTCAATAAATACCGCCCTTTCTTGACTTCTACCCCCAAAATAACGCCATCTATTGATAGAAAGAGGATTAGGAAGTTTACGGTGCTTTTTTCCTTGTCTCAATCGGTGAAGAAATAAGGTTTTTATGTATTTTTTAAAATTTTGGGCAAAATTTTGACTAAATTTCCTATTTTAAAGGAATGTATACATTCAGCGACGGTGGGGTATGCTGTCAAACCTATATCTAGGTATGTGAAGATCCGCATCGATCGCGGCCGCTATTTTCTGCCAGATTTGTGTTCCGCATCTACTGCGCGCGCTGGGCACACCCCCTTAAATTCGCATTCTGATTGGCTGTCGGCGATGATGACGTCATGGAAAATCGATGATGACGTAGTGGAGAATCCCCCTTTATCCGCCATGTTTTTTTTTCCGAATTGGCGAATGTTTTTACCTTCGCTGGAGAAGTTGAAAAAAATACAAGTTTTGACGGCACTAATATCACTCTTTTACTGAACCATACGTTATTAAAAGGTAAACCTACATATTAATTGTTATTCTGTCTTTAATATCTGAAAGTTTTGTCAGTTTTTATGGTTGCGAAAATGACTTACCCGGTGGCGAAAATGACTGACCCGGTCGCGGCTGCCGGGATTCGCGCGACCGGGTCGGGGCAATTGGCATGAACGCGAGCCGAAAAAAGTCGCGTTTTCGGTCACAAAATCCCAATCAATTGCCTGTTAGAAAATGACGCTAATTAACGAGCTTTAAATGCTTGTAATTTCTTTATCAATTAAGACTTCTCAATAATTTTGGTATCACTGTGTAGGATTTTTCATGCTCTTTCCAGTGGTACTAATTGCATTCGTATTGGTTCACTTTGAATTTTTTCTTCACATACCTACTATATCAGTTTAATTCTTGTCCATTTTTGAGTATGAAAAGTTGGATTTTGTTCCAGCGCGAGGTCGCGCATGCAATTTACGAAGGTTTTAATGAAACCAAGTACTCGGTAAAATATCATTTTTTAACCTTTGAGTGCGCATTAGGGATAGGGCTGGTAAGCTTTAGTAGTGTGGGTGGGCTCTCAATTTAACAATCTCTGTACCTCAGTTGGCGGCCAGAAGGGTGCCGCGTGTTTGTTGTCTTTTGGAAGGCATAACTCATTAACGAAAGCACTCATGACAGTGGGGTTTGCACCATTGAATTTCTCCTGAGGAGACCTTTAATTTGATGTAAAAGTTTAGTATATTTGATAAAAAGAATTTTTTACTATAACATAGCTAACTACTACTAGTAGTACTATCTGCTACTAGTGTTAGCTAGCTGTGCAGTTAATCACAACACTATATTGTTTGGAAGTTGAGTATTGTTGAATATTCTGTTCACATTCAATGAGCGTGAAACTTTGGTTCTTTTAGTTTTACTTTACAAGGTGAGTAAAATATTCACAATCTTCATTTGTTGTGTAGGGATTGTTCAGTTATTAGTTGAATTTTTCTTTTAAAGAAAATGATCAGCCTAAAAATTAAAAATATCAAGTTTGTGAGGAAACCCCTGGCCATTTTTTTTGTTTTTTTTTTTGTAAATACCTGAAAAATCTCTGTTGAAGACCTTGTTGAAAAATTTATTGTCCCTGTATTGGGAGTGGAGTGACACAAACATAAAAAAATAAATAAAAATAAAAATGCAATACCTGGGTATTGTATTATGATAAGGGTTCCCTTGATTTTAGGAGAACCGACTTTAACACTCTGGGCCTTCTACCTCTACATGTACTTCACAGTATGAACTGTGGAGTAAGTCTCGGTTTTTAAATTAAATTCAGTTTATTGACCTCCTTTGTAAAATAAAACCATGGTTTGTTCTTCTTTTCTTGTGCAGCAGTGCCCTATCCCTGCCTCTATAAGTCTCTTCAGTAGGCCTACATCCACCATGAAGATAAGATGATCACTGATGAGGATACGACTACTATTAGTAGTACTAGTAGTACCGGTAATAGCAGCATTTTGAGTGCCATATTCGGAGTTCAGGGCTCTGAAGATTCTTCATATGACGAGTTGAACTCTGTTCACAGCGATGACTCATTCAAGTTAATTACAGAGTCGGATGAAATAAGAGAACATCAATTAAGCTCAAATGGGGCACCAAAAAGGCCGCGGAATTCCAGTCTGCCTGAAGAAACCGCTCAAAACAAAATAACCCTCAGCCATGATGTGTACCGCCAACTATGCTGTGTCAATGACTGTGTTTTAGGCATTTCTCCTGTAGAGATATGGTCCCTCCATCACTCTTTTCTGGTGAGGAATGAAGTCGACCAAAAGCAGTATTTGCTTAATTGTTGGCCTTACAGAAGAATTCGTCAGAGTACTGATGAGAGTACAACTGCAAAACGTCGTAAAGTAGATCCTCAATTTGTTTTGCAAGGCAGACAGATTTGCTACTCTTCATTTTGCTGCTTGCAAGGTATTAGCACCCACAAGAAGAGAGCTGCGAAACAGTGTGGCAACAGTGGGAGGGTAGCTATAACGTTAATTACTTTAGACTGGGCATAAACCTCATCAAGTTAATACTATTTCAAATCTTCCTGCACTAACACCTAAGATATTTTGTTTAAAGCCTTTACTTTGTTTTGAAAGATTTAAAAGTTTAATCAAGTAATTTTTTTATATTTCTTTTGTCTTACATTAGATTATGTTAAGTTTGGAATGTACAGCATGGCTGCGGTTCTTGCTGGAGAGGATTGGCGACTACACATCATTGTATCAACGCATGGGGAAGGAATTCAGCGCTCGCCATACTGACACGATCTCATATGGGCATTTCCTCAGAATTTGGCATTCTGAGCTTTCAGAATTTGTTGTTGGTAAAGTAAGTACATGATGTTTTGTTCTAAATGCATTGGATATACTTGTACAACATGATCTTTATTGTTAACACCTTGTTAACAGTTTTACATGAACACATGATGATCATGGTGTCTTGTGAAGCATGATTTTAGCCAGGATTTTGTAAAAGGGTGTCCAAATTTGCTGGACATTTAAAAACTGGGTGTCCAAATTTTTCACTTACAATACATTTACATGTAAATGCCAGATAAAAAACAGGGCGTCCAAATTTAAAACAGGGTGTCCAAAAGACACCCAGACAGTGCAGTGCTACCTTCTGAAAATTTGCCTTTTGGAGTTAACACTTGGTTACTCATTGAAGCTGGTACACCTGATTTGGTGATTGATTTGGGGACCTAAATTTTACAAAGTTTTAAAAATTAACTATGTTTTTTGTCTTCCAGATTAGCTCATTCACCAAGTGCAACATCTGCACAAACTTAAAGGAAGAAATGCAACACACAAATAGCCAGCATGAAAGGACTGCTGTTCAACAGTTGAAAGAAATGCACATAAAGCTTGTTGAGTAAGTATACTAAAAGTTTGAAGTATAAGGAAAGTAACCAAATTAATTGCCTGGGATGTCCCCCTTAACTTCCCTTTTTTTTTCCCCCTATTCCCAGAACTTCACAAGCTAGTCGAGGATGGCTATACTCCAAAAGTCAAAGTGGTGCATCTCTAGATCAGTTTTATATTCCTATTGTGCTTTGAACTTTACTTCCTCTCTTTTCCTCAACACAGGCTTTCAAGAAAGCACTACTATGGGTGTCGGGAGAGAGCAAGAGTGGATCCACTCGCTGAAAACACCATAATAATTGACGGCATGGACCAGTCCAAGACCAATATCCCAAACTTTCTTGTGGAGGACAAATCGACAATTGCAAATGATGTTCGTGGAAATGGCTCGATTAATTAACAATATAAAAACAATTGTTTAATTTAAACTTTGCATGACCAACATTTACGAATAGATATGCAAACCAGTAACTTTCATATTTGAACATACTGAAATAATATGTATTGCTAGAAAGTCTCACTCTCCTATATGGTGACACCCACATAAAAATAACTAAACCATAAATTACTAGGCCTCCTGATGGAGGACAGTATAGACTAAGGGTCTCTTAAATGTTTTATAAATATTTGCAACATAAACTCAGTTTGATTGGGGAAAATAGGCTACATCAACAAAACTATTTAAGAGCCAGATTATAGCCTTCTACCATACTAGAAAGCAAAACTATTTGAGCTGTTTTTAATCATGATTACTAATATTAGCACTTAGCGTTACATATTTCTTCAAGGAACGTACACATTTGATCTCAAGTAATTGATAAGTGCTGTAGGTTTTCTGTAGTTTTAATTGGGCCATAACAATATTAAGCAACAAATCAAACACATGAAGCCTATTTTTGGTAATGTTAGGCTAAACATTTAGTGCATGTAGGCCTAGTATACGTAAGCTGTATGTTGTTAGGCCTTGTATATAAAAATACGTTGTAATAATATCATACAAGCGTAAAATAACAGTGGAGTGTGTGTGTATGATCAGTTATCAGTTAGAACCACATCACGGCCGTCTCAATTCCATTGACGCAGTGTTAATAAAGTGCACTAAAATGTTTGTTAGAGTTTTGTTACTCCAATAATGAGTGTTTGCTCGAACAACAAAGATGGTGACGTATTGTCCGTAACTAAGACCGTAACTTTCAAACCATGGAATAAAACTTTGAATATATGATAAAAGACAAATCCCTTGATTATAAAAATTGTTAATCATAAAAAATGTTCGAATTGCGATATATTTTATGTAGTAGGAACAATATTTCAGTGAGAAAGATATAAAAAAAACAATTTTCTGAACATTAACGTGTGGTGAAATTAAAAAAATTGACGACGAAAGATTGTTCACGTAAAATAAAAGAAAATAACTTTTTGGGAGAAAAATTACCT
The DNA here is from genome assembly GCA_021014325.1 of Plazaster borealis. Classification (NCBI taxonomy): domain Eukaryota; kingdom Metazoa; phylum Echinodermata; class Asteroidea; order Forcipulatida; family Labidiasteridae; genus Plazaster; species Plazaster borealis. The sequence goes on from CM037461.1 coordinate 8,652,318, forward strand.
ACATGTTTGACAAAATACTCCTTTGTCAACATAAATTTTGAAATTTTAAACTAAGGGCAGCTCAATTTCTTGGGTTATGGTCAACCCTGTCAGCGAAGTTTTAGCTGTTCCCACGCGTTATGCACACAACTAACCCACACGTCGTAAAGTAAAAATAATCCTTGGAGACTTCAATCGGTGTACACTCCCTGACTATTTACCATCTTACCACCAATACGTCGACTGTCCTACACGACAGGAGGCATGCCTTGACCTGTGTTATGGAAACATCCAGGAGGCCTATAAAGCAAAAGCACTACCTGAATTGGGAAATTCTGACCACAACATGGTTCACCTCATCCCGTTGTACCAATAAAAAATGCGGAGAGAACCAGTGAGGAAGATGAAGATCAAGAACTGGTCTACTGATGCCACTGAAAGCCTACGGGAATGCTTCAGCTGTACGGACTGGGACGTCTTCATGGATGCTGCTGAGGACTAAGATGAGGCCACAGACACTGTTACGGACTATATTAATTTTTGAGAAGAGATGATTATTCCCCCAAAATCACTTAAAATTTTTCCTTACAACAAACCTTGGATCACTAAGGAATTAAGAGTTTGCTAAATGAAAAAAAGAGAGTGTTTCAAACAGGTAACAGAGCAGAACGTAAAAAGGTTCAGGCCAAAATTAAGCGTAAAATTAGAGACTGTAAGATAGCATACAAGGATAAGATCAAAAGCTTTTTTCAGACAAGTGATACAAGGAGCGTATGGCAAGGCATGCAAACTATTACCCACTACAAACCCAAAAACAGAAACGTGTGTAGAAAATGAGACTGTGTATGCAAATGATTTAAATGAATTTTACAGTAGGTTCGATAAATATGATAGTAGCTTTCAACAAGATAGCGTGGTAAATGGCTTGCATGCATCTCCATATGCTGAAAGTATTGTAATCAATGAAAGTGAAGTCCAGGTGTTATTCAAAAGATTAAACACACGAAAGGCTCATGGGCCCCATTCAATCAGTTGCAGGGTACTGAAATTCTGTGCTGAGCAATTATCGTCACCATTTCGGTCATTATTTCAGGAATCATTAAATAAGGCGTTAATTTCTGCATTATGGAAAAGGTCAGTGATTGTTTCAATTCAAAAAAATGCCCACCCTAAAGTCATGAACGATCTTCGTCCGGTAGCTCTCACCTCGGTACCCATGAAATGTCTAGAAAAAATAGTTAAGAACAGGTTAATTAATGAAGTTAAGGGTTTCTTAGATGAATGTCAATTTGCCTATAGACCACGTAGAAACACAGACGATGCAATTTAGACATTGATTAATGGTATTTGTGAACACCTGGAGAAGACAGGGGCTTTTGCTAAGATTGTTTTTGTAGACTTTGCGAGTGCCTTCAACACAATTCAGCCTTATTTGATGGTTCAAAAACTGTTGGATCTCAATGTAAATTTCAATATTTTATGTTGGATCAAAAACTTTCTAACAAACAGAGGGCAGCAGGTCAGGTTCAATTCTACTCTCTCAACTCTCCGTCATATAAGTACTGAGGCCCCACTGGGCTGTGTTCTTTCTCCCATTCTGTACACATTATACACCAATCAATGTAAATCTTTGAATACAAATCACAAGTTAATTAAGTATGCAGATGACACTGCACTGGTCGGCCATTTATTTGCAAAAAGGGATAACTTAGCATCGTTCGATCACAAGATTTCTGAATTTGTTCAGTGGTGTGACAAAAACCACTTAGAGATCAACACAAAGAAAACTAAGGATATGGTCTTTGATTTTCGAAGGAACAAAACACACATCCCGGCCACTGTGATCAAAGGAGAATCTCTTGAGAGGGTAACTGAGTTTAGGTACTTAGGAATTGAGATTGATAACCAGTTGCTTTTTGATAAATGCGCCAAATCAAAGTACAATAAGTTACAGCATCGTCTTTTCTACTTAAGGAAACTTAATTCATTCCATGTGGACAGAACCATTTTACAAATGTTTTACAAGTCTGCCCTGCAAAGTATTATTACATATTGTCTTATTGTCTTATTTGTGTTTTTTGGAAACATGCGGGCAGTGGTTCGGTGTGAATTGGAAAGGGTTATTAGGCAAGCTAATAAGGTAACTGGTACTGATGAATCAAAGGTTGACAGTCTCTATAAATCTCTCTCACCAAAGTTGAAATGATTCTGTTTGGATGAAACGCACCCTTTGTATGAACAATTCACTAGAAGTGCAAGGAGTAAACGTCTTTTGCAGTTGAGAATTAACACCAAGAGGTATGCGAACTCATTTGTCCCCTCAGCTTTGCGGATTTTTAAAGAACAATTGGCACAATGACTTTTTAAGCAATATAACAGTCATGGGTTCTAATTTAAAAAAAAAAAAAAGTTTATTAGCTTTTATGTTTGTCTATTACGTTTTGTGTCATTCCTCTTATATAGAGAAGTATTGTGATTTTTTGATGTATTTTTGTACTGAAATGGTAAATGTTTGCCTATTGTAATTTTTGTAAATTTAAATTATCGATGTAAAGGTCGAAATGAATTTCCCATTTTTGTGGTTAATAAAGTAAATTGAATTGAATTGAATTGAATTGAATTTTATTTTATTTTAATTACTACAATGGAATTATACAGTCATTATGGAGCACCATCAGGCAGTTTTGGCAAAATTGTGCCGGATATGTGCTAGAAGGCTAGGAGCGGCAAAACAAAAGCAAGTTGGTAAGAGCAATACTAAACCTGTTGACTGTTCCAAGTACAGAAAAGAAATATATGGTGTGCTTTCAATAAGTACATGGGAAGATAACTTTGAGGTACACCCTGGATCAGTGCTACAAATGTTCACGATCTCTACGCTATGTATCACAGGGCGACAGATTAGACAGTAGTTCTGACCATGAACATTCATTACATTCACCAAGACTTAAGTGGACAAAGCATCCCAGGACAGGCTTATGTGATATTTGTGATGAATTCTCAAGACAAACTGTTGGGGGTCATCAACAGAACAGAAAGCGACCAGGCCATTCTGTAATTGATAATTCCAACAAGTGTACTTTGCCAACAAATCTGTTTGGAATAGAGCAGGACAGCTGCACTTCTGTTAGCCCTTTGCTTGAAATTTGTGGCAAATCTTCTGAGGAGCAAAACATTTTCATAAGCCCCATTTGTCAATGCATACTGAGCATTCCAACCATCCAAACACTCTGTGAACATAACTTTTGTGTCGTTTGCCTATCCTCCTGGTTTAAGTACAACAGCCCTGAGGTCACGTCCAGTGTGTAAGCAACCAGTACACTTCACAACTGTATCACCATGCCCAAGAGTTCTACGCTTTCAATTGAGCACATTGATAACAGCTTGCTCAAAATGTGGCTCTATAGGGAAATTAGAGAAAATGATTTCACACGAATGCCCTCAAAACCAGCCGACTGCCATTGCCAGTTGTGTTATGCACCCAGTGAACCATCTCCTTCATAGTTGACGAGTCCGAAATTATAAAGGCAGCCAAACTTCTTGAAAAAGTTGCTTCACAGCATGTTAGAGGGACCCCGATTCCACCTCAAATTGAAGCTGCAGCAGACAGGTGGACATGGCATAAGCTGAAGGTTTGTGGAACTGCAAAAGTGAAAACTCCTGGTAGGGTAAGTTCATTTCAAAAGGTACTGATGTTGTGTTTACACTATTTGTTTTTAAATGTGATTAAATAAAACATAACTATCAAACAGTTCATTGTTAACCTATAATTCAGTCCGCTTGTGTTCAACTTAAACGGCAGAGCTCGGAGACATCTACCAACAATCAAGTGACCACAAACCAGCCATCTGACAAAAAATGCTTTCCACCTGATCGTGCGTTAGCAATGATGAGATGTAATGATATAAAACAAAAACATTCAAGATTTAACCAATCGCGTGAAAATTTAAAATCTTTGTTGTTAATAAAGATTGATTTGTTTGTATCTGCTTTGTAGGAAAGGTTCACTGACTTGGCACAATGGAGTCATTCCGGAGGATGAGATTTGGATTAAAGTACAAGGTGATAAAGGAGGGAACTCTTTTAAACTTGCATTCCAAATTGTAAATACTCACCATCCAAATTCTCTGCAAAACACAGTGGTATTCGCCTGTTTTGAAGCTTGTAGTAATAAGCATCTAAAATTCAGCATCTAAAATTCAGCATCTAAAATTGGGGGGAGGGGGAAATGAACAGTTATTTTAAAGATAAAACTGAATTGAGTTTTTACAGTTTCCTCAATGATTGATACTAACTAACAAACCAACCTGCATTTTCTTCGTGTTGAATTTAGAGAGCAAAATAATCCGCACCTTCGTCTTTGGAGATTATGAACTTCTCACCAAGATTTATGGCATCTGCAGCTGCAATGGTAAATCAACCATCCTATATTGATTTCCAACTGCAATTTCCTTTTGTAATACTATGATGCAAATTGCAAAAAATCTATCGTTTGTTTGACAGCCCATTACTGCTGCTTATACTGCCACACATCAAAGAGTGACATGCAAGCTCCATTGGAGGAACAAGATAAAAGTGTCCACTACAGAACCCTTGAATCACTTGCAATAAGTTATAAAGCATACCAGAAAGATGGCTGTCGCAAGGTTCGCGCAAAAGACGTGTCAAACAGTGTCATTGCAAAGGCAATGATAACAGCAGATCTCCACTGAGTTTGAAAGGCAGCAGAAGATTGAAAGGGTCATGTGCACCAAACAAAAAGTGCTGGAACAACTTGAGGAGGAACTACCCCTGCTTTTTTTCCAAGATCAGAAAAATGCAGGGAAAGCATTTGAAGGAATTGCTCACAAGGCTTTTTAAGCTCAACTTGAGCTAGAGGAAATCGTAATTCATAAATGTGGCTTCAACATTATTTTATAAAACCTAATGGCAAAATACTTTCAACTACATACTTTTTTCTCCATTATTGATTACCGAACCACTTGTCACATTTCTTGCTTGACAGGAACACACGCATACTGTTGCCGATCTACCATATGGCACAAGACCCATCGCCAGTGCCCTCGATGAAACTCTAAAGAAACACAAAGTTGACAGACAGGCATATCACTGAAAGGCCTTTGTGGGCAATCATGTGCAGAAGTGTTGCAGGGTATGCAAAATACATATTCAATATAATTGTATTTTAATGTTCAGAACATGCACATTAAAAAACAAACTTACTGATTTTATTCTGGGTTTTTTTTTCTTTCTAATAATGCAGGTAGAGGTCATCAAAGACCTTACATCAACACCAAAGAACATAATGAAAGCTTTCATATGCGACACCATCCCAGTTGCCCGATATAACAACCTCATACGGGAAGCTTCATTGCTTGGTGAAACCTTCAGTGAAATTTTCATGAAGTTCGCTGATGTGCACTTTGCAATAAATCATGCCAAAGCCATTTCAAAGGAAGACTTGAATCAAATTGGTATGTAATAAAAACATGTGCAAAGAAATAAAAAATTGACATTATTTTCTTCATTTTATAGTTCCTCTGATTCACCAGCTTTGTTAAATGTTTTATGTAATTACATTTCAGACTCTTGTATGTCTTTGTATTGAAGGATGTTTCAAGATCATTCGATTACCCCCAAGATGCACCTCCTCGAACGTCATGCCCCAGATAGCAAGCTTACGTCGGGCCAACGTTGGCTATTGGTTGATTAATTGGCGGGTTATCGGTGTTGGCTGGGATACGTTGGCCTAACGTTGGCCCAATGATGACAAGTTTCGACGAAGTTTTGAAAAAGTATTGACTGTTGGCCCATCGTTGGCCCACCGGTGGTGATACAAACGCCCCTGACGATAACGGCCCTATGTTGGCCCAACGAATTGTTAAAAGATAACGGAAGAAGGTTTATTAAATATATGGGGCCTGGCCTATACATAAAAAATTAACATAAACAATAACCCGTGTTTCGTCAAGAGTAAAAAAAATAAATAATGCTTTTGGTTTTTTTAAGGGACTTTTTATCGGTTTTGTGTATCGTCGTCCCGCACAACATTACTTAGACCAATGTACCGCGCAAATTACGCGCGTCTCCCCAGCTCCTGGCAAGTTGCCAATCAACCTTGTTTGCCTATGTAGTGTTTTGTTTTCACCATTTCAAGTGTTTAATCTGTGGGTACAACCACATACACGTACTTGTGTATGAGGTTGATTAAATACATGTGGGCCACATGTAGTTAGTTCACCAGCTCAATTGCATGCACAACTCTGCCGTATTAAAAGCTACCATATCTCAGCGACCAGCACTCAGCAGTACTACCGAAAAGGTTGCCTAATTATCGATGAAAGCGTGATGAGGTATGTTGACAAAAACTGTGGGGGTTTTTCAAGCCAATCTCTTGAAACCATGCAATTTGTTTGTTGTAAGTAGAGACTGTAGTCAGAGTACTTAGATTCACTCAGGCTAGTGTAGTGTATAGGTACGCCTGCCGATTGTATGGTATACGTTATATTTCATGTCAGATGTAACGTTAGATTTCATGATAAAAAGTACTTGGATTGGTCATTGGAAGTTTTGGCCAACCTTTATAAACGTGTTCATACAAGTGTACTTACTGTCTGAATATGCACAAGGCATCGTCTTATTGGACAAAGAGACGGAAATTAAGACGTAGAGTTTCAGCACACATTAATGATAGGCCTATAATTGAAAGTAATTACATTTCGATTAACACTGACGGTAACAGCCTAACAGAGGCTCACACTTCCAGTAACATTGTAGGCAATATAAATGGTTACCAATCTGATTTAGCATCAGAGTTGGCAGAATGTGAAGAGTATGTTGTTAGGCCAAATAATAATGGCGGTAGTGAATTTCTCGATCATGCAACATTGCCGACAAATGGTGATCTGACAACTTTAGAATTAGACTCATCAATACATGTCGATGGTGAAGATCGGCCACTGTTAATTAATAATTTTCATGAAATTAGTCAGTCTAGTAATGAAAGTGAATCTGGCCTAGATGCCGATGATAGTATGGGACCAGAATCAAGTTTTATAACTGATAGGCCTATAAGTAACTGGACAAAACAAAACAACATTTCAATGTTAGCTCTTGGTGCACTACAGCAAATCCTTCAGGTTCATTTTCCTTCCATGCCAAAGGATCCACGGACTTTGTTGAATACAAAAACTTCCATCACTCTGAAAGATATTGCTGGAGGGCAGTTTTATTATTTTGGAGTTCAGGAAAGTATTATGAACATACTTCAGTCACATATTGAGTTTGTCAATGAAAGTGAAATGCCATTACTTTTGCAAGTAAACATTGATGGAATGCCCCTGTTCAAAAGCTCTAGCACACAGTTTTGGCCAATTTTGGGTCGTTTATTGGGTTGCAAAGAACCATTTGTCATTGCATTGTTTGTTGGGAAAACCAAACCCACCAGTGTTTCAGAGTACCTGCATGATTTCATGGAAGAAATTGTCAGATTACGAAATGAAGGATTTAATAAAGTTGGAAAGCACTTCACTCTTCATGTTTCAACATTTATATGTGACACTCCAGCCCGAGCATTTATCAAGAGAGTAAAGTCACACAATGGTTACCACGGGTGTGATAAATGTTGGGTTGAAGGGGAATGGAAAAATAAAATGATATTTCCACAAGTTGACGCAAGATTGAGAACTGATGAGGAATTCCTAAAAATGACAGATGAAACTCATCATTTGGAAGCGTGCCCATTAAATGGCACAGGTATAGGCTTAGTGTCTGCATTCCCTCTTGATTATATGCATTTAGTGTGCTTGGGTGTCACTCGCTGATTGTTGCTCCTCTTAATCAAAGGTCCCCTAACCTGCAGATTAAGCAAGGTAAGAAGGGAGGAGATATCTGATCACCTGGTGAGTCTCAGAAACAGTGTTCCAAGGGAATTCGGAAGACGCCCACGGTCCTTGAAAGAAATCGATCGATGGAAAGCGACCGAATTTCGACAGATATTATTATACACTGGGATACTAGTCTTGAAACGAAAAGTTTCAAAAGAAATTTACAGTCACTATCTCCTCCTTTCTGTTGCAATGCATATTCTCCTGAACCCAGGTCTGTGTCAGTTGTACAGCGACTATGCTCAAAAATTGCTAGTATTGTTTGTGGAACAGATGGGTAGTATTTATGGTAGGGAGCAGTTTGTTTACAATGTTCATGGACTTATTCACTTAGCAAGTGATGCTAAGAAGTTTGGGACTCTTGATAATATTTCAAGTTTCCCTTTTGAAAATTTTCTTCGGAAAATAAAGAAACTGGTAAGGAAACCATCATCACCGCTTGTGCAGGTCGTACGTCGGCTTTCAGAAGACAGACTGGTACATACAACATGTAACAAAAACAACCAACATTATTTAAAAAAAGAGCATATGAATGGTCCTTACCTCATGATCTCCAAACCCATGACAGTAAGCAGTACAAAGAGCTCCATTTAAGCGAATGTACCATCTCATCAACTTGGAAAGATAGCTGCATTAAAGTTGGTGATGGTGTTGGAATAGTACGCAATATTTTGATGGATGGTCATATAACAGTAATCTATGAATTGTTCAAAGTAGTAGATAACTATTTCACTACTCCATTGCCCTCAGAATGTCTTGGCATACACAGGGTTGAAAGGCTAGATGGTGTACTACATTCATGTTCATTGACAGAGATTAAATGCAAGTGTGCAATATTCCCTTGCAGAAGGGCCCACTTAGCTATAGCCCTAAATCATCAGGTATTTTAACTATTACGCAATCAATATGCTCCAGTCAAAGTTCCAGATAGTCTTCAAGTAGGTGCAAAAGTAGTCTGCAATATAATTTATAAATGTGTAAATTCTGAATTTAAGCTGACACTGTTATATACTGTTTTATTTCAACCATTAATTATATTTTAAGAAGCATGGTTTTAAGAAATTGTCACTTGAAAAAGCACTTTAAATTGAAGCAAAGAAAATTGGAAAATATTTTCCTTGTATTTATGAGAGGATTGTTATAATATTTTACACAGTATCTACGCAGTGGTAGAGTTTATTGGTGAGCGGTCAGTCGCATTAGCAGCAGAAAGCTGGCTGGTTGAGAATGAGACAGCTGTGATGTGGCCGCCATATAAATCGCAGATCAGAATAGACAAGGCTGTACAGAAATGGGAACAACCCACTGATGGATATGAGAAGTTTCAATGCCGTGTACTCTACAAAACCAGTAAGTTTGCAAGTTCAACAATTTATGATTTCCCCCCTATACATATTTTAAACAATACATATTTTAAACAAATGCGCTTGTGATTGAGATTATTTTTGACTTACAGTCGTGGTGGCTCATGATCGTGTATCTAGTTAAAATTAGTGCTAAACTATTTTCTTTGCACATTCTGCTAAGAAATTTGAAATTTTAGCTAAGTTCCTTTGTGGATTTTTTGTAATTGATAAAATAACAAAAAATGGGTTGTGACTTTGTGAATGCAGAAGTGAAACTGAAATAAACTACATACATGAAGTCTAACATTGGTTATTAAGGAATCTTCATAATGAAAGAGATATGAGCTTTTAAGGATTGGAAAACAACATTTGCATACAGTTTTATACAGTTTGTGAGAACACTTCTTTACGATTTTTTCCGACTTTGTATTGTGCAGCTTCCTATGAAAAGGCTTGGCTAAAGTGAGAAGAGCAGAGGACAATTCAGACTTGGCAACAGATGCAGAAAATGCAGAAGTCCTGCAAAGAGAAAGTCAAGGTAAGGATTGCAAATAACAGGTCAAATAAACAGTTGGATCATTTGTTGAGATGAACGAATTGGTAATATTTAATTAACAGTTGCACATCAACAGCATGGTTGACTGAGATATCATAATTGATTTGCATCGTAACACCAATTGTATCTCTCTGGAAGCTTTAGTGTAAGTCAGTCACTCAGAATTACTGCGTTTGTTCAAGAGCTTTTGGATTATGATGGTGTAATTTCTGGAAAGTAACCAATTGAATCATAAGACTTCTCGCAACTTCTTGTATGAATGAATGAGTCATAATTAACAACTGCATTTTCATAAAAAATTAACTCCTACTTGAAGTGGCTAAATTTTAGTGTACACAAATTTGTGTGTTTAGTGTAAGCTGTTTTTGATATTGAATCATTGTGTGACACAAATGACTTGAACTCCTTACATTTTGTATGTGACCAAATTATAGGCCAAACCCACGTTACCTACATCACGACTCCTCTTCAGATGAGGATCGACCTAGTACATCACACACTGTCCAGAGAAGTAGTCAACAAAGGCGAGGACAGCCAGAAAGAACTCCTACAACTCAAGTATTGCCTTCACCACCCTCTGGCTTGCTTGACCATTGGTCATCTCCATCTTGTTCAGGTAAAAATTTCTGATTTGAATATATTAACATGTCGTTTCTCTAAAAAAAAATACTCTAGTCTTAGTTTATAAAACGAGTAACCCTTAAAATATGTCCATCTCAAGTTCAACAGAAAATTACGCGATTGATATTTGATTCAAGGTTCATTTATTTCCATACAAGTATTGAACGGAGTGACTTTGATCATCGTAAAAACTCTTAAGATTTTTAATATTTTGGTAAAATACCCTTTACAAAAATAATAATAATTTTTAGTATTTGTGAAGTTTGGGGGTGTTTTGTTTCTAAATGTAAGTTGTGTGCTTGACACTTCACCATGGTTTAATGTTGAACACATTTGGTATCCATCCAATCCAAGGCGCTGCACCTTTTCTAGTTGCATGTTATGTTGTTACACCTTTTATCCAATTTATTGAAGACAGGGTAACTTACAGTTCTTGGAAAACAGTTCTTGAAAACTGTGGTCTTGCAAGCTAAGTTGTTAAATAGAGGACTTATGGTTTTACACGTACTATGCTTTTTTATTTCCCTCTGCATTAGCAACAGAAAGGAAGATCCTCACAGTTCTTGAGGAACTAAAAATGTGTTCTGCAGAAAACAGGGCAATGCTACTCTGCATTACAAGAAAGATTGACAAGTGTGCCGAACGTGATCCTGCCGTGACCAGTGCCCTCCCAGATGAGGTCAAACTTCCTTTAAAGTTGGTGAAGGATATGAGGGACCTAGAAACAACCCTAAACAACTTTGAAAAGGAGAAGCATTTGGTAGGCTATGTACAAAATTCTTGTTAGTAACATTTTCTTATTTTAAAAACTCACGAAAACACACCTGCATGTATGCAAGACATGTAGGCTACCCTAAAACACAGTCACACAAATACATTTGTTTTAACTATGGTTAGGCTGCTCAAAAAGATTCATTTATCTTAGTGAATTTCATTGTAAATTGTGTGTGGAATGCACAATCTGAGAAACATTTCTGTCAGAAACGCTTCTCAAAATTTCAGACCTACGATAAATTTCAGTCCTTTTCATTTTCGAAGAATCTCATCCCTGGTGTATACTAAACGATGTGTAATTTTTATTGTTTTCATTATTGGTTTCAACCATGTACAACATGCACAAAGATTAATATTTAACTTTATATTTTATTTTCAGGTGAACTACTTGTCCAATATTGGGGGAGAAAGTCTCAAGAGTATCGTGCGGCGAATCTTAGTTTGTGTTATCAGCAACGACCTTTCCAAACAGTACAACTGGGTAGGCAAAGGGACAAAGGAGGCTTTCTGCAAGCTGAGACTGGTCAATGTCATTCACAGTAAGTAAAACTGCAGGTTGAGGACTTTTACAAAAGCTGGTGTATAAATTGTGTTTAAAGCTACAAAATCAACAACTTGAAGGTGAATTTAACTTAACCTTAATGCATTGAGACTTCGCATTTGAAACAACAAATTCAAAATTTTATTTGGTTTTACTCTTCCACAGATGTGTGTAAAGCACTGTATACTCGGTACTTTCCCGAGTCCTGTAAAAAAAAAATCAACAGGCTTATTATTCCGGTGGGATTCGAACCCACGACCTTTGAATTTGTGCTAGAGCAGATGTCTTACCACTAGACCACCGAGATTGCCCGGTAGCTAGAAGCAGTTCGAATTCTAATACAGGCATAGGATTCAAACTGCCTCTAGCTACCGGGCAGTCTCGGTGGTCTAGTGGTAAGACATCTGCTCTAGAATGGCAAAGGTCTTGGGTTCGAATCCCATCAAAGTAATAAGCCTGTGGATTTTGTTCACAGGACTCGGGAAAGTACCGAGTATACAGTGCTTTACACACATCGGTGGAAAGGTAAAACCAAATAATATTCTTTATCCGCGATGCAAATTTAACATCTATGGTAAAGGGTTTTGGTACTTTTTGTAGGACACAAAACACAATGTCCACAGATTTACATTAAACTTACAGGGTTTGAAGATAATGATAGTAGAAAGCTTCCCTTAAAATATTACTTGCTGAGGTGCTGTAGTTTTTGAGAAATGAGTAAAAAAATGTTACGAAAATAATTTTTGTCTCGGGAGACGAAAATTATTTTAGCATGTTACAACATATTTACCAGTACTGGTAAATACGTTGTACATGCTAAAATTAATTATTTTCTTGACATTGTTTTACTCATTTCTCAAAAACTACAGCACCTCAGCAAGTAATAAGGGAAGCTTTCTACCATCATTATCTTCAAATCCTGTAAGTTTAATGTAAATCTGTGACATTGTACAAAAGTACCCAAACCCTTTCAACAAGTTCAAATTTTGAACTTTTTTGTTTCCAAATTTTCATCACAGCATTTAATTAACTGTGAAATCAAGTTAATAAAGTATGAATTTGCACCGTAACAGTGACATTCACTGAGTGTAGTGCATTTAACTAAGTCAATTTACAAGAGCAAGGAAAAAGTTATTGTTGGTTAATCATTTGCATCTTTTGCTCTAATTACGTCATTGCAATTAACTCGAAGTAACTCACAGTTTTAATTTGGACTGCTAGACTCTTAGTTGAGTTTCCCTTTGCAGTCTCTTAAGATAACATACAATTTGTTTGAATTATTGTACAGGGGCTGTTCGGAGAAACCCATCCGTACAATCTGCCACAAATGCAGAGATTGACGATATCATCAAGGTGTGGCTTCGGTACTCAAAGGACCGTGAGGGTGGCAGGGCAGCACGACGTGCAGCTGTAGCTGAGGCAGTAAATGGTGATCATACTGCTCTTCAAAACATTTCGACAGAGGAATACAGTAGTAGTAGTGATCATGAGTAGGTCTAAGTGTTGTTGCTATATTGTTCTTGGTAAAGCCGTGGAGCAGTTGGGGTTTTGTTCTTAAAAGGCTTTCATTATCATCAGTGATTGACAAAACTATTGCAAGATTTGCACGGTTTAAATCACAAACAAATTTAGCCGCAATTTATCCAGTTTTATTTTTTAGCTTACATGTCATGCTTACATTAAAGGCACTGTACATGTTTGGTAATTACTCAAATTATATATTAGCATAAAAACTTACTTGGTAACGAGCAAGGGGAAGCTGTTGATAACATAACACATTGTGAGAAACGACTCCCTCTGAAGTAACGTAGTTTTTGAGAAAGAGGTAATTTCTCACTAAAATATTAAAAGACTTCAGCTGAAGCCTTTTATTTCTATCTGAAAGCACACAAATTTGTACAACAAGGGTGTTTTTTCTTTCATCATTTTCATGCAACTTCGATGACCAATTGAGCCCAAATTTTCACAGGCTTCTTATTTTATACATATGTTGGGATACACGAAGTGAGAATACTGGTCTTTGACAATTACCAAACGTATCCGGTGCCTTTAATCTCTGATTCTTATAAAAACCAACCATGCAATATGGATATTTGTATTGTGTTATTACACACATTTTAAACTGTGTTTGACTTCTGCCATCAGTGTTACAGAAAAAGTAGTTGTAACTATTTAATCTAATCATACAAAATTTAAAAAATGGATCTCTGTTTAAAAAAAAATTATATACGGTCTCTATATATATATTAAAAAAGTGTTTGTTTACACACCGTTCTTGTTTTATATAAAAAAGATTAAAGTTTATTTTTTTATAATGATATTTAGAAGTGATTTGGGTTTCATGTTTTGAAAAAGCAATACAGTTGATATTTTACTATTTTTAAGTTTTAGTTCATTACCTGTAATTCATCAGTTGTGAGACTTATTTATTTTATGCAATTTTCTTTTCTAAAGATATTCTGAAGGATTTACACAAAATCAGCATTGTCATTCATTTATCTTGCCACTGTAACAAATCATATTTGTAGAGTTTTTCACAAAACAAAACTACTCGTTGATTTCGTTGATTATAATGTGATTGAGTGTGCTTTGAAATAAAAACAAATACAAGTTTGACAGAATTTGACAGCATTACAGAATAGTACATTTTAACGTTTTACAGGTTGTCACAAATATACTTGACAGGAAACGAAACGCAAAAAAAGAACAACACAAAAAGTGAACCATATTGCATTATTGTTTGCTTTATCTTTGGATTACAACTTTTGGTTCAATCTTCAGGACCAGTCCGTGTAATGTCGTGAAAAAATATAACAACAGTTCAAATTATACAATTAATTCTTTGAAAAGTTACATTTTAGGTAATAAACAATGTTTTGCGTTTGTTTTATGTTAAGTATATGTGAGCTAACAACTTGTTCACCCCCTTATGAGCTATAAAAACAAATGTCAATTGAAATTTGAATTTCAAATTGAAAAAAAAAGATGTCCGGTGACCCAACTAGCATCAACCAATGCTGGCCCAGCAGGGAAAAAAAACCGTGTTGGCCAACCATTGGCCCAAGCAGAACAATATTGGCTCCTTGTAGTATTTATATCGGCCCAACGAAGGGCCAACATTGTTGGAAAAACCACGTTGGCCCAACCAAAACTGTCAACATTGGCCCATCCATGGTTCACCGTTGGCCATCCGTTACACTTGGTTGGCCCAACCATAGCCCAACTTGTTGGCCCAACCGTTCCCCAATGAGCAAATCCAAGTCGGGCCAATGTGGTCCACCAATGTTGGGCCAACCAAAAAAGCCAATGTTGGCCCAGTGTAAGCTTGCTATCTGGGGCAGTGGAGAAGCTTAAAAGATTTGGTGTAGGGTTTGGGCTAATGAATGAGCAGGGTGGTGAACTCGTCCACACCGAGTGTAACAGAACTGGTCGTGTTGTTCATGGTATGAAAGACAATCTGCAGCGTTTTCTCACCATCATGAGGCGTCATCATGTGAGCACCACACCAGAAATTCAGGCACAGGTCATCCATGCAGTTAAAAAAACAAAGGAAGAATAAATATTTCAGATAAGAGCTGAAAGATCAAACTGTTAGCTACGTACATGTACAAACAGAATACTTGAAATGTAACCAGTCCAAAAATGTTGCTTTTGGATTGTTTTTAAGAGATGATATTATTTCTAGAAAAACAGGATAAACATAATTCAAATTGTAATAGGAATTTAAACGAGAGGATAATAATTATTATATATGTATATTGTGGTGGGACTGGCCCAATCCGTGGTTACAATAACCCCTACGAACCCGCTATCCAGCGGCCGGGAACGTAGGTCCGTTTGGATGGAGATATACCACCCTATACGCGCGGCCACATTCGACCACGCCTTCCTAACCTCTGGGAAGACAAGGACATACAATAAATCACACAAGAGATTGATCTGAGTTGCCAATTAATTTATTGTAATACACTCTTATTATTTATTGGACCCTGTGTTGGTTGATAGCCTCCCTAATTAATTATTGATAGCCTCCACACTTCATTGAGTTCCTTATAATCAGTTGCCTATAGGTAGCCTCGCACTACTCGCTACATGTACTGTAAGTCAGTGCTAAGCGGCGCGGTAAAGCCTGGCTGGGGGTTAGTCTCAGGTTATCCGGAATGCCGTACGCCTCTGGCGTCCTTGCGCGTATCCCTCCTCCTCTAATCCCTCCCTCTATCGTCCTGAGTACTCCCTGAGTCTCCCTCGTGGAGGCGGCAGGTATGCGAGCACGCACTCCCTGGCTACAACAACCAATAGCTGTTCGTCGCTACGCCTCCAGTAACCTCCCCGGACCCTGCGACCTGACCCCAGCCCAACTTCACCGTTCGTCCAGCACGCCGTCAACTCCGCTGGTGCCTATTTAGCGACTCCTGCTTCAGTCCTTGACTGCGCTGTTCTCTTTACTGTAACTCTACTTGAACTAACTATGCTTGAACTGCCTCAACTGCCGCGCCTGCGGCTCTTTCATAGAGCCCGCAGCTGCTCGCGCGCCCTCTATGTCTAGTAATTTGCACCACAATATATTATTTACTATATAAAAATAAAATAAACTTGTTCAAACTTTTTCAAAGTCAAAACAAAATGTTCCCCTTTTCGTTAATGGATAATGTTCAAGTTTTTTTATTGCAACACAATTATTGTTAACAGATGTACAATTAAAATCTCAGAGTCATGTGTTAAAATAAATGAGATGTTGTCATATATCGCTTGAAACAGTGTATTTGTACCATATGTTCCATGTGTGTTTAACAGTAAAACAGTAGATGTTCACGCACACATGTGTACTCTATATACTGTACATCCGGTACCGCGTACATGAATGTATCACATACATTAAAAGCTGTTTGTTTCACGTGTGGCCTAAACAAAACACATCCAGCATATGTTGTATTTTGGTCTGATTTGCCTTTTTTTGGTGACATTGTGGCGTCCATGTTCGACACGTTTGGGAAAATGCCATGTGTAAACTGTGCCCCAGATTTAATATTAGTTGACTTTTTACCTCAGTATTTAAGTAAACAAATCCCCATGTCATCAGATACGCCCATGAAAAAAATCTATTTGCATATTGACTTCAATTAATCTTTTATGTTTATCTTTTGTTTATCTTTTATGCAAATTAGCCTATTACTTACAGGATGGGGGCATTGCATCGCGCAAACGCAACGTGAAATAACTGACCTAAGTTATCCGCCAGAGGGCGCTATCTTATTTTGTATCTGACACGGCCGTGACATACGTTGTTCTATGTAGGTCAAAGCTGATACACAATTATTGTACATGTTAGCCCATACCCAAAATTATTGTATTCCAAAAACATTCCATAAGCACTCTGAAAACCCATAATGCTGAAATCGAGTGTTTATTTTATGTGCCAAGCATGGCATTCAACAGCATTCGAATGCAAAATAGCATTCCTTAGACTTCCAAAGAGACAAATTATTTAAATTAGCCTTACTTTTGAATGCTTAAGTCAAATACAAAAACTGTTCACTTGACTTCAATAGCTGAATTATTTAAATGAGCATGGCATTCGAAAGGCTTGTGTGAATGCTTAATAGCATGCAAATACAAAAT
The DNA here is from genome assembly GCA_021014325.1 of Plazaster borealis. Taxonomy (NCBI): domain Eukaryota; kingdom Metazoa; phylum Echinodermata; class Asteroidea; order Forcipulatida; family Labidiasteridae; genus Plazaster; species Plazaster borealis. Next base: position 8,669,640 of record CM037461.1, read on the forward strand.
AGCCTTCAATTAGACCTCCTCTGAGCCCAAATATTTAAATGAGTTTAGCATTTGAATGTTAGTGTGAATACAATATATCATTCCATTAGACCTCAAGAACAGTGTAATGAGCGCAAGCTTGAATGCTCACAAGAAAAGACCTTGAAATAGTGCAACTGGAGATCTGATGAGGGGCAACCAAAAGTACATGGTGGCTATTGTTTTATATCTCGCCTTGGGAATGGCCAAGAAAAGAGTGAACAGTTACGATTCTGTGATCGTTTACCTTGGCTTGAAAAACATTACTAAATGAATCAATTAAAAACAGCAATTATATGTATGCTGAGTGCAAGCACTAACTCCTTGATTTAATTCCATACTTAAAAAATGTACAAGTCTCTAACCTCAGGTTAAAATAGTGCATATTGCCATTGCATTTGGTCTGAAAGCCCAATTATGCCACTGAAGTATATATTATCAGCGGGAACTTATATATATTTTGCTATAACAAATTAATAATCCGTTAGAACAAATTCATAATCCGTTATAACAAATTAATAATCTGTTAAAACGAATTAATAATCCGTTGGAAACAGCAATATAATATATGTATGCTGATTTAATTCCTTGATTTAAAAAATGTAAAAGTCTCTAACCTCAGATTAAAATAGTACATATTGCCATAGCATTTGGTCTGAAAGCCCAATCGTGCCACTGAAATAAGGCATAAATTGGGCCAATCCAAGATTGGACCAATTTATGGGGCTAGTACTATAAACTATACTTGTGTACTATTAAACTACCAATACCATCATAGCATCCACAGTATGCACTCACGTCACTAATTAAAAAACACTGCAGTGACACTAGTTAAAAAGTAAACACAACCAACCATACCCATCAAACCATGACTACACTCTTTACAGCAGTCCAAACTTTGCATGTAAACTGAACCGACACTCCTACCCGCTAGACTAGTCCTACTTTTTACTTTAGTACTAAAACTTACTATACTTACTATAGTATAGTAATTAGCACTAAACAACACAGTAAACACTTCAAAAAAACTGACCTAGCTAGCTTAGGTAGCTGGTGCAAACATCATAATTTATAATGTACAACTTCCACCGTGTCCACATGATGATTAATACGTATTTTCTGTCGTTTGAGAAGATTGCCAAAAATCTTAGTTGGCCTGAGAAATATTGGCCTTTGCTCCTGCAGAGCACTTTTGTGGGTAAGGCTCAGAAAGTCTATGCCACACTTTCAGAGGACCAATGTAGTAAATATTCTACGGTTAAGGCATCCATTTTAAATGCGTATGAGTTGGTTCCTGAGGCGTATAGACAGAAATTTAGAAAACTGACTAGATTGAATGGCCAAAGTGAGTTTGGATTAAATGATGTGAATGAGACCACATACATACTAAAAAAAACATGTAATATTAAACAAAACATGTAAATGATACCACAGTGTGGCGCATTTAGGTGGCGGAGACCTACAGTCTTGGAGTGGTATTATTTGCGGGCTAAGGGGAAACAGATCTGTAAAATATAGTAATTTTGACTAATCACTTTTGGTCGCACACATGCACATGCTGTGAAATTGCGAGTCGCAGAAATCTATAAAAGGCCAGCAGCGCTGAATTGTCGGGGGAGGGGGGGGGGGGTTGTGTTGGATGTTGACTCGACCATGCACTACTGATGAAAAAAAGAGGGAACCAAACGCTGTGTTCATCGTGGTAATATTTTAGATGTATGATGATGGACTGTACATAGGATAAAGGGATATGGATATGATTGATGGTATGGAAGTTCACTGAGTTAAAAGAAGAATAAATGACAAATAATGATGTTAAACATGGCCGATTTATATTGCTGTTTTAAATGCCATGTGTCTTGAGAAATACTAGTTAAAGTAGACTCCTTGGCCCTTCCCCGACCTTTCTATAATTAACTTTAAGATTATGCCCCTTATGCCCCATATTTATATCATCAGACTCCATGTCAATGATCTCCACCCCTCCCTCCATGGTCTTCGGTAGACAAACAACAACCACCCCATCCACCCCTCCCTCCAAACACTAAACCCACCCCTCACTCCTAACGTTAAATCCACCCCTACCTCCAAACCCTAAGTCCACCCCTCCCCCTCCCATTGGCGAGAGAATCCGGTTTAAACATGACCGAGTCCCGAACCTGCACCCTGATACTGTAACACCAAGAATGCCACTCCGGTGCACAAGTTTGGCAACGATACTCCGTGACCGTATTACTCTGTCTGGTATGTTATAAAAAAAGTTTGTATTCTCATTGAAATAGGACATCAAGAATCCATCAACAGGATCAGGCAAAACCCCATCATGGGGCTTGTATGAAGCAATGGACGAAGCCTTGGGTGAATCACATGCCATTGTACCACCTTTACTTATATATATCAAGTTGTGATGGCACAAAGGCAAACCCTGCCAAGCTTCAGGAGAGTCCAACCTCTAGCCCCAAGCCAAAGAAGGCAAGAAGCTCTTTTCAGACATCATTGATTGAAAAGATGACCGAGTCTGACAAAAGACTGCTTGACCAGCAGGATCTTATGGTTAAGACTATGCAGCGTCTAGTTGACATTTTGGAGAAAAAATTAATTTGTTACTCTAAATAATTAAAAAATTTATGCCATAACGTTCTGTTTACATATTTACATTCATAAGCAGACTCTCAAACTGTTTGAAAAATGAAATTTACTGTCAAAAGAAACTTTATAAATACAAAGGCACATTAAAAGACAGTTTCTTTTAGAACATTATAAATAATTTCAGTTTATTGAAAAGTAGAGGTAGTACAGCCAAATATCTACATTCACAGTCTGTTTACATATTTACATTCATAAGTAGACTCTCAAACTGTTTGAAATATGAAATTTACTGTCAAAAGAAACTTTATAAATACAAAGGCACAGACAGTTTCTTTTAGAACATTATAAATGATTTCAGTTTATTGAAAATTTCTACTAAAGTAGAGGTAGTACAGCCAAATATCTACATTCACAGTCACACGGGTGATACTTCAACACCTGAAATCACTATCTGCATGGATCAAACCGGCTTTCCTTACTTTAAAGGTCTTTTAGTTGTTAATAGGCAGTGAAGAACAGGTCATCAAACTGTTACTCTAAATAAATAAATAATTTATGCTATAACATTCTGTTTACATATTTACATTCATAAGTAGACTCTCAAACTGATTGAAATATGAAATTTAACTTAAATATGTATTTATTTCTTACAATTTGTATTATTCCATGCAATGCACTGTATTTAATGAAAATGTCTTTAATTTTTTGCAAGTTAATGCTTTTTACAAATATTGAGTGTCTTTTGGTGGAATGGAAGGACTATATAAAGATCCCAAGATAAAATCTGAAGCAGTTTCTATTTTTTCCTTTCCTGAAACGCTGCAAATCCACTTACAGAAACTCAATATTTGGTTGACTTCTGAGTTTTATCTTATTTATGAAAAGTGATGTGTAGATAAGTTTCATTTTTTTATAAAGAACATTCATAAATACCTGGGACCTCTTCACCACACATTGATTCCCTTATTATTAATATTTTTATGTAAATAAAGTGTTCAAAGGTTAACCAATCACAATAAAGAATGTTAATGAATGCTGACCCCATCGCTTATGATTGGTTTTGAATTTTGCTACCCTCATCAAGATGTATAGAAAAACATTCAAATTTCCTGATAAGTTGGAAAAAGCACTCGTGCAACATGTCAAGAATAGATATGAGGTTCTTGCACAGGAGCAGCAGATAAATACAACAGCTTCATCATTGCCAATAAAGAAGCAGCTGAGAAGCTCATTCCTGAAAAGAAACGGCTGAGAAAGATACGCCTGTCTAGCGACCCCAGGATGGATTAGACATCAAAGTTGGGCCATTTGACCACAAGGAATATGAAGATGCTAGATCTTCACTGGTAGAAGGAAAGAGCTGTGGCGAGGATGGCATCCCACCTGCAGTGCTCAAGAGATGTGATTTGGACGACTTAGTATTAGACTTCTGTAATGATGTTCTCCTGCATGGTATGAAGCCAGATCAGTGGTCAATTATGAATATAGTACCTATCCCCAAGACTGGAGATCTTAGCTTGGGAGAAAACTACAGGGGCATCAGTCTCAGTTCTATAGTAGCAAAAATGTGCAATAGAATGCTTTTGAACTGAATCAGAACTGAGCTGGACAAGCACTTGAGAACCAACCAGGATGGATTCTGGGAAGGGAGAACAACAATTGGGCACATTCTTGCTCTACGAAGGCTAATTGAAGAGGTGGAAGCTCACAACCTATCCGCAATCATAACTTTTATTGATTTCGGGAAAGCCTTTGACACCATCCATCGAGGTAAAATGTTGAAGATCCTTCTAGCCTATGGAATACCAAAACTTATAGGCAGTTGATGCAATTGGCAAAATGTACGAGAATACAAAAGCTAGGGTAATTTCACCAGATGGAGAAACACAATTGTTTGACCTGCTGGCCGGCGTTCTTCAGGGCGACACCCTTGCTCCATACCTGTTCATTATTGTCCTTGATTATGCGTTGAGAATGGCTATAGATGGTAAGGAAGAGGAGCTTGGAGTTTACCTTGAACGAAGAAGAAGCAGGAGAATTGGACCAGTGGTTGTAACCGACTTAGATTTTGCTGACGACATCGCACTTCTGTCAAACAAGATGAGTCAAGCACAAGAGCTGATACAGAGAGTCGAAACGTCAGTGGCGAAAGTCGGCTTGAAGATGAACTCCAGCAAAACAAAGTTCATGGCTTACAATAGCAACCACACAAGCATCAGGACAAATGACGGTAAAGCACTGGAGGAGGTAAAGAACTTCAAATACTTAGGAGCTTGGATGGAGAGCAGTGAAAAAGACATCAAACAGCGTAAGGCTGCAGCATGGTGGGCATGCAGCAAACTACAGAAGATCTGGAAGTCAAGTCTTCCCAGAAGTTTAAAGTTAAGAATCTTTGCTGCAACTGTTGAATCAGTCCTTCTCTATGGGTGCAAAGCCTGGACTGTTACCTCCAAACTTGCTAAAGAGTTGAATGGCACCTATACACGTATGCTCAGGACTGTCCTAAATGTTGACTGGGAACAGCAAATGACAAACGCAGAGATGTATGGAGACTTGCCAAGTTTAAGTGACAAGATCAGGGAACGAGGAATGAGATTTGCTGGGCACTGTAATAGGAGCGAGGAGTCAGCATCAAAACTCATTCACTGGGAACCAACACATGGACGCAGGAAACGTGGTAGACCAAAGTTGACCTACTTAGATGTTATGAAGAAAGACACCGGACTGGAGACAGCAGAGCTATGGACAGCAATGCAGGACAGAACCCTATGGAGAGCCATCACAGTTCGAGGACACCACCCGAAATAAACAAACATTATAAGTTATCACACAAGCGCGAGTGATAACGTATTTATCTTCAAGCAAACTTGATGCGCAGTTAGAACACACAATACGCAGGGTGTGATATGGGCCGTGCAATATTATAAGTTATCACACAAGCGCGAGTGGTATACGGAAAAATATAGCGCTTCTGCGTCCCATATCCAACGAGGCCGAAGGATATGGATATGGGACGCAGACGCGTTATATTTTTCCGTAATACGCAGGGTGTGATATAAGCCGTGCAATATACGTTTATATCACACTCCTTGTTGCTATGGATCGACCAATCAGAATCGAATATTCAGGCCTGCTGGAAGATAAAAGTCTATATCACACTCCTTGTTGCTATGGATCGACCAATCAGAATCGAATATTCAGGCCTGCTTGAAGATAATATTGAATATCATCGAAAGTCAAGAATGAACCAAAAATTCTCCCATACAATAATGTACAGACCTGTTTTTCTCAGAATGAGGTTACAGGATGTTTTGGATGTTGACAAATTTTGCACTGAAAGGGTATCGAAGACAATGGCATTTTACACTGATTTAACGTGAGGTTAGAGACTGTTAATTTGTCATCTTTAAAGGCACTGAACACGTTTTGTAATTGTCATAGACCAGTATTCTCACTTGGTGTATCCCAACATATGCATAAAATAACAAGCCTGTGAAAATTTGGGCTCAATTGGTCATCGAAGTTGCAAGAAAATGATGAAAGAAAAAACACCCTTGTTGTACAAATTAGTGTGCTTTCAGAAGTCTTTTATTATTATTTTGAGTGAGAAATTACCTCTTTCTCAAAAACTACGTTATTTCAGAGGGAGTCGTTTCTCACAATGTTTTATACTATCAACAGCTCTCCGTTGCTAGTTACCAAGTAAGTTTTTATGCTAATATATATTTTTAGTAATTACCAAACGTGTACAGTGCCTTTAAGAGGATCCTGAAAGCTATAAATTATTGAACTGTCAATACATGTATCTTGAGGAATTAGAACATTTTCTATAATAGCTCCAATTAACTGTTTTTGTGAAAACAAAAATTACATCTCATTAGCGTCTACATCTCGTGCGTGCAACATGAAATAATCATGATCATTCATGTGCTCTAGGTAGGCTGCTGGAGCTGATATAGCTTGTGCCAATCTTGCACGCAAGCCTATTCCTTCGTTAGCTTCTTCAATTCCCTCTTCTGCAATATCCGGTCCGTCATCTCCATCAACAATCTCCTCCTCCAAGATATCACCTAGTAAAATTTAAAAAAAAATTCTTTGTTATTTTTAAACCTACATGTAGGCATGGCCAATACACAGTGGTTTAAAACACTATGTGACCCAGACATTGACAGATTTCACTACAATAATCGGTAAAAATACCTTTAAAATATGTCGGGCATGTCTCAACGTCATCTTTTGGCCCATAAAACTTGGTTGTCAGTTAAAATATTACACATTCAACGATACGCGTCACAAATTGTTGGAAAAAACGCTGATTTAAAAGAGGGCGCTGTTTAGGAATTGCGTCCTCTATGACTGTTTTTACACTTGCAATCATCACCCGTCTGCTGTGTTCGTAACATTACCCAGCGCTGACATAAAATTCAACTTGTTTCTAGTTCCAGTTGCTATACAATTTGCCAAGGTACAACAAACTAAAACTAGCTTGAAAATCATTGCAACAGTTGTAAACTTTTAGTAAATATTAGTTAGTTTTGTTTACCTTGAGAAACTTTAAAATAGTAGTTTTTTTCCCGAGTGAACAACGTTGTTTTATGAAAAATAAATCAACTGTGGTTTGGACACTCCAATTTCCTAATCTTAGGTTTTACTTTCATCAATAATTATTTCGTCTGAGCTGCTGGCATGGGCCCACTTCGTCCGGCGGAATTATGTTCGGGCCAAAAAGTCCAATACTTCTGCTTCAGATCCTTTTTGACAAAGGGGTCCTCTTAATACCATTTCATCTCTTGAGAGAAATTTTTTCATAAAAATGTCAAGGTTTGTCTTGGACGTTTCCTTTGGCTTTTATTTGAAATAGTTATATGTATAACTGTTGAGTTTCTCTGTTCTTATCCCCCACAAACTGTCCTCTCTTCTGTGAACCTGTTCCTTTAGGTCGTAATTTATTGCTAATAATTCCCCACACAGTTATTTAGCTCAACTTGTTGGAGCCGAGTATGTAGGCCTACATCCCCAATTACGATAATTTATTGCAAATCTCTCGATTGAAGGCGGGATCTTGACTGTTCCGAGCAGTAAACATAAACAAAAACCCTTGAATGAAAGTATCAAGACTTTGAAAAATGTATAATTTTAGGCACGCTGACGCTATTGAATATATTGGTGTTTTTTCCCTTTGTTTCTATAAACAATGTTTTTGTCTTGTAAATATCGGTGATCACACATGTTTATAACCTGTCTGACAGTATTTGTGAAGCTTGCAGCCTAGTACCCGCGCTTTACATTAAGATATATATTAAAGACTTCATGTTTTTATGGGACTTTGTGTTTTGCTTCGGCCGTCTTGTATTTACAGAAAAAATATGAATAAATAATAAAAGGACAGACCCCATGAAATTGGAACAGCCGGCCCTTTTACTGAAAGGACAGGCATTCCATACCCTCATCGAAAAGGTATTATATTATGTACCCAAACCATTATTTGACAGAAGAATAAGCTTTTCCAAAAGTAAAAGTTTGCTATACGACAATTCATAGTTAATCACATGACATTTTGAATAAAAATTAATGTCTACCCCCATACAATTTGTTTACGAACAAGTTATTTTCTTCTTCAATTTTATGAGAACACTTCAGCCCCTAGCTGTGTAACGTGAACATCTAAAATAAATACCTTTGTGAAATGTCACTTTATTTTTAAAAACCAATTCTGTAAAAGAAACTGCTTGATGTAAACGTGTAGTACGTGTACGTTATACGGACGTTGACTATAAGGGAATTCCCCTATTCATGGAGTGTCAACAGAGGGCGCTCTTTTTCGCGCTCTCAGCTGATGTTTTCTGATGACAATGCTGGCGAAAATGATCAAATTTTCAGAAAGGTGATCTTGCGGGATTTTTGCACTATTTTGTTTTCGTTGCCAAGTAGTCACTCTATCATGTTATGGAGAAAAATTCACAAAATATCTTGGCTGTTGGTGGCCGATTGACAAAATGTGCAACGTTTTGATTTTGTTTATTTTCCTTAATTTTGTGATAATTTTTTTTAACTTAACGCTGTTTTAACTGACCTTTCGCCATAGGTTTCAAAATAAATTGTACATCAAATGAAAGAGTAATAAAGTGGCTTCAAGGGAAATAGATTATTAGAAATACAAAGTTAAGGCTTTAGACACAGCAACTATTTTTATATCATGTCGTCAAATTAAGATTTGACTTGTTAATTAAAGAGGCTTGGTTATGAAATGTCAATTTCGATGTGAGTAAGACCTAAAAATATTTTATTTTTTATTTTAACCATTTCTTTAGACATGTCTGATAAAAGCATTAACAAAAACTGGGGACAAAAAATTGAAAGAAATGTCTGGGTCTTAAACCACTGTGCAATAATGGTTAACTTTTGCTGCTTGGAATGATTTACAAGTGTCAAAATGGCAGCCAAGAAAGCCGCATAAATTTCATTAATTTTTGTATTTGTGTTGTTCCAAATGTGGCATTTATGCTTTTAAATATCTAGCCTGATTAATTGCCAAAGTGTATTTGACAGATATTTTCATTGGCTTAGCCAGAGCGAGGATTTGCATGTGAATAGAACTAGTGAAGTGTAGATTAAGGTGTGGTTGAACAGGCGTGTTCAAGTCACTGACCAATCTCGCAGCAAGCAGAACGGACGTTAAATTTAGTGCATTTGTTAGCTTTTAACCTTAGCAAAATGTCCTGCGACGAACAATCAACTTCCTCAAAAGAAAGTACCATGTCTCTGAAACTTGTCGGAGATACTATAGAAGCTGCCCTTGGGGATTTCCGGGGCTATCTCAACTCATCATTGGACACTTTCCGGAAAGAAAGTGAGCAGAGACAACAGACGACATCGGACCAGGTGCAGCAGCTGAATTGCAACACAGAGCCAAGTTTTCATTTTAAAGGGAATAAGTCCTAGTACGACTTCAACTCAGGTATCGTAGAGAAATTGGATAGAGCAGAAAATTGTCTGAAGGCAACGCTTGCCATCGAAGTTCGGTGTTCCCCAAATTTGTTGCTTATTTGTTGTTTATTAATATGTATTTGCAGGTGGGGTAATAGGGGTGGGAACAATACACGAGGGTAGGCAGCAATGAAAATAAATCATTCGCGTTTGAGTGGCGAATTAGAGAATAAAGATTAAAATCTCTTAGGGCCAAAGTTATCTTTAGAACTTGAACCATTCATTTCGCAATAGGCCAAAGTTATCTTTAGAACTTGAACCATTCATTTCGGAATTGTAACAATACATTTTTCAGTTTTTTTCAGATTCATGTAATTTATGAAAGGAATGTATACATTTTTCAAAGTGTGTACAGTTTTCCTCAATAGTTGTATGTACTCACCAGAGGCATGACACAGATTATGTAGTGCAGCACATGATGTTACGACATGTGGAGCGGCGCTACACCTCAGCTCAATGTCTTTGGTGAAGATTATTCGCCATCTTGTCTTCAATTGGCCAAACGCTCTTTCAATGATGCAGCGGGCTTTACTATGGTGGTAATTATACCTTGCATTTAAGGGCTGTAGAGCTTCTGGTTCCTTGTAGGGAGTTAACAGTGAATGTGAGAGGGGGTACGCCGAGTCTCCCAAAAGGTAGTAGCCCTCTGGAGGAAAATCATGATTAACATACAGGGGACTATTTCTGTATACCCTAGCGTCGTGTACAGAGCCAGGAAAGCCAGTAAATATGTTAGTGAAAATCCCCTCATGATTGCACACAGCTTGAAGTTGAATGGAGTACTGGTTTTTACGATTGTGGTAATCCTCTTTGTGCTGACTAGGAGGAATAACTCTCACATGTGTTCCATCTATAGCACCAATTGCAGCATTTATTTCTGGTGTTCCTGCTAGATCGGCAAATCCTTCAGATATCTCATGGTACTCTTCTGGCTTTGGAAAGTGAATGAATTGTGGAAGGTGGTGTACAATAGCATGAAGCTGTCTATGAACAACATCATGTACAGTTACTAACGGCACTCCAACGCTTCTTGCAACTACTCTGTACGCACAACCACATGCAAGCCAAAACAAAAACAAAAGAATTTCTACTTCTATTTGCCAGCCGTGATGTTTATTTACTTGCAAAATGTTAGTCAGCTTGATGAACGACTTTCTCGATAATCGAAAGTCCCGCTTTAGATCAACATCTCCATTCTGAAGGGTTGTTAAGAGAAAAGCTGTTCCAAACTTGCAATAAGGACCACGGGGAATCTGAAATTAAAATGAAATGAGGGCTATGATCACTATGGGCATTCAGGTTGGCTCAGTGGTTTCTTTCCCTGCCTTTCACCTCTGTGGACCACTTGATATTTGGATGTTTGGCTAAAAGGTAGTTTTGCTAACCATCATGACCATGTCCATGGACATCAAATCTAAACTCCACCCCCAACCATCCAACTCAAACCGCCTTCCCAAACCCAACCCCAAGTATGCCCAACATCATACATGCTAAGACCTCATTGCAGTTCATTAATACTCTATTGCAACAATTATCACATTGGCAGTTCAGATGAGTTGTTCAACAACCATGTTTAGCGCATGCAATGGCCTTATTTAACACCAGAAGTTTTGCAATACGGAAACTGGCAAGTGCAGAAACTAGATTTTACGTGGAAGACCGTTTTGTTTTGGGAGTTTGCGTGGGAAAATAATATACACTAAACACTAAACATGCTAAAAACACTAACATAATGCTACATACTGATATAGTTTGTAATGTGAACAATTTTTAATAATTTTGGGTACAGAATCAGGGCTCCAATTTGAGGGTAAAATCCACAAGACCTCAGGGTTTTTAGGTCAGCAAGTTTACTGTATGTAGGACCAGATTTTATTTTACAAGACCAAAATTGAAATGAGAAAAATGCCTACTAGTTTTAACATTTGAACTGTTTTACTAAATTTGGACAAGCACTCGAACTAAGAGAAGATTTAAATTATTTGTATTATGGGTTTAGTATTCTTCAATAATTCCTCAACAGAACCTTGCTCTATGATCAGACTGAAAGTCAACATTTGAACAAAAAACACAAGAACGCCAAACTTTTTTCCAGTCATGAGTTTACTGACCCAATGCTAAAATCACTGGCCTTGGGCCTGCGATCCAGTGTAAATTTTTAGCCCTGCAGAATAGTAAACGTTTTTGGCAATGAGCAATAGGAGTCCAGCGCGCGTATTGGCACTATTTTGGGGCTAGAGCAAAGGTATATATATTTTTTACATTGATAGAAACTGACACTAGTCTGCTAGTGACAGGCTAACCAATTTACCTCTTAAATTTTAAAATGTTGATTGAGAACTAATTAATCCCCCTCCCCCCGAAAACCCATCCAACTAACAGTACACTGATGGATCAATAAAATCAAAAAGGTAATTCCCATCCATATCATAACGACCGTTCAAATAATAATTATGCCAATTTACTAATTTCCATCAACCCTCTTTTTAAGTTACTCGTCTTGTCTTTACTACACGGGCCGGGCTCAATGATGACAGAATGACAGAATTAGAAAAAAAAATACTCCCAACAGCACGTCCAGTACTCAAATTAATCCTAAAATTATACATGATCATGTACTCACGTTATGTTGCTGCAATACATCAATTGCTAACTGATGTCTTCTAGCCAGTATCTGTCTATTAACGGCGAAGAAAAAAGAGATTGCGTGCAGTATAACTAAAACAGCACCGTCAAATTCGTCCTCCATTCTTGATTGTCAACAAACATTAACAACTCGTTCGTCACGCGACTCACGACCCATGACCTAATTATTTGCATACAAGCCAAAGCCAGCAAAGCCGAAAAAGTGAAGCCGAAGCCTGAAGCCGAAGCCGGTCGTTTCGAAAAGGGCCCTAAGCGGGACGAGTTGTAAATAATTTAAAACCAAAACAAGTTTTCGGACGACTGAATTCACGGCTGAATTCGCTAGTGCAACGGCTATTTTATACTTGTTTCACTACACTAATGCAACGGCCGTCGGGAAATCACGACATTCACAATCCAAGATGGCTGATTGGCGCGCTGTCGTTGTACAGCTTTTGGCTCCAAACGTTTGGTGAAATGTCGTCTGCAAATTGGAAGCTAAATAATGCGTAAGTATATATGTATCTAGGGAAATTTAGCAATTTCATATTCTCATCACATTTACGGATATTGCTGGCTGATCTCTCCCACACACGATAGATTGTACGATACATGTCATGATTTTATTTGACATGTCATGCATGTCCGATGCGACGCCAATACTGTATTACTAGTTTGTGTTCGTTGTAAATGTAAGATTAGAAGTTTGTATTGCCTGACATGGTATTTTACACATAAAATACTATAGTAAATACTACTGCTCTGCGTCTTGGTCATCATCATTTTAGGCCCCTATATTGGGCCTAGAGCACTGCAGCAGGAACCGTAATGGCTGAGCATTCCAGCAATTGGACGTTTGAAGAAGTCTCTATTCTGGCTGATTTTGTGAGAATCAACAAGCACAGTCTTGTTGGCACAGGAAGTAAGGCAACTGCCAATGTTGAAAAAGTGAAAAAGCACTACTGGGAGCTGGCCAGCAAAGTGCTCATTGAGAATGGCTGCCATTCCCGCCCATGGGATAAAATCCGGTAAAAGTGGCAGAAAGTGTGCAGCGACGCAAGGTCATACCATAGAGACATGAGCAGGACGGGTGAGTGTTAAAAAAATTGTTTTTACATTCGGAACAATAACATTACATTACATTGTCATTGAAATTCGACCTAGCATCACTAATTTCGTTAAGTGCTATTGGAATCAATAACTGACATGACTGATATACCGATACAAACTAAGTTAATCATGTTAATGCTTGTTTATAATATATAAATTATTATGGCCTAATAGGCTAAGTATGTAGGCCTACTAAAAAACTATCCATGCCATTATTAATTAATTAGGCTATGTATTGTATTTGTTAATATAACTCTAGGTATCACTAATAACATCAAATTACTGGTTAAGAAAAGTGAAAAGGGGCGATTTGGAAAATTATAGAAATTAAAACATTCAGACATTGATTCAACTATTATTAAGGCTGTTCAATTCGAGCGTGAAGCTATTTTTGTTCTCGTTTGTTAATTACAGGGGGAGGAAAGAAGCCTGTTGCCAACAAGACGTTGGATAAAGTTTTGGAAGGACTGGCACCAGTTGCTAAAGATGGTATAGTCATGCAAGAGGAGGGGGAGTCCAAACCCACACCTACACCTACCGCTAGTGCTACGACAACTGGAGCTGCTTTTGATTTCTTAACAGATGGTATGTTCATGTATCGCTTTATTTCAGAATTCTTTGTAAGCCTCTATAGAGTTCTTACTATTATACAAACATTGACTGCTTCGAGTGCTATGGTTAGAACTACAACCCCTGTGGTGATCCTCGGTGCATTTTTTTTTTTCCCAAGGTGAAGCCAAGGAAAAATAGACCGCTCCGGGATCACCGAGGGAGCCGTAGTTTTAACAATAGCACTCAAAGCAGTCAATATTTGTTTTATAACACCCCATACATATAATGTGCCTAGAGGTCAAGATACCAAAAAGGTGCTGTTGCTGTGGGTATAGTCTGTTGGTTGCCATAGGATAGTACATAATAGTATATCGGCTGCTACGGGTATAGTACCTTGTTCAATGCCTGTATAGCACGTCGCATTCGCGCGCCATTCTCGTAAAAATAAGACATAATATGACGTGCTCCAAACCAATCAAAATGCAGAACCTTTGTAAGGGGTGTTATAATAGTAGTTATCATTAATCAGTAATTTCAGACTTGAACTTATCACAAAAAGTAAACATTACTAAAACAGGAAAGCATGGAGGTTATGGTTGAAATGTTGGAAAGCCTGCAAGTGATAAATTTATGCTGGTTTAGAAATCTGGTGGGGGTGGGTAGGTTGGGCTCAATAAACATTGACTCAATCAGAAAACTTGCTAGGGGGAATAATTTGCTTCACAGACATCGCAACCCACATATTTTGGTATTGTCATCAGCCAGTCCAAACGCCCCATTCCCCCCCCCCCCCATAGCCTGTGGTCCTGCACCTTGGTAAACATTCTTAATTGTTTGCCTTTTCTAGCAATAATTGAAGGCAGCAGTTTTGCTGCTGCTGAAGATTTCGAAGAGAATGCTGTTGAAGAGGAGGTTGTTGAAGATGACACTCATTTGGAGGATGAAGACACTAGCCAGATCCCCAAAACCTCAAGCCTTCCTCAAAAAAGTCTGGCCAAGAAACCAACTCTGATGGGAATTGAGATCAAGCGATTGCAGCTAGAGAGAGAGAGGATGGAAGTTGACAAGGAACACTTGGAAGTTTTCAGGCAGATTTCTGGATCGTTGCAAGAAATCGCCCAAAACTTCCAAGTGTTTCTTAATGCCCTGAAACTTAAGGACCCAGAAGAAAATGAAGCATAAAGGAAATGTTCAACCCTGATATGATTGTCCAATAAAATATTTTTCCCAAAATACTAATTTCCTTGCTGAACACTCTTCGTTATTGTTCAGGCTAAAAGTACTCCAAAACTATAAATAAAACAAACAAAACAAGGTTTTTTTTATCAAGGTGAACATTTCGTTTAACTTCATTTCAAGGTATTATACAAGATAGAAATTTGTTTAAATTTAGTCTGAAGCTTACTGATTTTGAAGTTCATACTAGAACCACTTCTTTTGTGAAATATTTCCCTCTGAAATAATGTCATATTAGAGAAAACTATCTGAAAATCTAAATAAACGTAACAACTGATTTCTGTTGTTACAACCAAATTTAGGACATGGTGTTTACATGCTGAAAATTGTGCATGGTTTTTCACTATTAATCCTGATTCACGCAACGGATTATACCAAAATGTTCACAGGTTTGTTATTTATTAATATGTTTGATCACACAAAACATGAACACTCTGCGACTATTTTTTCAGCTCTACCAATCCTGTATAATACCTTTAATAATTGCAAATTAATGAGCGTTGTCTTTGAGCCTGCCCTATGTCCTCCTCACTAGACCTTTGATGCTGTATTTTGAATTCAATGACCCTCACCGCTGCGGTGACCTAAACAGGGTTTTTCTGTGAGAAATGGGGGTAAAAGTCAACACGGGGGGGGAGGGGGTCATTCCGGACTGGAACCCTTTGATCTTCAAACTCAAGGACGTGATCGGTCCGCCCTAATTATTTAGAAACCTGTTTGTAAACATTATATTAAATGATACAAAACATGTACCACCTTTTGATTAAATTGGTTTGTTTAGAAAATGTTTGAGTTTAGTGTTTTGTACTTCGAGAAAATATGCAATAAATGTTACTTTTAATTGCATGTGAAGTATTTGTGTTGTGTGCTTATTAGGCCTTCTGTTGTATCCTAAATAAAATCATAAAATATTTATTTAACGCACCCACTCCATTTCATGCCTGAAGTCTTTCTCAGATTCAAATTTGTGGGTGAAAAATTACCTCTTTCTCTAAAACTACATTCAAAGGGGGTCGTTTATAACGATGTTTATAACATCAACAGCTCTCTAGTACTTTTTACCAAGTAAGTTTTTATTGTCATTACCTTTTGGAGTAATTACCAAAAGTACACCCTGCCTTAAACCCTGACATGATCGACAACAAACTAATAATTTTTAATACAATTTTAAGCACAATCGTTTAATTTGGGGACTGATAGACATTGGAAGGGGGGGGTGGGGTGGGAGTGGGGTTGTAGATGTTCAAATCAAATTTTTCACAAAAATAATTATACGACAATTGGTATTTCTGTGGAACAAGGAACAATGGCACATTTATTTGTTTCCGAATCTGATTAATAATGCCTGTGAGTGTAATGGTGAGAAAAGTTTCATGAGTTGAAATATGGAATGTTCCATTTAACGAGGCGAAGCCAAGTTAAGTTGAATATTTCATTTTTCAACTCGTGGAAACATTCTGTCCATTCTTCTTATTATTATTACTATTTATTTGACCAAGACAATCCGTACAAAAATTAAAAAGTATCAAGTACATGAAGATGAAAGAAAAACTAATCCAACAAGAAGCAAAAATTTAAACAATTGTAAACATTAAGTCGATAAATAAAAACATGTAATAGAAAAGTGGGGAAAAAATAACATTAATATTAAAAAAATGAAGAAATAAAATGGGAAAATAAATTTAAAAAAACAATAAATAAATACATAATCATAATATCAAACTAATAAGCCTTTTGCGAGTTAGATTTTGAATAATGTCTGGTACAATGACATGCTCAGTTTCCACAAGTGAACGCTTAAGTTTAAATTCCTCAGACTGTAGAGACAGTTGCTATGTCAAATAGTTCGGGGCAAGCTTTTGTATACCAACCTCCAGATGAGCAAACCCTGGTACTATTGTGCCATACACATTCATTCAAAATTGTGTTTGGCAGTTCGCCATTTCAAAAGCTTGCCCCAAACCATTTGATAAAGCAACTGTCTCTACAGTCTGAGGAATTCAAATTTAAGCATTAACTTGTGGAGACTAAGCATGTCATTGTATCAGACATTCATGGTCATTAATTTTTAGAGTAATTACCAAAGGTATACCCTCCCATTAATAAGAATGCACCTTTTACAGCGACCAATGAAGCTAAAATGAGCCAGGCATTAAATTTAATGAAAACTTGGTGAAATTTGCTGGGAAAACCTTTAGTGAAAATTAATTAAAAATTTCTATTTATTATTCTGTCTCTTTCCAGCCTGCCGTCATGTAGAGGTCCTGCATATGCAACGGCCTCAATGTCGTCTTCAACTTCTTCAATCTCCTCGTCCAACTCTGGCTCCCCAAATTGTTTGGCGAGGTTGAAGAGGACGCAGCAGGCTTTGATGATTCGGCATGCTCTGTCGGGGGCGACTCTCAAACCATACGAAAGGCAAGGGAACTTGCGTTTGAGCTGACCAAACACCTGCTCAATAAGGACACGTGTTCTCCGGTGACTCCTACAATAATAACACAATGTAAGTAAAATAACTTTTATGAATTAAATTGTTCAATTATTATCATTATTCAATTATTAATTTTCACTAATCCACTTAGAAGTGCAATCGTGTTTCCCATGGAAGATTTTTCCACGATGTGTTCCCACAGCCGTTCTGATGTTTTTACTTACACAGTTGTGTTAAACGATATTTATACAATTGATATTGACATTTACCTGTTATAGCGCCTTTCAGAGTTTGTATGGGGTTCTTGCACTGGTGTCATCAGCCAGGGTCTAAGGGCATATCCAGTATCTCCTAGGAGAGTTCCATGCAGTCTGAAATTGCAGGGGAAAATCTTTTTTACAAGAACCCATAAGCATTATTTTGTATGGTGAATGATCTATTAAAAAGCACAAGATAGTATTGAGCTTGCTCGAACACAGCAGATGTATTTCAATAGATATGTAAGCCCTGAAATGCACAAAGAGGATGTCACTGTTGCCCTCGGCCTTTGGTTCTAATACATTGCAACTGATTGCCTTTAAATTTAATGTCAAAGTGTCATTTTACACACCTTCCATCATCAAACATTTCCCCGAGGAGGCTTCCGTGCAAGACCACACTGTCATGGGTACTTCCCGGCCATCTTGCAACTACATTTGTGATCTTAAATGTTGCATCACATACAGCCTGAACATTGATACTGTGGAATCCCTTCCTATTCACATACAGGTGTTCGTCATCCCCAAGTGGAGCTCCGTACAGGCGGACATGGGTACAGTCCACTGCACCGACTACCCCAGGAAAACCAGCTGCAGCGAAAAACTCTTGTTTCACCCTCATGACATCCTGGTGCTCAACTGGAATCTTGATTACATCATTGGTGATGCTTGCAAATGAGTTGGCAACTCGATGCACAATACGGCATACTGAAGGGACGCTGACATCATGAAGATCTCCTTCAACTGTGTAGAATGCACTTGTCGCGAAGAAACGAAGGGTGGTGAGGAGCTGCATTAATGGAGATATTACATTGTTTCTCTGCAAATTAAACAGAAAAAACACACACATTACAATTATTTGTATTTATTTAAACATGCCTGGGGTCCAATTTAAAATCATCGAATTCCTTTGTACTTATTTAGTATGATTTCTAAAAATGGTGGTTTAAAGAGCTAAGTATGCTATTTTATTCTCCCTATACTGAATGTGCAACCTTCCTTGGAGAAACCAAGTGTTTTTCACTCTTTGTGAACCAACAATGTGATAAAGTATTGACTAATAAATTCATTGTGCTGTTCACATTTAAAATTGATGAAGTTAAATTCTGTGTAAAGATTGTGGGGTAATAAATTCATGGTGGACTGAAAAGTGTTTTTTTAATTAAAATTTTGGCAGCATGGTGTGATTATTAATAATTATTCATCCAGATGTCCTGAAATTGTTGAACTATTGTTTACTTTCATATACCATCTTTAATCTCTTTGGTATTGGAGTTAAATATGAAAACAAATTCAATTATTTTGTGAATACAAATAATGTTACATACACTGCAAAAACGGGGGTGTTAAAATTGACACCAGGGTTTTGTCACATATAGATGGAAAAAATTACAAATTAACATCATAATTGTTTTGGCAGAAATTTGTGTTATTTTAACACCATATGATGTAAATTTTGATTCCAATTGAAAAGTACTACTATTTGAAAAGTACTACTACTACTAGGCCTACTTATTTTTTGGTTTTTTAATGATAAGACTTGTTTCGTGAAATATTTGTAAACAATTTGAAATTAATAAATAAAACAACATGACATCCATGTCATTTTTGGCATATACTCATGTGTGTCCCTGTGTCATAAATTTCAGATGTACCTTGTTAAAATTATTATTAAAAATTATTATTAAAAAATAAATCAAAAAAAATTATTGATTTTGAAAAAGCATTTGACTCAATTTCGCACGATTTTATTTTTAAAGTTCTTGAGAAATTCAATTTTGGTCCCTCGATCAACAAATGGATAAGCGTTCTTTACAACCAGGGCGTCTCCTCAGTTTTAGTTAATGGATTTCTTTCAGAATCTTTTCAAATTGGGAGAGGATGTAGACAAGGAGATAGTTAATGGATTTCTTTCAGAATCTTTTCAAATTGGGAGAGGATGTAGACAAGGAGATGGTCTGAGCCCCTATTTGTTTCTTTTATGTGCAGAAGTTTTATCCATGTTGGTATGTGACAACAAAGTCCTTAAAGGAATTCAGGTTGAGGGAACGGAATTCCGAATATCTCAGTTTGCAGATGACACTGTGTTGTTTTTGAATGGGACTAAAAACACAATGAAGGAGGTCTTTCAGATTTTGGACACATTTGCTAGTATGTCCGGATTGAAAGTTAACAACGAGAAAACTAACGCCATTTGGGTTGGTTCTAAGAAGGGAAGTACAGAGAAATTTTGCGAAGAGATTAACGTTAACTGGGTAAATGCCGGGAATAATTTCAAAACTCTCGGTATTGAGTTCTCTACCGATCTTGATTCTATGGTCATGCTGAACTACAACAGAACTATTTTGTCCTTACATAACCAAATCTTTAACTGGTCGAAGAGGCACTTAACTGTACTAGGTAGAATTGCTGTAGGCAAATCCCTGCTTTTGTCCAAGATTACATACCTTGTGCTAGCTATTCCTGACCCCCCCCCCCCCCTGCAACACGCTCAAAGAATTAAACAATATGTTTTTCAAATTCATTTGGAAGGGACACGATCGTGTGGCCAGGAACCAAATGCTCCAAGATTATGGTAGGGGTGGGTTGCGAATGGTTGAAGTCAGGGCCTATATGGACGCCTTAAAAATCACCTGGTTACGTAGAATTCTAAAGGCTCCTATGTCTTCACAGTGGTATACGCTTTGTAAATACATTTGTGATATTTCTCGTCTTTCGTTGTTGGAAGGTGGTTCTTCTAAACTCGTGGGTACACATAGAATACATAACATGTTTTGGCTTAATGTGTTCACGGCATGGTCTAAATTCACGCATGTCCTTACGCTCACTACTAAAGTAGAGATATTGAGGAATACACTTTGGTTCAATGACAAAATTAAGGTGGGCGGGAGTTGTATTTATTATAGACATTGGGAAAGTAAAGGAGCTAATTTTATTCGGGATCTTATTGACAAGAACGGCAATTTTCTTACACTTAACGCCTTTAAGAATACTTTTAACATCAACAGTAATTTTTTAGAATATTGCGGAGTGTTGAGAGCTATCAGGGCCTCCTTCCAGGACATTACGTCAGAATACACGCATATTAATCTTCCTTTCATACCTTTTAACTTTGAAATTTTGTTAATGGATAAAAAGGGGTCGCAAAGAATATACCAGGGTATAGTTTCCTCTAAACATGTGCAAAGGAAATTTATTTACAAGTGGAACGCGAAACTTAACACCGAAAATGATTTTCCGAAATGGTCTTTGATTTTTAACATACCCTACTCATGTACTGTAGATACTAAGTTAAGATGGTTCCAGTTTAGATTAATTCATCGGATCCTAGGTACTAACTCCTTCCTGTTTAAAATCAATAAGACGGGCAGTAACGAAGAGGAAACACTTTTCCACATTTTCTGCTCGTGTACCCACACAATTTCTTTTTGGTCTTCTGTATTTTCATGGATTAAGGAAGAGACCAATATGTCTATAAATATGGATAATGAAGTGTTTTTATTTGGTAATACCAATGCTAGTAGCAAAATTGTTAACTTGATACTACTTATTTGTAGATTCCATGTGTACAAAATGAAAATGAACGGGAAATGTCCATCACTTTTAATTCTAAAAAGAGAAGTGAGGAACTACTGTTCGATGGAAAAATGTATGTTCCACTCTAACGGTGACGGGTTTAAATTCTATCAGAAGTGGGACTCCTTTTTGTTTTTAGGTCAAGGCTGACTGTAGCCTACTTTCTAAATAGACGTTTAATTTATATAGACCTAAGTCGTATATAAGATTAAGATTGTACTGATTTTCGAGAAGAGACAGTGAACAATAAATGAGGATCCCCGGGATCAAAAAAAAATAAATAAATAAATAAATCCACCATTTCATTCAGTAATTATATAATATTTGTGATGTTAGTGTTGTTGTCATTGGCCAGTCAGGCGTTGACGTTTGATAACATGAAGATCATCCAGTAGATGTCAAATTTAGCTTTATATAAGTATAAAGCAATGTACAATTGCTAGGCTAGGCTAGGCTAGGTTTATAATCATAAGTACTTCCGATGATAGAAATTGTCTGAATTGAAATGAGGATTGTGCTTTGCGAAGCTTTTCTTATGTGAAAACTAGGGCCTAGCCCAATTACAGCCGCCTATAATTCTTTGTAAATCAATTAACTACCCTGCCGCATATTAACCAAGTGTATGCAATTGCAATAGAAACGACGGATGTAACCATCCGTACTGCTGAGGCTACGCAATATTTACACATCAACACACTGACTAATGGTGGCGCTAAACAAAACTAAAACAAACTCTTGCAGGCGGTATGCATGCAATTGTTTCAGAGCCGTATTGTTTGTTGGTGACACAGTCGTTGCAACAAACTATTTAATTTCAAGTATTATATTACTATTGTCCGTTTACTGTATTCTAATTACCCGTGTTTCATGTTGCAGTTGGTCACCAACCCTGTCTAGCAGTTGCAGTATCCCCTGCCTTGTAAATCTGTATCTACGGTAAATTTCCTCCTCATTCAAGCTTTCCAGCGGATTCCTTCTGTCACGGAAGAGCCGTTCTCTACGGAGCGCCCGTCTCACTTCGTGGTCAGTCAAAAGTAGCAGCGCCATTATTGTATCAAGCAACATACATCGTTAACGTACAAACATAACGCAAAATCATCGCTAGGACGACCCTCGTACCGATCCTAAGTTAGGACGGGTTCGGGGCCGTTTCCAAGGTAATTAGGACACGTTAAACCCTTCCTATCTTTTGTGAAATCGTTCCTAGGACGCGTCCCGAGTTAGGACGAGTTACTCGTCCTAACTCGAGTCCTAACTCTTTGTGAAATCGACCCCAGGAACATCTCTTAATAAAAGCAATTAACTTTTCAAAACAGTTTATGTAATTTGGAAACTAATTAGTAATTTTAATTGAAAATATCGTGTTTTTTAAAAAACCATTCACACTTTTAGCGCCATGTGTTTTGTACACAGATAGAAAACGCGCAATAAAAGTGACGTCATGATGACGTGACGGAGAATGTTAGACCAGAATTCACATCTACAATACAAGACAAGTCCTTAGCTGAAAAAAGTTTGAGGATCGGATGTATACTTCTAGAGATATGGTGCATACAAGATTGGCTAATTAAATATTCACACCACTGTAACATGAATAATTAATTAAGAATTTTAATCTAATTACATCTAAAATTTAAGTCAGGGCATAAGCTTTAATATGGTATATGATTTGTCTACTTTTGATCTTTTTAAGAGGGAGATATGGCTTTGGAAAGAGACAAGGTTAAGTCAATACGATTTTAGGGAAAGAAAGAATAATAATAACAAATAAAAAAAATCTCAACGATTACAATAGCTGTTCCGACTAACACCGTCGGAACAGCTAAAAATAATAAAAATCTCGACGATTACAATAGCTGTTCCGACTACCACGTCGGAACAGCTAATAATAAAAAATAATAAAAATCTCGACGATTACAATAGCTGTTCCGACTACCACATCGGAACAGCTAATAATCATAATAAAAAATTTTAAAAATCTCGACGATTACAATAGCTAGCTGTTCCGACTACCACGTCGGAACAGCTAATAATAATAATAATAAAAAAATATAAAAATCTCGACTCTTACAATAGCTGTTCCGACTACCACCGTCGGATCATCTAATAATAATAAACAAAAATAAAAATCTCGACGATTACAATAGCTGTTCCGACTACCACGTCGGAACAGCTAATAATAATAATAATAATAAAAATTTTAAAAAATCTTGACGATTACAATAGCTGAATAATTATAATAATAAAAAAATTAAAAAATCTCGACGATTACAATAGCTGTTCCGACTACCACCGTAGGAACAGCTAATAATAACAATAATAACAAAAAATAAAAATCTCGACGATTACAATAGCTGTTCCGACTACCACCGTCGGAACAGCGTATGACGTCCAAGACACTTTTTGGAAAACAAATTTATTGGAAAACATCAAAAAAATACAACGCATCTGCATGTCTTTTTAAACGTTGGAAATGGACGTATTTAAGCACAGTACAATGCATAGTACACGCGCACACAAGCACATAGCGATAAAAATCCCTTTTTTTCGAGACAGCACACTCTCAATTTGCAACCGCCAGAATCAGAAGGTAAACAAACCCAAGGACGCCGTAAACAATGTCATGTGACTTGTAATATAATATTTTCGCATATTCATGCCAAAAATAAATAATTTGGGCTTTCTAACCAATCATAAAACAGCAAGGAGTAACCCTACCATATTTAGAAATGACCTATTCATTATTCCCCTGTGACACAGGTCATTAGGAAGGTCAACACGCCCATTTTATACACTGTAAGAAAGCTGGCAACAGAGAGCACACTTTTATTAAAAGAAAACAGCCGTGAGGCATAAAATCTTGGTAACTTTCAACATTTTGGCTTTGTGAATAATCCCAGCCACATACCTCGTTTCCGTGGTGGAAATCAGTTTCGAGGAGGCTTGCTCAGAAAACATTAATCAAAGATCTTGGTCAACCTATTAAGAAAACAAGAGAAAACACAGGGAAATTAGCAAATTATTTTTTGCAGTCCACAGCACGTGAAGAGAAGCGCAGTACGAAAATCTAAATTTGCAAACACACACTTTTTGAAAATTAATAGTTTGTAAACACTAATCGGATGCATAGTCGGACGAAAAAAATTCAGATGCATACACTCGCTAATTAAAACAAATGGCGAGGTTTAGTGTCAAGATGCAAACAGAATGGCCTTAAAGGCACAAATAATAAAAACTTATTGCAAGAAGTTTTTATTCCTATCTGAAAGCACACAAATTTGTACAACAAGGGTGTTTTTTCTTTCATTTTTTTTTTGCAACTTCGATGACCAATTGAGCCCAAATTTTCACAGACTTGTTATTTTATGCATAATGTTGGGATACACCAAATGAGAACACTGGTCTTTGACAATTACCAAACGTGTACAATGCCTTTAAAGTTATATAACGTGCTTGTTTTGTTTTGCTTTCTGGTTTGATTCATTAAATTATTCTAAAAATGCAGCAAACTTTTGCTTTCTTCGGCCATTTCGTGCAAAAGGGCACAAAAGCGGGACTACGACAGTTTCAAAAAGTGATTAGTTTTTGCAAGTTCAAACCAAGAAGAGGCAAAAACCTACAAATGCATAGTTGAATTTTGGCACCAACCTCACGTTTTTCGCTAGATCAAAATCAATTGGAGTTCTCTCCTTGCCTTTCTTTGAACCCACTTCTAATTCAAGCTTACGCAGTTCAAATTCTCGTTCCTTTTCCTTTTCTTTGAGTTCAAGTTCAAGCCTTCGTAGTTCTCTTTCTTTTTCCTTTTCTTCTCTTTCTTGACTTTCTCTTTCTCTTTCCCTTTCTTTTTCTCTTTCTTGACTTTCTCTTTCTTTTTCTTTTTCTTCAAACTCAAGCCTGAGCCTTTCCTTTTCAAGCTCAATTTTTGCAAGCTCAATTTCTCGATCCAAAGTCTGCGGAGACTGAGACAACTCTAAGTTCAGTACTCCCGCTATAACGTTCACTAGTTTTGCCTTTTTGGCACTTCTAGAAATTTCTACATGAACGTGTTTGGCAACTGCGTGCAACTCGTCTTTTGATAACTGTTGCAACTTCTCGATTGACAAATTTTCAGAATCCACGAAAGCTTGTGCATCAAACTCACTAGCCATTTTTATACAACACTACAGACTAGTAACAATAACACGTGCAACCTTGTTTGACAATTGTACACAGAAATATACGGCTTATTTTTGTTCGATTTCCCGGACAGGCCCCCAATTTGTTACGATCCAAAAATCTCCAAACTATCCGTGAATATAAATCACTCAAAAAAGCCTGAATTTTCTCAGATGCAACAAAGAAATCAATCAAGGTGACAGGGATGTAAAGAACACAGAATCAAAGTGATTTAATAATGAAACTGTCAGCCACTTCAAATACCGATTGGGTTTAACAAACGTACAATGATTGAGTAAAACAAGTGTACATTAAAAATAGATTTTATACAAAATAAGTAATCTTACGGGCTAATACGTCAACCGGGATGAAATACAGGCGAGGATCAAGGCAACAGAAGATACAGCGAGGATCACATACACTGGCTCTAAACAATCAACTCCAGGGGCGGTAAAACATTTCTTTGCCGATGTGACTATGAGCTATCACGGGGCGAACTCACTCCGAAAAATGACCAGAAGAAGACGAAGTAACAACGGGTACACAATCTGACACCCGCCACAAAATATGGGGAAGAAGACCCCAAAATACCGAACTGTAGATTAAGTTCGAAACTGTCCTTTCCGGATTTAAATTAAGCTCTTTAACTGCACTCGGTCAAAAGCGAACTCTACCAAAAGCTCCTCCAACGAGTTGAATCACAATCACAGAAGTCGTAGCTTCCACCAGTCTTGAGTATTTGTGTCCCATTCTAGATTTACCCCCAGCCCGTATATAAAGGATTTGTGTTGTTTCTAGAAAGTACTACTCTAGATCATTCTATTACCTTCACAACGGCACCGCCCACTAGGGTTAACGACCTTACACACAAAGAATGATTGACAGCGTGCGTTGAACACACGTAACTAATGTACATTTATTAGGATCTCATAACACACTCAGGGGCACGACACTGTAGCAACTCATGTCCATTAGTACGGTATGGGTCACGCCATACTGCTCCAAACCAGTTCAGTAGTACACTCAGGGGCAGGACACTGTAGCAACTCATGTCCATTAGTACGGTATGGGTCATGCCATACTGCTCCATACCAGTTCAGTAGTACACTCAGGGGCAGGACTCTGTAGCAACTCATGTCATTAGTACGGTATGGGTCACGCCATACTGCTCCATACCAGTTCAGTAGTACACTCAGGGGCACGACACTGCAGCAACTCATGTCCATTAGTACGGTATGGGTCATGCCATACTGCTCCATACCAGTTCAGTAGTACACTGACTCAGGGGCAGGACTCTGTAGCAACTCATGTACATTAGTACGGTATGGGTCACGCCATACTGCTCCATACCAGTTCAGTAGTACACTCAGGGGCAGGACACTGTAGCAACTCATGTGAATGGTACGGTATGGGTCACGCCATACTGCTCCATACCAGTTTAGTAGTACACCCAGGGGCAGGACTCTGTCACGATGCTTTTCCACAGTAAACATAAGGGTACAGCACTATGTAAAACAAGAAATTATCAAAGTGTCTGTTAAGTAGATATTGTTGAAATTGTATTGCCCATGGGCTTTGTATCATATGAATGAGTATGAGACAGACCATACATGCATGATCAGCTACATGTATAGCAAAAAGAGGTTATGCATAAAGTGTAGCGGTGATGATATAACTTCTACATATCTACAAAAGAAAACCAATGCTGTAATCTCATTTTAGGGCAATTTCCAGCAGACTTTATAAAATGAGTAGAAACAGAATGATTCAATACATGGACTTTTAAAAACTACAATTTAGAAAAAAAGGAATATCCAAAAAAATAATCCCCATGCTATTCAGTGGCTTACCTCAGAGTCCAGCTTTGTGAATATCCAAAGTGTGGACACCAGATTATCAACAACTCATGTGACAGAGGGCATTGTGTTCTCCCACTAGATGACAGCAGATGTCTCTGCCTGAGTAGCAGTGTTGAGCAAGCCCACTACTTCAGCTCTGAGGACACATTGTGCTGGGGATATTCCAGTTAAGTTTGGCCAATGTGTCCTGCCGCTTGACAACAGAAAACAAACCAGATGACATGAGATGCCCCTGTTGAGTAGGGGCGTTGACTCGTCCCCTTTAATATGGGGTGTTGACTCACCCCATATTGGAGCTCGGAGGACTCTTTGTGCAACACATATATCCAAGCTGAGTTTAGCCATTCTGTCCTCTCACTTCACAAAAGATAAATCTCCCAATTCAGTAGCAGTGTTGCGTCTATCCAGTGAGAAGTAAATTTCTCTTAAACAGCAGGTTGTGCAGATCTACTTCATGTCGTTTGGCTGTCCATTATTATCTGTGTGTCAATGATTTACAAAATAAATTTTTAAATCACATTTTTCATTACTTTGCAAACACACTCAATTATAATATGACTGGGAAAAAACAGTTTTCCAAGAATAACTTCATTGTGCGATTTATGTGGCTCACTGATCATTTCTACGTGAATAATTTATACTTTCGGTTTTAGTATTAATGAAACTCAAAGTGCATGTACATTTTTTTTCTTCAATGCTCTCATATGCTTACAAAATTAGATTTGTACATGTACATGTACTACAAATCCCACTGTTTTCTAATTGTTAACATCTCTATTGCATTATTTTACAAACTGGTCATATCTGACTCTGCTTTCTTACTATCAAAATCATGCTGCTTTCTTACAGTTCAAATGTCACTGCTTTCTCAATGTTACATTCACACTGCCTTCTTACTGTTACATTCTCACTGCTTTCTTACAGTTACATTCTCACTGCTTTCTTAATCTTACTGTTACACTCCCACTGCCTTCTTACTATTACATTCTCACTGCCTTCTTACTGTTACATTCTCACTGCTTTCTTACTGTTACATTCTCACTGCTTTCTTAATCTTACTGTTACACTCTCACTGCCTTCTTACTATTACATTCTCACTGCTTTCTTACTGTTACATTCCCACTGCTTTCTTAATCTTACTGTTAAATTCTCACTGCTTTCTTACTGTTACATTCTCACTGCTTTCTTACTGTTACAATCTTACTGTTGCACTGCTTGCTTTCTATTAAAATCGAATTGCTCTCTTACTGTTAAAATCTACCGGCTTTCTTACTGTTAAAATATCACTGAACTCTTACTGTTAAAAACTTACTGCTTTCCTACTTTTAAAATCTTACTGCTTTCTTACTGTTAAACCGTCACTAATTTCTGCTTAAAATTTGTGTTTTCTTCCAGCTGAAACATCACCGTTTTCTGTCTGTTATGTAATTTTTGTATTTTCTGTTCCAGTCTGTGTCCACATTATTTAATTTTCAAAACATTTTCATAAACTCCCTCAGGTTTGTTACAAATAAATCACATTGTTTCATCATCAACTTCCCTCTCCCATAATATTATATTTTTCAATTTGTTGTCTCTGTATATGTTATACAACTAATAACACTATGTTTCTAGACCTAGTGTTTTTCAGGTCATGATCATACATTTGACGCTCAAACATAAGAACCAACTACATTCAAGGTTAAAGATGTGTGCGTTATGTTAATACATGTTAAGTAACCATTTACTGATAGCATCAGAGTATTCATTCAAAATTCTATTTTTACAGCCTCATGGTAGCTATAATCAATGGGGATTACTTGAGTTTGAACAGAATCACAACCTGTTACATACACATGATCAATCAATGTTCCTTTCATGGTTGTAGCATCTACAACACACTGCTTATAACCATGCTCACTCATCATATTCACAATGCTTGTAGAACATGTAGCCTTTACATTGCGAATGTCTTCATTAAAGTCTCCCATTACTATACATCTCCTCGATACTTTCTGCAGTTCATTCACAAGGGTCTTCATATTAGATATAAAGTCTTTAATAACATATGATGGTGGTCGATAGATGACAACAACTGCTACTGACACATTAGAAATGATCTGGAAAGCATCGTACTCTATATTTTGGACTGGCAACATAAGTCTACTCATTGACCCCTTAGTTCTACCATAGACTGCTACACCTCCATGAGACTGACGCTGTAACATTTCAGTTAATTGAGTTGAATTATCATATGCAAGACATCTTGGTTGATGGTAACTCTTGAAATCGTTCAATTGCATGTCATACTGTAGTTGATCTTCAGTCCATGTTTCAGTCAAACAGATACAATCTGCTTTCATCATTTCAGTGTTTGATTTCAAGTCCATATAATGTGCATGTAATCCCTGGATGTTATGCTTCATAATGGTCATACTGCCAGATGACTCTATACCTTCCATACCTTCATCATCAATATATACAGGCATCCTTTTCAGAGCATCACCTACTGCATCATTACAATATATATACTTCTCATGAAACCCTTGAATGACAAGACCATTAAGTGATGTAACACGGCTTAGACTCACATATGCTTGTCCAGCTGCAAATGTGCGATCAAGACACACTACTGCTTTATTGGTTGTCATGCTTTGTACTTTGTGTGCTGTACATGCCCAAGCTAACTTCAATGGAAACTGACGACGTACACATTTTTTACCAATATTTTCTTCCTGTATCTCAATGGGTACACTGTGTTCATCAATTGAAGATGATGCAGATTGTCTCTTCAGTTTCAATCCAACCTTGCTGTTATCAAACTTAATTCTGATACACTTGGGTTCATCAGATATGTCGTGTGACATTACTATTTTTGTTACAGTTCCAAAGACACCATTAATAAGTCCATCTGACACATCAATGTTTTTAGTTAGCATAACTCTAGCACCAACACCAAGTAACAGGGATTGTGGTAAGATTCCATTAGACTTCTTCAAGGGTTCTCCTCGTCTAACTTTTGCATTTCTAGAGTCTGTCTGATAATCCTTTGCTTCAATATACACACAATCAGAGCACTTGGTATGTAGAATCTTTACATTTTCTTTATCTACTTGTTTATTACATGGGAATATATGGACTGCATCATTCCACTCTTCTCCGGTTTCACGTCCTTTCAACATCTTCATGTCAACATCCTGTATTGCTTCATGTTTCTTCCTTACACGGAGTCTGTTCAGTGTTTCTGCAAACTGTGCATCTTCCTTTTGTCTCATAACTTCAGTTAGTTCAACAAGCTTGAAATTATCATTCCACAGATCAGCTGTAACATTATTCTGGTATAAAGATTTTGCCTTCACAGGGGGCAACTGATAGAAATCTCCAACCGCTAATACACTGACACCACCAAAAGGAATCTGACTCCGACATTGCTTTATCTGTCTCAACCGTCCATGGATATAACACAGTAACTTCTGACCAACCATTGAAATCTCATCTATAATCAATATCTGCAGCTGACCAAGTTTCTTACGAAGTGTACTGATCTTTTCCTCACCAAGTGGTTGATATGGTAACGATACATCTGTTGATATTGATAGTGCACTGTGTAATGTAGCACCGTTGATGTTAAATGTGGCCACACCTGTTGGAGCAGTTAGCATTACTGACACATCATCAGGGTTTGTCATCATTGATCCAAGTATCCGTGTTGCTTCATAACTAATACACTTTACAAGAAGACTCTTGCCTGTTCCAGCACCACCAGTAAGAAACACTTGAAATGCATCAGGGTTTTTACCATTAGCCTTGTCCAAACACCACTGTCTCATTTTATAGAACACACTTTTCTGTTTGTCATTTAAGGATCTCATCATATTAAATGCATCAGACTTTGGTACTCTTGATGAGTGTGCTTCAACATCACATAACTTCTCTTCCTTTCTATCAGATTGTAAATCTGGAACATTACATTCCTCATCACTATCCTCTGCTACATCTTGCCTTTTTTCTTTACATTCATCTCTTTGTAATTCAGTTTCTGGACTGATTAATGCCCATGCATCTTCCTGTGGACCAAATTTCTGAAGAAGTTCTTCTGCATCGTCCAATGACTCAATATCAACTTCATATCGGGATCGATTACTTTCCACAATAGACTTCACTGATTGTAAACTTCCAAGAACACTAACAAAACCATTGCTAAAAAACTTCTCATAAGTTTCAAACTGTGCTGGTTTCAAATGAACATCAACCCGGT
Organism: Plazaster borealis; assembly: GCA_021014325.1. Lineage (NCBI taxonomy): Eukaryota > Metazoa > Echinodermata > Asteroidea > Forcipulatida > Labidiasteridae > Plazaster > Plazaster borealis. The sequence goes on from CM037461.1 coordinate 8,701,272, forward strand.
AAGGGAGAAATAACTGCATCATACTATGATAATACCTCTCAGGAGACTTAGTCACTGAAAATCTTGGATATCTAATGACAGCTGGATCAGTTCTAGAACGTTTCTGGATATGTCCCAAATCATTTTTCAGAGCAAACACTTGTGACTTTCTCTTATCACTAGACACTTTGCATATGTTTCCTTGATAAAGTACTCTGTATTCTGAACAAAATGTAGCTAAACACAATGATTCAAATAAACTTGTATCTGGTCTTGCTTTGTAACGATCCACTTTACTAACCATCCACACATTGTTGTCATTCTCATCATCACCATCATCTTCATTACTTGATTTCTTCTGAATTACACTCAACGGCAAGCTCATTCGAACAGGATTTTCTCCAACAGGTACAAACTCTACTTTTCTTGAACATTCCTGCAGTCTTAATATACAGACACGATAAACTGCTTCTTGAGCTGACAATTCACGGTTCAGCAGATAAACACTACCAATCTGTTTCATACTCTGCTTAGCATCTTGATTACCACTTTCTGCCTCACTCTGTGCATGCCTCAATAATAATCCCATCTCACGTTCAGCTTTAGACATGTAGGACACTACGTACGTTACACATGCATATACATCACTGATAAATTGAATGTCCATGTTTGCATTCCAACATCTCAACAAGTCAGGATTATACTGATTAACCCACACATCTTGAGGTTCCCTTTTCAACACAAAATTTACTTTCTTGGTTAACAAGTCATTTGCTTTCTCAAAATTATCCTGTGTGGTACCAATCTTTGTGAACAGTTCATTAGTTGTCATGTGTTGATTTTCATCATTGTTGACTGCATCCCATACTGACTTCAACAATTCCTTTGCATCATCTACAGTTAGTGCATTATCTGAATTATCCTCATCGTCATCACTATCCATTGACATTGGATTAGCAACAAATGTCCTCATGGATGGTGGCCTTGGAAAATTAAATCGACACTCTGTTCCCTTCTTTTTGCATGACTTTGAGTGTCACTTGCTATGTTGTTGTACACTGCTCACAATCTCATTCAACTCTTCATCTTCTTCCTTTGATGGCAATGCACAACTTACATACTTGTCAACAAACTCTGCCACTTCATCATCACTCTCTGTACTCAACTTAGGTGCATCTTCAATCCAAAATAGACAATGAGTATGTGGTGAGCCTCTTTGCTGGAATTCTACTCGATAAAAATAATCTTTCACTTTCCCAATAGGTGCTGCTTTTGACATCACAACATCTTTCAAAAATGTATGAAAACGCTTGTCAAACATTCTAGCCACAGTTACAGGATTATTTCTCAACAACAGACATTTGTCATTCCAATCCAATTCCTCAATACTCCTAGTGTCACCCTGTTGTCTGAGTAGTGTATTGAGTAATTCAGGCCATCTCATGTCAGTTGCAGAAAATGAACAAAACCATGTAGGTATACCAAGTTGTCTGATCATTGTCAACACATTTTTCTGAGTTGATTGCCAATATGGAGGAGTTCCTCTAATAGGCTTCAAAAACTTGTACCCACTGTCTGATTTTAGCATATCTTTCAACTTCTCCTTGTCATTAAGCATATTAGCAGTGAGCTTTCCACCATCTTTTGTTTTGCCTGAACCTTTTCGCAATGCTATGGACACACTGGAAATAACTTGTTGAATTTCAGACAAATATTGAGCGTAGAATATGTACTGCATACTTTGTGCAAATCTGTTATCAACATTCATTAGTCTATTGTTCAGATATCTGGAAAGTGTTATTCTAACACTGCACTCATCACTGAAAAATGGCTCACCTCTTGGAAACAACACTGCGAAACATTTAGCTTCATTACTTTGTTCCATTAACAGTCTGACTGGATTATTCCATTCACATGGTGCAACACAATAGACATCATCAAAATACTGATCCAAGATTTCTTGTCCAATATTCGCAGGCTGTAAACAAGTGTCCAATGGTATGCCTCGTAATCGTTCCTCGTCTGTTTCTTCTTCAATGTCATTGTCAATACCATCTTCAACTTCATCCTTAACTTCCACTTTATGATCTTCATCTTCCACATCACCTGCCTCTTCTGACAATGAATTACTCCACTCTGTATCAATCTCAATATCACGATACCACTTATTGTTCTGCTTAAGATAAAGTAAGGCATTCTCCACATGTTCTTTATTGACAAACTCATACAGGTAATAGCCTTTATAAGCCAACTTTCTCTTTAGCTTAACACGAATCATCTGATCTTCACATTCAGGTCTTGGTAATGATTTCACAGTTTCTGTAACATTTGAGGGTACACATACCACTGGCCCACGTACACCATGTTGTCCACCTTTAGGCAATGCCATTAACTTCACAAATGGAGTATTGAATGCAATAAGATGCTCTTCTAATTTGTTTAACACGGCCAACTCTTCTGGAATATCTGTCAGATATAAATTATTAGAACAAGCTTCTGCCGGTATTTTATCATTCAATAATTTCCTGTCACATGTGTGACATATCCACAAAGAAGACCTGCTTGATTTTGATACAACACAATCAGCTGTTAATTATGTACATACTTCTCACAGATACAGTCACAACCCTTGTATTTGGAACGATTACATTTAATGACTTGCTTTTAAAACAAAAGTCTCATACACACAGCACAGACAAATTCAGGTCCATCTGATATTTCTTTCTTGAAATCACTCAGCACATTATTAATATGATGTTTGTTCACCTTTTTCTGCATTGCTCGACTGGTATTTTTCTTTGTAATATTCTGCCTGAAACTCGCATTACTCTTGTACTTCTTTTTATTGAATTCAATCACACTCTTCTGAAAATGTTCATTTTCATGATATTTAGATTTAGAAGCATCAATGAGTTTGTTCCTATAGCACACATCAACATGGTATTTGTTTTTATTCTTGACACTGTCAATTGTTGCTTTCTTGTAATCGGGATTGTTGCGGTATTTGAATTTGATGACATTGATAACTTTATTCTTGATATTTTCATCACTATTATATTTCATCTTAGTTGCATTCTTCACTTTCCCCCTGAATTCTTCATTTTCCTTGTATTTCATCTTACTGGCATTTGTCACTTCTTTCTTGAATTCCACATTATCCCTGTACTTTGGTTTGCTACTCTCAATTTTAGTCACTCTATGTTTATTACTTTCATGATATAATACTTTGCTAGCATGTTTCTTTGAGTCTATGGTTTGCTTTCTGTAAGTCTCGTCAGTTCTGTACTTTATCTTTTGGCGATTCTTACACTTTGCTTTCTTGGCCTCTCTAAACTCAACATCAGTGTTATATTTATCACATTTTCGCATTTTATGCTCATTATATTTCTTTCTCGCCAGTTCTCTCCTTTTCACTAGATTAACTCATTTCTTTCTCTTCACTTTGCAACGTTTTGGCAATTCTGTATTATATTTGCTGTCAATATCCTTAGGGTTTATAGTCTGCTTTGTACATTGATCACTTTCTGCAGTGTATTCATCACATACATCAGACCTCTCTGAACAATCTTCAAGTTCTTCATTACTATCAAACGTCTCTGGTGATAATTCATGGACTGATATAACAACATCATAATGCACTCTGTGTCTATGATTCAGATAAATGCCCATACCACTTGTCACAGAACTTCTCTCAACATCCTTTGCTGAAAAATGGTACCAACTGTGGGTTTCATCATATGTGTATATATCAGTACGAAGCATATGTGCCATTGCCATAATTTCAACCTCAGTAGCCCAAATACCAACATCAATCATTCTTTGTCTCATTACATAATCCTCCACATTAGAAAATCCTTCTCTTAGAAAACATCTCAACTTATCAGTATTCTTCAACAAATGATCAACACAAGCAATTCTCAATTGTACATGGTTACCTTCAGTCCCTGATACAGCACATGACACAGCTCTAAAGAAACAATTGCCATCACCTCTAACATGTGAAATACCATCAGGTTTGCCCATCGGTTCACAGTCTGTATACAAGGAATCTGATTTCAAATGTAATGTTTCAAAACCAAGTGTTTCACAAACAGCCTTCTTACATCCAAAGTTTAGTGGACAAAACTTCATAACACCAGGTCCAGATTCTGCAACTGTTTCAACATCATCACAATCACCAGTTGTACTTTTACTGCAGTTTTCTCTTCCATTACTACATGTACTTGTCATACTCAAACCAACTTCACTCTGACAATACTCTTCATTGACATTATCTACACCGTCCTTACATGTAATATCTTTAGCTATGCTGCTATATTCATCTCCTAGTACATTAGACAGTCCACCATCACTATAATCAATACACATTCCTGAGATGCTCTGATTGTCAATTTCCATTTCTTCATGTGTACATGTGCATATGACAGCCTCACCATCAACACAGATAGACATACCAGTTACTTCATACTGCTCAGTATTTGACAAATTCATAGATTGTGCTAACTTTGTACAATACCTGTATACACCTTGCCATGTTGTTGCACGCATTATGATACTTGATCCATTCTTAACCATACAGCCTTGAATACTTCTGGAATGTGAATCAAATACATAATATATTCCATCTTGAGCAATTACAGCAAATGTGTTTCCATGGAAGCTTATGAAACATGCATGATATTTCTGAAGAGCTTGTTCTAGTGCAGCATTCAATGATACCATGTTAAATTCCACCAAAAGACGAGCATTTTCATCAAATGTCCCAGATACAGATTCATGATACTTCATATTATAGTGCATGTCAAAAACATCTAATTCAGTTGGCAATTCATTAATCAACAAGTAATTATTGTTCATTGTTGTACTCTCTTGTAAGAAACCGTACAGTTCATTCCCAGTCATCAGAATTCTATCCATGTCACTACTCTTCCAGTTTTCATCTCTTTTTTCTTACTGTACATCATTGAGGCCAGACAATTGGCAACACACTGTTTTCCACTATTCAAACCAAATCTTCGATCACCTTGGTGAAAACTTCCTTGTGCAATAACTCTTCCATCTAGGGCCAATGGGTTAATTCTCTTAACGTTCGCACTGTTCTTCCTCAGATCCGTCTCATTTACATAACACACTCTACTTGTATTTGTTACTTTGTCATCACGTTTCAAACAATTCTTTGTACATTTTCCATTGCTAGTTCTTTCAGAGTCAATATCTTTACTGTTTGATACCTCGTCGTGACCGACCTCTTTATCATTCTGTAGTTTGCAAGATTGGGTGCCTGATTTACTCTTCTTACTTTCAATACCATCAACAAGAGGTAATCCTGATCTTTTTCTACTTCTTAATTCATACCGTCCATATTGTTTAGGCGTTACATTTGTCATCTTGACACCAGTTTCTTTCAATTCACATTTTTGTTTTTTTGCTTCTTTGTGCTGCTTCTTTATGCATCTCTTTCTTGATTTCAAACTTGTACTTACATTTTCCTGCATAGCAAACTTTTCCGTTGTCAAAAGTTGTGTTGTTGTCTTAATTCTTGTGTTCGTTTCATCAGAAACTGCCTGAAATGCATTACCATCTTCTGGAATACCAAAGTCATGAAACAAACAGTCTGAATAATTTGAAAAGCCACATTTGTGACAGATCCAGGTTAGAGTTGATTCAGCTAGACTCGCACAAATGTCTTCAGAAAATCCCATACAATCAATATGATACCATATACTGCATTTATCACACTGCACTTTTTGTTCTTGAAAGTTAATAACCTTATCACACATCCAACACATTTGGATTTTTTATTGCTCCTTGTCCAAACTTTTCACGTTGCAGTTCATGTGACCGTTTTCTTTGTCATCTTGTATCTTACCAGCCACTTTGTCATCTCTTACACTACCGCTCTCTTTTCCATCTCTTCTCCTACCATCATCTCTTCTGTTGGCATCCCCTTTGTCATTTCCCATCTTACTCTCCTTTGTGTCATCTTGTAACTTACAGCCGTCTTTCTTATCGCTCCTCTTACAATCCTCAACATCTTCTACCTTACAATCCTCTTTGTCTTTCTTATCATCCTCATCATCAGAACCTTTTTTATCATCTCCTTTCTTAACGTCCTCTCCGTCAGGTTTTAGCTTACCATCCTCTTTTTCATCTATCATGTAGACAACCTGTTTGTTATCTCTAATCTTACCTTCTTTGTTGCTGCTGATGTCACTTTCAAATTTGTCTTCGAACCTTTCTTCATGTGTGCCTTCATCTGCAGATTCATGTTTGGCCTCAGTACTTCTGTCAGCACATATCTTACATATCTCTTCATGTTCATAATCATTGTTGATATCTGCTTTGTATTCATTCTTTGGTTCAGACATTGGTTCAGACTTTGTTTCAGACTTTGGTTTAGACATTGGTTCAGACTTGTTGCATCTTTTCTAGTGTTCTTACTGCCTTAACGAGGTGCCAACCTCAAGTCAGGTGCATCTTTTCTTCGGTTCTTACTGCCTTGAGGAGGTGCCAACCTCAAGTCAGGTACATCTTTTGTTCTTTCCGTACTGCTTTGGGGAGATGCACAAAACCCCAAAGAAGCATAAGTAGGAGGTGAAATGTCACATGGAGGAAGGTAAACATGGGAAGACATGAAACGAGAGGGATGAGATGTAGAGGTGGATGAAGGGGTGGAATGAGACTCAACATTAACAGACAGGGGAGACATAAATCTGGCGTCCTCCTTCTGTTTAGCTCGTAAGCGACGCATCTTATCTCTCATCGCTTTGGTCCTAGCTTGGTAGCTCGGCATCTTCTGTTTAAAAAAAATAACATACCAATATTGTGAGCAAAAGTGAAATATAATTCAATGCACGCTGTGATAGGGTCCATGGTATTTTGTACACTCAAGGTAGCAAATGGCACCTAAGGCAAAGCCGTTCACCTCGGGTGCCATTTCCCCCTGTCGGTGTACCAAACATGGACCCCATCACAGCTTGCAACAAATGTTTTGTTATCCCATGGTAATAATAGGTTGCAGGATATGGAAACAAACATTATAAAGTGATTTATATCATATATCTTTATTAATTTATTATTGAACATTCCATTTTGTTGTTGAGTTGAACAAATTGAAACATTTTAAATTAATAAACCTAGTACCAGCATAATTACAACCTCATACCCAAGGCCATTTCTAATAATTGTACAAGGCGCTTGAAAAACCCAAGAGTGGGCCTCATCATGAGGTACACCACTCATGTTCCCCTGACCCATTTCTGTCCATCTTTCTAGCACATCACAAGATTAAAACCAACCAATAACATTCACAATCTATAACCATGGTATAACAAACAATTTTGCCACATGCTTGACTCCAACAATAATCTCCAATACGCAATATTTAACTTAAAGAAGGTGTTCACAGTGTTTTTCTTTACTGGCCAATCTCCTACAAAATAAACAAAAATTAAGACACATTGATGTCACTAAATCACTGCATAGAATCCTTTAGTAAACACAAACTAATTTGCAATTGACAAATTTGTTTAAAAAAATGTAAAGCAAATTTCTTTAAAAGGACACTCACACATTTCATACCAACGACTGCTCCAGCACACTTCATATTACATTCATTTTATTCTACATTCATTGATTTGGAACTAGTTTTCTTTGACCATTTTGTCCTTCATGATTACTTGTCCAACTGTACCAACAAATGTACACTACCCAGGGAAACTGTCGTTATTCTAACCAAGTTACTGCACACTTGCATGCTGGCCATCACATTGCAATCGATGACAGCGCTCTTTGTGATGTGACAGCCTGTGCACGCAAGTACAGAAACTACTCAGAATTTATAATTCCTTGAACAACCACAGGCCTGCCATGATCGATCATGACCAAAAACTTAAACAAATAATAGCAATAATAACGATTTAAAACAAAAAGAAAACACACTAGGGCCAAAGCGAGTTACTCTGATTGGTTGTTTTTGAATCATTGTAAAATTCCAGCCTAAAAAAATTATAATAACAAAAACCCTTCACTTTCAAAATAAATGAGAAAATTAGCCTTTGATTTGAAATTGTGCATGCATATTTCAATCACATTTCAAAAACTAAGCAATGATAAATAACGAAAGTGCCCCTTATCGGTTTTCAAAGCTTGGCTCATCCAACAAATATTTCAACAATTGGACACAACATATTTGTGCACATATCCTATTTATACAACATCAGCGTACTCATCAGCACAGTACGTAGTACTACCAAGTACAACGTACATACTAAGTATTAAATAGCAATTTGTTAGAACAGTATTAATAGTCAACGCCAATGGGAATAATTATGACACGATGGACTTGACATGGCTTAATGTAAATTAATGCTGGTTTACACCATACAAAAATACGACATTCAGAATGAATGCGTGAATTGAAAGTACATTATGATAGTAACACCCCTTAAAAAGATTCCTTCGATTGGTCTAGATAACGTCACATGATGTCTTATTTTTTACAAGAAAGCCGCGCGCAAACGCGATGCGCTATACACGCAGCAAACAAGGTACTACAACCGTAGCAACCAATGTACATGTACTATCTCATAGCAACAAATGTACTCTATCCGTAGCAACAACAGCTTCTTGGTACCTTGACATTTATTATGGTGTCATAAAACAAATATTGACTGCTTTTATTCATGCTATGAAAACTACGACTCCCTCGGTGACCGGTGCGGTTTATTTTTCCCTCAGCTGCACTTTGCGAAAACAGAACGCGCACAGGATCACCACGGGAGTCGTAGTTTTAACCATAGCACTCGAAGCAGTCAATAGTTGTGGACAAAAAGTTACAGTATACATCTCATGATCTAGACACATTTTCTGACTATTTTCTAACAAGGAGTAGAGCGCCCCAGTTACTGGATCTAGATCATGATTACCATACTATGGTGTCAACTGTCAGATAGACCCATTAACTGTACTCCTATTTATAATGTTCACATCTATTGTCGTACCAGTACTTACTACACTACAGTAAGTACTACTACTACAAGTGGGACTGCAAATATTAAAATTTCAAAAAGGAGTACAAAACAGCACCTTATTGGAAAGTTTGACATCTGCGGTCATACCTCTAGAGTACAACCGAAGATGTCAAAAGTGAAAATAAACGAGTAGGGCCTACAGTGCGCCCAGTTACTGATACTGGGTCTAAACTTAGACTAGACCCAGTGACTGGGGCGCTTTTGACATCTGCGGTCGTACAAGCGCCGCAGCGAGCTGTTCTATATTACCACACCAAACTTCAACTAGCCAGAAAGCAACGGGACAATGACATGGCCGGCCGGTGAGGCGGCACAGGTCAAATGTTCATAGTTGACTCGATACAACTGAGAGTTGGATCATGATGGTTATTTCTCAGATCGACTTAACAAAAATCGTAAGTGTGCAGCAAATAAGGCATAAATTGGGCCAATCCAAGATTGGACCAATTTATGGGGCTAGTACTATAAACTATACTTGTGTACTATTAAACTACCAATACCATCATAGCATCCACAGTATGCACTCACGTCACTAATTAAAAAACACTGCAGTGACACTAGTTAAAAAGTAAACACAACCAACCATACCCATCAAACCATGACTACACTCTTTACAGCAGTCCAAACTTTGCATGTAAACTGAACCGACACTCCTACCCGCTAGACTAGTCCTACTTTTTACTTTAGTACTAAAACTTACTATACTTACTATAGTATAGTAATTAGCACTAAACAACACAGTAAACACTTCAAAAAAACTGACCTAGCTAGCTTAGGTAGCTGGTGCAAACATCATAATTTATAATGTACAACTTCCACCGTGTCCACATGATGATTAATACAAAATAGTTTAGCCCACCTTGTTGGGCTGTACGTGTATGTAGACTGTCATGACTGTAGTGCTCTCTTTTAGTTTTAACATCAGTTCCATCATGTCCATGGTCTTATTTAATAATAACTGCGACTGATAAAAAAAAGACCGATGTTTAAAAAGAGCCATACCATGCATACCTACCTGCATACACTTAGAATTTCTACCTCCATGCTTACACTTACAGGCTTACAATCTGTTACGTTTATACAGCCCAACATTCAACAGAACAAGCCACAAAAACAACAAGGTGGGCTAAAAATAGTTCAACCCAATCCAATCCTACCTCCATCAGTCCATGGTTCAACTTCAACCATAGAGAAAGGACCATGGAGGTAGGCTATTTCCTACTCCTAGAACTGTGAATGAGGTTCGTTCCGCTATAGTAATGGAGACGATGGTAGCGGAACGTCATCATGTTCTAAGTTATAAGTTTTTAAGTAGTACAGACTACGATGGTAGGAGGCTATTCCTACCTCCATCCATGACAATCACAATGAGTATGACATCCATGATCATGATGATTCAACCCACAAAAGTACCATTATACACGAAGATTCGGAAGAGCATGTTTAAAAGTTAAAATTAATCAATAATAATAATCACTCTATAAGGCACCTTGTCAAAACTATCCCCGGGAATATTCAGGGATATCTGTCCCGGTCGTGGTTTTCTGGTCGGGATGAATTGTTATTTAGTTTCTCTCCCGGTCGGCTCTCTCCCGGTGCTGGACCACACTTTCCCGGAGTTTGTTTATACTCCCCTGCTGAGCTCTCTGCGGTTTGGCCCTGATAAGATCTCACACCCTCCAGGGCATGGCTTTTCAGCAACACAGAGCTTGAAATCTATCAACCACGATCTATAATTAACCTTTGCCAAAACAATATAATTATGTTCCAAACATCCATCTGTGCTGCTAGTTTTGGAATGGTAGGATGGTGTTTAGATAACTTGTATTACAATTGATCCCTTATTGTGAACAAACCCATCATGATTACAGTTGTTTGATTAGGCATCATCGTGGCACAATTATTACCCACGTCAAGGTTTTTTTTACCCTTCTTGGAAAAAATACATGGAAGAAGACTGCATGAAAAACCTACATATATAAACAGTAGACACATTCACTCATGAAAACAAATTAACACACACAGATTTTTGTTTAAACCACAATGTATTATATTTAAACTCATCACTCAGTTATATGTTAGGAGAATAAAAATGCATCTCCATTTATTTTATTTAAACAGCGACAGTAAATAAATATTTTCAGTTGGAAAGGTGAAGTTGTTTTTGTTGCTATAAAGGGGCGATGAATTTATGAGAGGGCAAGGCAAGGTATATTATCCATTTCATTTGTTCATCTTTCTCAAAACTCATCAAACAAAAACTAAAACCGAAAGTAGCGGAGCCTTTAAATGCTCATTGTTGTTATTAAATTTGTGGTTATTAGGTTCAATAAAACTAGAAAATAATGTCATTAAAATATAACTTCAAAGCCACCAAGATGATGTCCACAAATTCCAGGAAAAAAAGGCCCGCAGATAAAACTCAAAGTTAAAGTCCAAGTTAGTTAAGTTTTCCACTGTAACAATCAATAACACAAAAGTACAAAACAAAACAACTCTGCAAAATAATTAGGTGTTTTCATCACGCATATAGTTCTTTAACATTATTTTGAGAAGATTGTTTTCATGATGTCAAACAGAATTTACCAAAGTGCTAAATGATAACTGCATAAAACACGTATATTTTGTAGATCCCAGTCCATACCCCAGTGTTGGCTTTATCTGGTTGAGAAAACCACAAACAGGTGACCTCGCTCAGTGGTAACCGCAAACCAGGCTTCCAGTAGATAACGATCTAAGTGCTTACGGTCTAATCTTTAAAGAATGTAAACATACAGATCAGCTGTCAGCGAAGTGTCCCGGAATAATCCCGTTGTGAATTTGAAAGCTAAACTAATTGGAGCAGGAGGAAAAACGTCCCGGGGTTAGAATGTCCCTGTGTTTTCCCGGGGATAGTTTTTGACAAGGTGCCTAAACAAATATTAGGAAAATAACAATTCAAACAGCTCAATAAAAAATGAAATTTATCTATAATTGTTGATAACCATCTAAAAAATCTCCTACCGTTGTTGGAAATGTCAAATCTGGTTCCCAAGATGCTGATTGAAACGGCACAACACTGCGCTCAGCACCAGCTAGCTCCCTCAAAATCCCTCGTCACTGTTGACGCAACCTCGTTCCCAGTTCCCAGTGGTGTACGATCTCGCCGCACCATTTTCTTTTTCTTTCCCAGAATGCCTAGCAGTTTCTAAAAAGTTTTGAGTTGTAATTTTGTTTCAATAATAATTAACATATTATTTGTGTATTTTTTATTATAAAAGCTAAAACTAATTTTGTAGAAATTATAATGAGTATTTTTGTTGTTATTTGATTTTGTCATTAGATATAATTTAAAACAAAGATTTGATTTCAGAAAACAAATGTTTTTCGTTTGACGTGTTTTCTCGTTCCGATACGCGCGAGATTTGTCCCGAAACCGACTTGATGCCAGTTTCATGAAGCATATCCCTCCACTTCCAACGCTAAAATAGGACCAACTTAAAACCCTAAATTTATCGAAGTCTCCTCAAAAGTTGAAGCACAGAACCCCCAGGTTACGATAACTTGTCATAATTACACAATATTATTTATTACATCACCCCAAAAAAATATTACTCCAAAGTAATTGAATGCCTACAAATAATAATGAATTAGTTTGGTGCATGAATTTTTGCCTAAAGTGTATGTGAAGTGCCGATCCGCCAATCAGCGCCCGACGCGTACGACGCCGCCATCGCATCACGCACATGCTCACAAACTTTTGTAAAGTTAGTTGCAGAAAAAGCTTCTCAACAGAACATCAAGGTAAATATTTACTTACTATTATTATGCTTTTCCTCACAACTTATTTTTGAATAGTAATTAAATTGTCATGTAAAATATCAATGATAAAAACTACATGACCGAACCCCAAATGTAACTTATCATAATCATGTAGGCGGTGTACTTTCTATACAACTGAACTAACACAGTAACACTGACTGACTGTCACTCAACAAACAAAAGTAGGACTAGGTAGGAGCTGCCAACTCTCCCTCATTCTGTAGAAAGTTCCCTGAAAAATAAACCAATCTTTCCAAAATTTGACAATCTCCCTATTATGGAAACCTTTCCCTGTTTTATGTTAATTGTAATTCTACATATAATCTCCCTGATTGTTGTACACAATTTTCCTGATTGCAGGATGCAAAAGTTGGCATGTAGGCCCTAGCCTATATTATAGGGGAGAGTTGAGCCATTTTTTACATTTTGCACCAATCTGCAGAGATGAAATGTAGGATCCCCTAACTAAATGTTTTAAGTAAAGCTTTAGAGTGTTGACTTACTTAGTATAATATTATTATACTCGGACACATTACTGACAACATCAAAAGCAACTTGATTTTTTGCCACAGCTTAAAAGCTGGATTTATTCACATGCACCAAATTGTGAAATGTTCCCCTAAGGAGATTTAGTAGTAGGCAAGGAGCCGGATACCGGACACAGGGCAAACCGGCTAAACAGACACACTTCAACATTGCAAATACATTACAACATAAATTTTGAGGACTACCATCGTCCCAAAACACTTATGGACTACACGTCCAACCAAAACACAAATGGACTACCACGTCCAAAGGGCACCACGCCCTTCCAACATTTATATATGGACTACCACGTCCAAAGGGCACCACGCCCTTCCAACATTTATATATGGACTCATTTGTCCATACCCACAAAAAACACTGTATACCAACACAACAATACATGACACAGGTCACACCGGAACACCGGGACCCAGTTACAGGTCATCTACCGGACCTCCACAGTTGAACAACACAAACGCACCTTGCCTTGTTAGTACATAACAAACCATGTATCAACTTAGATTTGAACCTAACACTTGTAATTATTCCCCAAAGTGGAAGTCTGAGGGGATAAGACTGTAGCCCCAACGGAACCGACGGGCGCTACAAAAAGTAACTAAAGTACCTAGTGTTTAAAGTTAGAATTTGTCCCCATAAGTTGGAACGCACAACGTGAAATACATAGCCCCAACGGTACGGAAGGGCACTATGATTTTAATAACATAAAGTAAATAGTGTAATTTAATATGACATACGTTAATAAATATTTGCATTTTCCCAAGTTGGCACGAACAAGGGTACATGTAAAAGTAGCCCTTGGAATTACGATCAGGCACTATTGTTCATGAAATCCCAAAAACAATTGTTACTTAAGATTAATCTATTACCTGTACCTGCTAAAAGTTAACCTGCTGATATAATGCAGCTATAAAACCTGTGGTATTTTACGACATAACCTTAGATCTCCAACCAAATCTGTCATTTTTCGACAAAAAACGCCAAACGCGCAAAGCGCGCCCCAAGAAAAACGACAGCGCGCCCCAAGAAAAACGACAGTGCACACCAAGAAAACCCAACATAATGTTGGAATAGTGTAAACTGGGCCAATGACTACCAATTCCTCCACAAGTTTACATGAAATAATGCATAGCCATGTACGTATACTTTGTTCTCAACAACACAAAATTTTGCAACTGTCATCCTTGCAAACAAATATGACACCGGCCTCAGCGAAATGGATAGCCCCAAAACTCGCACATGATGATTTACTGAAAAAGTGACTGGGAACCTTCCATAATTACTTTTCCGTTGGCAATTACACCATAATTTGTAATCATGACTGATTTAATCAACCTGTCGAATGTCGTTTATTATGGATTATTACTGTTATTATTATGATTATTTATGTATATTTTCTCATATTTTAATTTTATATTTTTCACTTTCATTTTATTTATGTTTTTGTTTTTATTATTACTATCATGTATATATATTTCAATATATTATTATTATCCATATTTTATACATTATATATATTGATTTTTTTTTTTTTTTTTTTCCTTCTAGATTATTATTACTTTTTAAATTATTTTTTGTGATTGTTATCATTTCCATTATTTCAGTATTATCCATAAACCACTCAATAGTTGGGACCTTTACCATATAACGAATGTTAATTACTGTCATTACACATTGATGGTAATATTATCATTGCATGCATTGTATAGGTCAGTGCATCCATATTGACCTCACTAAATTTTGATTATTACTATTTTATTTATTTATATATACGAAAGCTAAGGCCATCTCCCCCACAAATTTACATATATATATATATATATATGTATACTTCTGTTACTGTTTTCTTTTAAGTTTATTAGCAATACTGCAACTCTTGTCACTGACCTCATGCTTAGATTTTAACAATCTTAAAGGCAAACCAATGATGAAGCAATGAAAACCCGAAGACACACACTCGCGGCGCACAGGATCGGCCAATGACAGGCTGTCAATGAACTCAAATGACGTCATGTGCACAGGTCTAGTGCCAAATTAATATAATCCGCATTATTAGTAACATTATTACCATCATAATTCTGTGGCTAACAAGAAATATATAATTGAATTATTATTTTCTTTTTATCATTTTTATTTATCTATTATTATTATTATTATTATTATTTTTATTACTATTATTATTATTATTTTTTTTATACTTTTTTTATGATTATTATTATTATTTTTTATTTTTTTATTTTATATTATTATTATTATCTATATATATTGTTTTTATATTATTTTAAATTATTATTATTTTATAGTTTTGTTTATTTCTTTATTAAGTATTATTAATAATATACAATACATACATGTATAATATTGTTTTCCTTATCTTTTTATACATTTTTTTTTTTTTTTTAAATAGGCCTACATATATATATCTACCTGTATATTATTATTATCATTATTATTAAATGAACACATATTTAATAATGTCGTGGCAAGAGTAATGCTTTATGTCAACATTTATTCAGAACACCGAAAAGTCAACACAATACACAAGTTTTATGACACTTTAATTTAAAACCTCTGAACGAAAAACCACCGATGTAACAGCTGAATGTTACCAATGGCTAACACGCAAGCATTGCACAGGTGCCCCCAGCGCAGCCACATCACTCGGCGGGTAAGGGAGAGCCTAGTCAAGTCTAGGGAGAGCCGCGCCGCCGAGCCCAACACACACTAATGATATTTTAGGTGACTTATCACTACCAATCAGCGGCGAGCGCGCGTAAACCAACTTGATGCTGAAACGGTATAATATTTCACGTACTGTACGTGTACATTATTAACCATACGCGGGGCCTGCCAGCCCCAGACACTTCTGGCAAGCTGCCAAAATATCAGCACCATGCAGCGCGCACACGCGGAAAAATCCAGAAACCACCACTACTACACAGCCCATCCCGCACATGGACTTTGAAATGACGCATGCACAATACAATACATACACACCACCAAGCAATAGCTCAAATCAAAAATTATAAGTATAAAGTTGCAGGCCCACGTTAACATCAGTTTCAAACAATGTACCCACCGCCCAACTGCTGCTATAGTATAAATTTGACGTTACACACTATCCAATAATTACTACCTCTAAATCATCAAAATCAATTTAAAGTGTTGACAATAGATAGATCAAGGGCAGCGATGTAAAAAATGTACGTAAACCAACCACTTCAAAGCAAAGATACAATACAAAAACATACAAACCGCGAACCTGTCCGCTCAAAAACGGGATATTTAACCGAAGCAAATGGCACCAAGAATGGACCGAACGAAGACTGAAATAAAACTCACCAGAGAGCGGGCACTCCACAGGATACTCAGCACAACCGTATTGCACCCGACCGTGGCTAGCCAATTTACAGCTACACGGGCCCTCAACAAATTTGACACGGGCCACCAAAAATACAACACACTGCTTTGTATGAACTATAAATGCTATGCGTCTGCGAAACTCTTCCGGCTAATTTATTAAGAAAAGTGTAAATATTATTTTACACTACACATTGTACCTGTTGTAGAAATTGCTTGCTGACCCTCCCAAACATATCAAATGGGTACATGGTACAGGACGTGTACTAATATGAAACTAGTAATTAGTTGATTGCTGAACGTCAATATTTTGTTTCTAAAATCATTATAGTCGACATCAAAAGTAGGACAGGAATATATGCAAAACAATGAAATCACCGATGCCCAGCTGCGCGGCCCAGTCCAATT
The DNA here is from genome assembly GCA_021014325.1 of Plazaster borealis. Classification (NCBI taxonomy): domain Eukaryota; kingdom Metazoa; phylum Echinodermata; class Asteroidea; order Forcipulatida; family Labidiasteridae; genus Plazaster; species Plazaster borealis. The sequence goes on from CM037461.1 coordinate 8,718,395, forward strand.
ATTATTATACAATGACTTAAGTGAAAACTGAAAGTGAAGATAGTACTGACCAAACTGTCCCGACCACTGCCGCCACTCACTCAACTCAGTCATCATAGTCCAATAAAATAATAATAGATGAAACGTTTACGGTCACCACTATTTAACAAACGGGGTCATAGTTACGACACTCCTCACTCCGGAGTCATGGCACTACAGTTCGGAGGCTAGGCACACTCTGACAATATACCGTATCGCCGTCGATGTTCGACTCAATGTTGCACTGTAGTGTTGTTGTTCGTTCTTCACCGAACCCAGCAGTTCATCTTCATCCATTGCCGGCTAAAGCCAAGGCACAACCCGCAACTCTCCACGTTGCTGACTGAAACCATGAAACGAAGTCACGTCAAGAAGCAAAAAACCATCGTTCAACGATTCTATGAATCTATGTCCGACATTGGCATGTCCACGAAAATGGGGAAGGCCGACGTAAGCCGCGACCTTGACGACCATCGATCTTGACGTAAAACTTGCTGTTGTACTTGTTGTAACTTGTTGTCGTCTAGCATAAAATGTACATGTACGTTGGTAGTGTCATAAACATGATAAAGTTGTGATCCCAGTTACTATAGTTAGAGAAGGTAAGTTGCAGCCGAAACGCAGCCGAAACAATGTATTAGTTATCTGATTATGGCCGGGTTTCATCTTGAACTCACTAGCTCAGATGTCACGAAATGTAAAATACTCCCGGTGGCTGCAGCGCGGTGAAAACGGTAGGTAGCATCCGTCATGTCCGTACATAGGCCTACACCATCAAGACCATACATAATGTTAACGGTAGTTAACTTTACATGTCACCTCCGTCCAAGTCCAATCCCAAAATCTAGCGGAAATGATCGGATATTACACTGCAGCCCTCACTGGGAAGAACATTCTGGCATCGAAATAATGACTAAACAAAATTGTAACTGCATGTTGACAAAACCAACGTTGAATAACTTTTATCCTGAACGTAAAACCCAAAAAAATTTAAGAGCAGAATTTCTTGAAAAGTTTCTGTAAGCATAAGCTGTGACAAAGTGACAATATTTGCTCCCGCCAAACTTTCAGCCACTCATTTGCAAGGCCAATTCTTATTGGTCAACCTCGCTAATCAAGCCAAAACAAACTTACATAAACCTTGCTCTCATTGGTTGTCCTGAATCCTTCACTACCTATATAAATTATACATAACTTCACAGTTAACACACTGAGAACTCTAACGCACACAACACGCAACACACGTATGTCCGCTGCACATTCGCTGTGTATGCACTAGGTTCTACTAACCCTGTGCTGCATGACAACTTTCGCGCATGCGCACTTCCGACTTTTACCGTTGTTTACCATTTGATTAACGTTACAGGATCAAAGACTTACCTTGTAATTTTCTCTTGAACACGAGTTTTCCCAATAAATCCACTATTATAACCATATAGATTGAACTTTGATTTATCAGTTTCAACAAATTTCCAAGCAACTACAATTCCTTAAACGGCGTTTATAGGCCGAATTTTGGACTGGTTTTTTACGTTGCAGTGACCATCGTTTAATGACGCGTCCAACGATACTATTTAAAACGATACTGGGCATATCACTTACATAGATTTATTATAGTTTGACGCCCCATAAACATCAAAAACAAATACATAAAGGGTTTTCAAACACAAATAAATTTAAGACAACATATTCCTGGTTACTTTTAATTATATTTTATGAGATTACAAACAAATAAACAAAAAGTCGATTCTTTTAACTTGATTTTAATCAAATAATCGATACAATACAAATTTGTCATAACATTGTAACAGAACCGTTTGCTCAATTCGGGATGTAGTCCCTCTAAAATACAATCTTTTCTTTGTTTTCATCAAGAAAGACTTTGAAAATTACAATTTAAAATTACTAGAAATTTACAAGACCTGTATAAATTAGTTAAGATACCTGTAGCCCTTATAAATAAAATGTTAAGTCTCCAAAGGTCAACACTAGAACAACATAGGAAATTCCTACAAAGATTATGCCGTACATGTGGAAAGAAAACGATGAAGGAAAGTGATGAGGCAAAGGGAAAGAAAGCCAAACTGGCAGCTGTGTACGAGGACAAAATCAAGAAAGTATTCAGAGTAGATGTACGTGATGATGATAATGTTAATGTGCACCCTCCGCATATCTGCCATGTATGCTACTCAAGACTGTTTCTGAGGAGAACGCAAGCTGCAGACCCACAGCCACTACTTTGGCAGCCTCATCCCCGAACTGGACAGTGTTCGATATGCAGTGACTGCAACAAACAATCCAAAGGTGGAAGGCCACCAAAGCCGAATCATCCAGGTCGTCCCAAGAGTCAACCCATCACCATTGACAGCCACTTTGAGCAACTTCATTCATCTATGAGCAATGCCTCAATTTTGAATACTGCTGATTTGAGCAAGTTTTCAGCTACCTGCTGTACATTTCTTTGTAAACTTTGTAACAAGTTATTACGCTTCCCTGTTGCTACACCATGTGAACATGTTTTCTGCACAGCTTGTATAAGGGCCATCTACACAAAGGAGAATAAAGTCAAGTGTCCTTGTCCCATTTGTGACTCACTCACCCACTACAAACAGATAGACAATGTAAGAGCTTACTTTTGGGAAACTTTTAACAAGAGTAGCTTGAAATGTAACTCTTGCAACAAAGTGCTGCCTCTGTCAGAAATAGAAGGCCACAAGTGCAACCTCATCCTCGACCTCTCCGTCAGCAGGGAGATAGATACATGATGCATTACAAGAACCACTCATCACAACCCCCCTATCTCAAACACTAGAGAAACTAGGCACGAGGATACTGAAATCAAAACTGGCACAATCATCAGACGGCATATCAGCAGCTTTCAAGACAGGAGGACAGGTAGGTATTTAACTAACAGAAAACTCAATATATTATGGAATATTTACATCTCTACAAGTAAAATAAGAACTAAGCTAAGCTAAATATTTACATTATTATATCAAAGTTATTTACATTCAATATTTACATCATGGATCCCCCTTTTTTTAGAGGGGCGGGGGTAGGTGAGTTAAGCGCAGTTCATACTTCCTGTGAATGTGGAGAGATTTTGATGTCATAAGTTCAGTGCAAATTATTCGGCCTATTAACTGCAAATATTTTGCTGTGAATCTAAAATTTTGACACAATTCCCTTTGCATTCGCAGAAGTATGAACTGGGTGAGATAAGATAATTAATCAAACTTAGTGGACAAACCGTAAAATGTTTAGGTCAGTACCCCCACTGAATTGCAACACAAATATGCCGACCAATTTTCATGATTTTTTTCCTTAGCATCTGGTAACAATATGCATTCCGAAACCACGGAGAACAAGTGAGGAGGCATCTTCATCAGCCAAAAGACGCAGGACACTTGTTCTGGAAAAGGCCCGAGATATAGTCAGTGGGGGCACTGTCCAAGTTCAGCTGGAGGACGAGATCAAACTTCAGAAGCAACACAAAGAGCTACAACAAGAGCTGAGCAGTCTGCACGTCAAGATTCCTCAGGGTGATCTCCTCTCACTCAAGGCACAGATGTGCATCAGCTGGAAAAAAAACAGAGAGTTGAAGAAGTTAGTGTTTAAATTTGTGAATGATTTTCATTTTCTGTATGGATAGTAAACTCCAAAAGACGTGTATTTTTACATATTGGCAGCACAATGCCAGAGTTCTAAGGCTAAAACAGCTGAACAGTTTCTTTTTAGAATTTCTTTATTGGTGTTCTGAGGAGGAAAACAATTAAAACAAAACATTAGTGAGACTGTCATCATAAAGTGAATAATAAAATATGCCTGAAGAAGTGGAACAATACGCGCAGCCTCAAAAATGGACAATTACAGGGGTGCCTTACTTTAACAAGCATCTCATTGCTATCTGTTAACATTTTTGTTTACAATGTATTTTTTATACATAAAGCTGGCTGAAACAGTATGGTATTCACACCGAATGTGAAGCGAAACTTCGCAATCAACAGAAAGAAATCATCAAAGACGACGCTGTTGCTGAGTACCTACCCTTCACGTTCCCAGATGATATAAATGGTGGGTTCACCATAAGGGAGGCGGCATGCGTCTCAGTCCGCTCGCTCTGTGATAAGGTGAAACAACAGTTGGAGGAGTATGATAAGTAAGGATTTGTTAATCCCCTTCCTTTTTTATTGTGAGACAAATTTGAAAAGACAACTACATCTATGATAATTTTTAGCTAACTACTGGTATTTATTTTTTATAATTTGTTTTTTAACCAACAGTGCTGGGAAATTGACGTGGCATGAAGGAGTGATCCCCAAGGACAAAGTCTGGATCAAGATTGGCGGGGATAAAGGTGGTGGAACCTTCAAGCAGATGATGCAAGTCGGCAATGTCAATCACCCAAATTCACTGGCAAACACTGTAATAGTGTGTGCTTTTGAGGCATCAGACACAATCAATAACCTCAACATTGGCCTTCTGAGGCACAAGCAGCAAGTGACAGAGCTCATGGAGTTAAATTGGAGGTAATGAGGCATTTTATTTGAAAACAAATAATTTTTCCAGCTTTCTTTGTCTAGGGGAAACAAAACATCAAGGTATTTTGTTAATTTGAATGTCTTATTTGGTGAAAATAATAACCCCTAGATGTATGTGTTTTGTTTGCTTTTTCCTTTATAGGGATCATACCTTCGAAGTATTCATGTTTGGTGATTATGAGTATCTTTGTCGCATGTATGGCATCAGTGGAGCATCAGGTAAAGTGACCTACACGTACAATAAAAGACAAACATTTAATCATTCATTTTTGAAACTGTCAACAACTCATTTTTAAAACACAAAAGATAACGCATACATTTGTTCTTTTGGCTATTTAGGTCGACACTGCTGCCTTTATTGCACAATCGCCAAGCAGGAGATGAAACTCCCACCACCAGTTAGAAGGCCTGTCCAGCTGAGGACTCTTCAAAATATGAAGGATGACCTAGACAAATTCATCGCCAATGGAGCGCAGCCAAAGAAGGCCATGAACTACAACAATGTCATCAGAGCACCTATGCTTCCCATACCCCTTACTCAGGTATTAACTAATTCCACACAAAACAAAGTACTTCAAAAAAACTTTTATTTATTATCAAAACACTCAATCATATGTTTTCACAATGTGTCAGATTTGCCCCCCAGGTCTTCACATCATTAGCCTTGGCCTCTTTTTGAAGCACTTCAATAGCCTGGAGGTTGCTTGCAGCGAGTTAGACATAAAGATTGCATCTACCTTAGCACGCAGCTCAAAACGTCAGGGGGAGGAGGAGCTCGGTCAGCACTGCCAAGACTACATCAAGTCCATCCGATCTGCAGTGGAGCTAGAAGAGCAAGCATCGGCCTGGCAACAGAATGCTGAGCATCTACAAGAACAGCTAACAGCTACATTGCTAGAAATCCCTGATGGCCATGACTTGGTGGAACTTCTGAATGATTCAATAAAAGAAAGCAATGACAAAAGTAACGAAATGGTATGAATTTATATTATTATAAATATAATAGACAAATTATGTGTGTTCCTCACCTGCCCCCTTGGCTCTTCTGCTGTCACATAATTTCTTTTTGATGTTGCAGAAGTCTCAAGCACAGAAGTTCAGGAAAAACACCCATCTGAAGCCTGGACAAGGTCCTTTGACTTGTGGATTGGACATTACCTTGCAACAGTTCAAGGTAGAGCGTCAAGTCTACCATAACAAGTCATTCATCGGAAACCATGTACATAAGTGTTGCAAGGTGTGTATACATGAAAAGTATTTACCACAACAATTATTTTCACCTGAAATAACATGTATGTGATAAACCATGCAGATATATTTCTTTCAACTTTTCGGATTTGTTGAATGGTATATTTCTACAGGCAGAAAACATCCAGAAGCTTACCAGTGCTGTTGTAACAACAACCAGACAAGTTTGTCCAACATCACCTCCAAGGATAAGAGAGGCAGAGCAGCTTGCTGAGAAGTACAGCACACTCTTCACTAAATTTGCTGACTGCCATAATCTGTACAATCTGTCAAGGAAAATGGATGATGATGACATTGAAAGACTAGGTAAGATGTTATAAGTAAATTTGTTTACTTCCAAATAGTTAAACTGTAAAGTTAAATAATTGTGAATTTTTTTAATTTATGCCCTCTTTCGTTTAATTTATTTTCAGACAAGAATATCAAGAACTACAGGGAATTCTTCAGAGATTCATTCTGTAATGAAAGTGTCCCTCCAAAAATGCATATGTTAGAGGAACATTGTGTCCCATGGATAAGGAGATGGCGAGTTGGTTTAGGTTTTCATGGTGAGCAAGGGGGAGAATCAGTTCATGCACGTCTCAACAGCATTCGGTCAAATATCAGAGGATTAACCGACGCAACAAGCATCCTAAAGTCAGCAGTTGAGACACATTGGATACAGACAAGTCCAGCTGCACGGAGGGACCATGTGTCTATCACGCCACAACTCAAATGAACTGCATAATGTAAACAATGCTTAGTAATTACCAGATCGTCTCATTGGGAAATCACCAACCGCCTTGGGAACAGACAATGCAACTTAAAAAAATAAAACGTTTACTCAAAAAGTGAAAAACATTGTAATTATAAACGTTGTTTTAACTATGCGGTTATCTGGTATGGTCCAAGTGCAATGGGCATGCATGATGACATTATTGTGTCACTATCACTATCAGATAATTCCATGGTGGCACGGACATAAAAGAAACGTTGACAATTGCCAATGTTGTTTGTTTATAGTTATAAGAAAAATATCAAAGTTTTGTTGTTGCATCCATCCCATATGTTCCCAAAAGCGCATACATCATCATGAAAGCAAGTTGGCAACTCAGTTTAGGCCTATGGTACTATGAGATGACACAAATAAGAACAATTTATGACGAGCATCATCAGTACAATACATGTACCTGCGGCATGAATATTTAGAGTCAGTATGTTCAAGGTTCTTGGTCCTATTGCCGAAGATTGTATAACTGCCTTGTACAGTGTGTATGTGCAAACAAAAAAGTGCACCTCCATATTGGCTATAATGCATTGGGGATTCAATGCATTGCATGTCATGAATGAAATTATATATGTGATCATGAGGAAAAAACAATAATCTCGTCCTCTATTCTTTCGATTTTGAAATCAATTTGTGAAACTGTGTTGTGTGTGCATTCATTATCATTCATAGATTTCTTTATTGTTGGTCACACGTAAACTATACTACTTTTTATTAATAAAAATTACCTTTCTGATGCGTTTCAAAGAGATCAATTCTCACCAAATTCTTCACCACCATTCATCGTCATAGAAAATCGCTCCATACTTCAGGCCCAGCATGCAACTCCCTGGTCCAAAACAATAACAAACTAACCCGGAAGCACATACGATCGAGAGGTCGCAGAGCACGGGCTGGCAGCGCGCGGGCTGGCACGCCAGTAGAGAGCAGTGGGGTCTCAACTAGCCTTAATTCAAGGCTGTTTAACATGGTGACATCAAGTAGCTACCCCTGGTGAACAGGAAAATTCTCAATATGAAGAAACCAGGTGATTGTAATGTGTTCCAAACCAAAAAACGGAACAGATCTTACGTATTTCATGCATTTTGCGTAATGTTAAGCCAGTTTTTCAACTTTTGCTAGTGGTTAGGGAAAAAATGTTGCCCCATTTGTAAGCTGTGGAAGTGTTTTTACAAAGTCTTAAATAAATACATATCACCCCAATACCTTTTGGAAAACTAATTTTTTTCATATAAGACACAAAATTCAAAAATCTGTTCCAAAAAGTTCAAATTTAAACCCAAATCGTCGCTATTTTTACGAGCGAATTATTAAAAACAAGACGATACATTTCTGAAGTAAATAACGGCTGGTTGTAAAGTCTAATCCTAAAGCTTTCGATTGATATGAATATTCATTAGGTTCGTCATCAGGTGAGGACGATGTCATTGGATGAAAAGCGAAGCAACCGATGACGCGACAATGTTTACGTGAGCAATCGGTTGGGATTTAAACACAATACTGCGCATGCGTCAGATCTCTGTGAAGCGCACGGACGTACGTGAACAGTGTCGAACCATTGGAGAAAACCTAGACTGGCAAATCAGTCTTACCATGACTCACGAGAGCTAACCCAGGAGCAAAACGGGTGTAAAGTGCCGAGTATAAAGAATTTGATCGTTTACTCGATAAAATGACATAATCATAATTGAACCAACTGCTATTGTTTATTCATGGGAGATGCTTGAAAAAAAATGGCAAAAGTGGCTCAACTCTCCCCGGACTATGGGTAAGTTGAGCCACCAGTGTGGGTAAGTTGAACCACCACAATAATCAACTTTGGAAATCAGAAAATAATTTTTGGAAATTGGTTTATCCATGGTAAAAGTGAAATGTATTCATAATTGTAATAATACTTTGATCCAATCTGGCATTTTAAAACTATTCCCAACAATTTTATTAATGAATTCTGAAAAACTATATTTTAGCATGGCTATGTCCTATGTTCAACTCTCCCCGTGCTCATTGGCTCAACTCTCCTATAAGAGAGCCATTTTGACATGTGACTTGATTTTGATTTATAACAATCGAATTAGATCCAATTAAAGTTACCATAATAAACAACAATATTTAGGCTATATATTAGACACGTTATCACTATATTCATTGCTAAACATGTAAGTAATAGAAAGGGTCTTATCTGGAGTTCCAAAATCACTTTTTAGTGGAATTTAGATGTTCTTTTCACTCCCACTTTGAGCACTTATCTCTCACACTCTCTGTTGTACCCAAAAAGAAAGTTTGGTTAGACACTACCAACACTAAAACAGAGGGCATATGGACTTGACCACTCTAAATGGGATAGTGGTGTTTTGGGGGGTGGGTCAACTCTCCGTAGTGGCTCAACTCTCCCACATCTCCCCTACAGTTCTGCAATTAAATCGTAAAACCATGCCAAGCCCTCTACTTACTACGTACTAGCTGCTAATACTACTACTAGTGCTAGTGCTAGCTCTAGTCATATATAGTGTCCTAGGGGCTAGCCCCATAAAATAATCCCAATCCACTTCATATCCTAATCCTTGGCCCCTGCAATAATAGTACACCAATACAATCCTATTTCTTTGACCAGTGTAATTATATTTTATTTTATTAATTATTATTTTTAATTTTGTAACCTCACCACACATGTCAGCTGGGGGAATTAAATGCTTTTCTATTCTAATTCTAGAGTGAATTTTTATTCAAATCTTACATTCAACTTAATAATTACTCTTTCTGAATGGATACACCACGCCTTCACATAATAAGTCATAATTACTAGGTTTGCAAAATTGCTTTTTAACGTTATCACTCAGGCCTGGATTTCATTTTTGAGAAGGCAAGGCCATTTTCATTTTGCAAAGGGCAGTTCCATTGGAAAATATTAATTTTAAAGTCTATGGGAACATTTTGAAGGGGCACCAAGGTCAAGACCAGGGGCAACAGAGATCGTGGCGTCCGTGTAATTCAAGGCCTGCGTTATTAATTATGTACCAGAATCCACGTCAATTTCGATAGGCATTCATATCAATCATGTCAATATCATTCAATAAGAAAATAAGAAAATAAGATTTTTCAATAATCACAAACTCAAACATCAGTTAGTTGTTTCTATTTACTTTGATCCAGACAACTTTTTTTTTTTTATTAAAAAAATGCACCTGTTACCCTAGTCAACCTCTATACCAACCCATCCTAACTACCTACAATGTTACATGTACTATGTGGGTTACTTGCACAATAAATATACAATTAACAGTTTACAAAAAATCTCTTCCAAACAAACACTTGTATTTTGAAATACCCCTTCTAAGAGGAAGGGGTTCTTGATTTTGTAACACTTATCAATCATTCAATGCTAGTAAAACATTCTTTATATGGCATACCGAAATGCTGCACAAAAATCTCCATTTGTCACCCAATATCAATAATTTATCAATATTCAGTATGCACAAAAAGGAGTTCAGTTGAAATATTTTACTATGCAAAAGTGCAGAATGAAATTACTGATTGCATAGATCACATTTATTTTCAACCTATACACCACAAAATTATCAACAAATTTAAACAAGTTATTCAATGTATTTACATACCCCCCCCCCCCCCATGTAAAGGCTCCTGTAAAAAAATAAAATAATAATCAGCTTTTTCTGGCACACCTCTATCAACTTCATGTATTGATTAGTTAGTTTTAATTACATCATGCACATCTTTCTTGGAGAATCAAAATAATTCAAGGTCATGGGTCACACATCCATAAAGAAATCTGTGTGATAAAGCCAGGTTCCCCAGCATCCTTAGCCTATAGACACGGTGGTTGGTATGAACCAAACAAAGAAGACACAACACTTTGTCCCACTTATAGAACAAAGGTTTATTGAAAAAAGTCTCAAAATTAAACCTTTAGACCAGTTTTCATCTAATTCCAAAAAACCCAAATGGTTATTCTTAATGGTGTCTTCCTGACTGATTTCAAGGAAAGGTATTAAACTAAAATCTCATCCTTAACCTCATAACGACCATGGGAGAAATGACACAATGTCTCTCTGCAACCCCATATCCCACATAACTTTCAATAGCATTATCTAATTAACATATTAAAGACTACTCAACTTTTTTTTTTCTTTTTCTTTTTTTTCTTTTTTTTTTTTTGATCCCGGGGATCCTCATTTATTGTTCACTGTCTCTTCTCGAAAATCAGTACAATCTTAATCTTATACACGACTTAGGTCTATATAAATTAAACGTCTATTTAGAAAGTAGGTTACCAGTCAGCCTTGACCTAAAATCAAAAAGGAGTCCCACTTCTGATAGAATTTAAACCCGTCACCGTTAGAGTGGAACATACATTTTTCCATCGAACAGTAGTTCCTCTTTTTAGAATTAAAAGTGATGGACATTTCCCATTCATTTTCATTTTGTACACATGGAATCTACAAATGAGTAGTATCAAGTTAACAATTTTGCTACTAGCATTGGTATTACCAAATAAAAACACTTCATTATCCATATTTATAGACATATTGGTCTCTTCCTTAATCCATGAAAATACAGAAGACCAAAAAGAAATTGTGTGGGTACACGAGCAGAAAATGTGGAAAAGTGTTTCCTCTTCGTTATTACAAAATGTACACAGATTACTGCCCGTCTTATTGATTTTAAACAGAAAGGAGTTAGTACCTAGGATCCGATGAATTAATCTAAACTGGAACCATCTTAACTTAGTATCTACAGTACATGAGTAGGGTATGTTAAAAATCAAAGACCATTTCGGAAAATCATATTCGGTGTTAAGTTTCGCGTTCCACTTGTAAATAAATTTCCTTTGCACATGTTTAGAGGAAACTGTACCCTGGTATATTCTTTGCGACCCCTTTTTATCCATTAACAAAATTTCAAAATTAAAAGGTATGAAAGGAAGATTAATATGCGTGTATTCTGACGTAATGTCCTGGAAGGAGGCCCTGATAGCTCTCAACACTCCGCAATATTCTAAAAAATTGGTGTTGGCGTTAAAAGTATTCTTAAAGGCGTTAAGTGTAAGAAAATTGCCGTTCTTGTCAATAAGATCCCGAATAAAATTAGCTCCTTTACTTTCCCAATGTCTATAATAAATACACCTCCCGCCAACCTTAATTTTGTCATTGAACCAAAGTGTATTCCTCAATATCTCTACTTTAGTAGTGGGCGTATGGACATGCGTGAATTTAGACCATGCCGTGAACACATTAAGCCAAAACATGTTATGTATTCTATGTGCACCCACGAGTTTAGAAGAACCACCTTCCAACAACGAAAGACGAGAAATATCACAAATGTATTTACATAGCGTATACCACTGTGAAGACACAGGAGCCTTTAGAATTCTACGTAACCAGGTGATTTTTAAGGCGTCCATATAGGCCCTGACTTCAACCATTCGCAACCCACCCCTACCATAATCTTGGAGCATTTGGTTCCTGGCCACACGATCGTGTCCCTTCCAAATGAATTTGAAAAACATATTGTTTAATTCTTTGATCGTGTTGCAGGGGGGGTCAGGAATAGCTAGCACAAGGTATGTAATCTTGGACAAAAGCAGGGATTTGACTACAGCAATTCTACCTAGTACAGTTAAGTGCCTCTTCGACCAGTTAAAGATTTGGTTATGTAAGGACAAAATAGTCCTGTTGTAGTTCAGCATGACCATAGAATCAAGATCGGTAGAGAACTCAATACCGAGAGTTTTGAAAGTATTCCCGGCATTTACCCAGTTAACGTTAATCTCTTCGCAAAGTTTCTCTGTACTGCCCTTCTTAGAACCAACCCAAATGGCGTTAGTTTTCTCATTGTTAACTTTCAATCCGGACATACTAGCAAATGTGTCCAAAATCTGAAAGGCCTCCTTCATTGAGTTCTTCGTCCCATTCAAAAACAACACAGTGTCATCTGCAAACTGAGATATTCGGAATTCCGTTCCCTCAACCTGAATTCCTTTAAGGACTTTGTTGTTACATACCAACATGGATAAAACTTCTGCACATAAAAGAAACAAATAGGGGCTCAGACCATCTCCTTGTCTACATCCTCTCCCAATTTGAAAAGATTCTGAAAGAAATCCATTAACTAAAACTGAGGAGAAGCCCTGGTTGTAAAGAACCCTTATCCATTTGTTGATGGAGGGACCAAAATTGAATTTCTCAAGAACTTTAAAAATAAAATCGTGCGAAATTGAGTCAAATGCTTTTTCAAAATCAATACACGTAAATAAGCCAGGAATGTTGTTAGACTCCGTGATATTCATCAAATCATACATCAATCTAATGTTTTCCCCAATAAAACGATCTGCCATGAAACCCTTCTGGCTTTCATTAATAATAAGCGGGAGACAAGATTTAATTCTCTCGGCAATAATAGCAGAAGCAATTTTGTATGAGGTGTTCACAAGCGAAATGGGACGCCAATTTTTCAAGAACTGACGAGGCTTATCCCCCTTAGGCAAGAGAGTAATTATCCCATATCTCTGAGTGACCGAAAGTTGCCCTGAGACATAAGCACCATTTAAAGAACGTAAAAGGAACCATGAGAGGTCAGAAGCAAAAAAATTATAAAATTCAAAACTGAAACCATCGGAGCCAGGGGACTTCCCCTTATTGGCCTTTTTTAACACATGCATCAACTCGTTATGGGATAGAGGCCCCTCAATGCCATTCCGTACATTATCGGAAAGGATAGTTTTATCTACAAAAATAGAATTAAGATCAATATTGTCGTTGACTCTCCTTGTGGAGTAAAGCTTCTGATAAAAACTCCTAGCTTCTTGTAAAATGTCGTTAGAGCTATAGAGGGTACAATTAGCATCATTAATAATACATTTCATAGATTTATTAACAAAGTTACGCTTCTCCATGTTTAAGAAATATTTAGAGGGTTTTTCTCCACCCTCCATCCAGCGAGTCTCAGATCTAATTAAAACACCATCCATTTTGACTTTACGGAGAGCAACAAGATCGGCCTGCCTAGCATTAAGAAGATCGGCTGAGTCAATATTGCCATTGGAGACTTCATCGGACAGAATGCTAATTTTTTTTTCGAGCATGACTTCTGTTTTCCTGGTTTCTTTGTTCTTCCAAGCTGAGTATGAAACCGTTTTCGATCTTATGTTCATCAATAACAATTCAAAGAAAACTTGGTCGTTAATAACAAAATGAATGTCCTTTGTATGCATGTTCCGCAAATTACAACGAAGATATGGAGTGGGGGCGTATTCTTCCACCAGCTCCCAAATACAACCCTTAACTGAATCAGTGTACACTTTATCAGACAGTAACGAATTATTGAACTTCCAATAACCTTTCCCACGTTTCATATCGTTGAAATCAAATTTAATATCGATCAAAGAGTGGTCAGTCCTGTACCCTGGTTTAATATCACTAGTAATAAGTTTAGAATTAAGTTCCGAGGAGATTAAAAAATAGTCCAGTCTGGATTGTTTCAAAGTCTGATGTTGTCGCCAAGTATATCTACGTAAATCTGGGTTGTGCACTCGCCACACATCCATTAGATCAAGATTATTACACATACTGAGAACTTTGTTTCTAGCCTGGGGATTATTCAAGGTAAGGTAATTTGCACAATCCAGAGATTCATTTAAAATCAAATTCCAATCACCACAAAGAATTGTATGAGTGTTATCCAGATCATTCAATTTTGTACAAATATCTTCGTAAAAACCAGGGTCATCATTGTTTGGTCCGTACAAGTTGACCAGGGATATGTTATATTCCCCAATACCCAGATCCAATATTAACAAATTACCATTGTCATCACTTTTGACTCCCTTAACTTTGTACTCAAAGGTATTATTAAAGAGAATAGCAACTCCCCTGGAATTACTCCTAAAGGAACTGAAGAAACACTCAAAACCCCATTCACATCGGACAAGATGTTCCATGTCCTTGTCAAAGTGAACGTCCTGTAAACATTAGACTGAATAATTTTGGCCAAGTTACCCATCCCTCGGCAATTCATCGAGGCTAACGAAAACTGACTTATTAACCATCACCAATTACACAGAATAAAATAAAGAATGTTCACTTCCATCTTGTAGGCTCGTTTGTTACGCGTGGCCTTAACATGTCTTTTGCATAGATGATTGAACGTACACAAGATCAATACATTAGGATTTATACAGTGTAACAAAAAAATTGATGAAAAGTTCGATAATATGTTGTCCCGGGTTTTTGCAAGCCCACCCTCCCCCAAAACCGTGCACCGTTTCATCTCCCGAGAAACAAACAGCACACAAGACCCTTCCCACGAGGAAAAAAAAACAAAAATTAAAAGAAGAAAAAAGGAACCACCACAAAAAAAACCCCCAAAACCACTGAACTTCACTCACTACGACCAGAACACCGTACACTGTCGAAAGGACAAGGTTGGCGTCCCACCGGACTCTCACAAAAAGAAGAAGGGAAAAAAAAATAAAATAGATTGAAAGTAGCAAGTTAAGTAGAAATGAAAACCTGAAACAAGAAGGGGGTAAGGGACGGAGTTCAGAAAGCCCAGGCCTCCAACGCGACGCTCTACCGCCAGCGAAGTATTGTATCCCTATAAGTCGGGAAAACCAGAAACAAATTCGAAAATAAGGTGGCGAGGGCTCCGCACTGCATTCCTTCCCCCAATAAAAATAACTCAGTAAAATGCATGTGGTAAACCATTAAATATGTGAAAGAAAAATACCGAAAGGTAATAATCAATTAAAATCGTACAGAACTCCGTTTCCAGTTCTCCATTTGCCGGCGGAGAATTTAAGTTTCGTGCCATTGTCATACAGGTTCTTGACTTCTTTTCTCCATCTTGACTTTTCTTGCCAGTCTTGAGCCGTCAGGTCGTCGACTATATAGAACGGCGACCCCTCCAACGATCTACGGCGTTCTTTCATTATGTTAATTTTGTCTTGGTAGGAGAGCATTTTCGCAAGGATGTGAGCTGGCTTACCATTCTTGTCTTTTCCATCACGATGTGCCCGTTCGATTTTCGGTGAAGCTTCCCAGCCGAACCTCGTTGACAAAATGTTGGCTACAATTTCTTGGCAGTTTTCACCTGGTGTTCGGGCAACTCCTACCACTCTGACGTTATTTCAGCGGGAAAATCTCTCCTGGCGGTTGATTCCTAGTGCCTGCTTTTCCAACTGGTCCCTCATGGCTAGGACCTCGGTCTTCAGGGAACTCACGCTTTCCTGCAGGTTTGCCTTTGCATTCTCTAGGTCGGCAATACGTTCGCTGTTGAACTCGATAGAAGCTGCAAGCCTGATCTCTAGCTGGTGTTGACCTTCCAGGAGTTTGGAGAGTGTCGACCTAACAAAGACTTCAAAGTCCGGGGATGTAGATTCATCATGTTGTGCACCAGACCGGTCGGCATCGTTGCTCGCGGGTGCCGTGCTCGGAGCCCCCGCACAGTCGGCCCGTTTGCCCCCTCGTAATTTGGGTGGCATGGTGCCTATTCGGGCTGATAGGTTTTGACAAAGGAGGCGGAGAGCCCAGTGGAGACACGTGTTGCTCTTACGGCGTCTTCATAGCAAGTAACTACTCAACTTTTACCACTGGTCACTTTGTAAACAATCTAAATTTGATAATTTCCATATCACCACAGCAGCTGGTTTAGAATGCATTGTACCCTTGAATTCAGATATTTATCTATAGAATAAGCAATTGGGAAACAAAATGTATCCCCAAAACACTTTCCTATACATCATACATGAATATACCAAACTCAAACTTACAATAAATACTTGATATCACATGACTTGTATCAATGCATTGAAAAAATTAACTTCTATTAACATGAATAGCTTTCAACCGTCTCATCACTTTCAATCATTTTATTATGAAACTTTGTTGTTGACATTTTTCAGGCAATTATTCATTAACCCTTTCAGCCCCAATGGCGACTTTAGTCGACTGTGCACTATACCCTGCTTGAGCCCCAATGGCGACTATAGTCGCCCAAGATAACACACAAAAAAGCACTCAAGCCTGAGCACAAAGGTCATTTGTTAAAAAGCTGTAGTTTTGTCCATGTTCACCTTCCATACCCAAGCTTACCACCATTGGAAAGAGAAAGATCGGATCTTTCCAATGGTGGTTGAATATAATAGGATTGCTATTGTGCAATCACTTCAAATTCGAGTGGAAAGATCCGAAATGACAAACACCTATGGAGCGCCATATGGTTGTGTGCAAAAAAATGGTTGGGTTTGCAAAACTCACTTGGGAAACAAAGACCAAGAACTTGGACAATTATTGGCTGATTTCCATGATTTTTAAATTATATGAAAGGAAATTCAATGAGTAAGAGAATTTTTATTACTTATTATGGTCTAAAATGAAATCTTCAAGGTAATAATAGAGTTTGTAAAATCGAACTTTGAACACAAGCTTCCTGTTGTGTGAGAAAGTGTGCTTCACGCTTGAGTGGTCAAACAACATGGGCCACAGCGGTTGTTTATGTCAAAAGAACTTGGGGCTGAAAGGGTTAACAATTCATACTTAAATGTTACGTTATGTTATTCTTAAAAAGAGGTTTGCAATAACTAAATTATTACACTCAAACACCTCATTCAAAGTTTTGAAAAAACATGGTGATTCTTCCTATCACAAACACAAACATGAACTATCTACTCCAACAGTGACCTTCAGTTCAATATCAAAGAATGAATTCCACTTAATAGGTAAAATTCTACTGTTCAGTAAATAGCAATCAAAACACTTTTCTATATTACTAAACAAAAATCATGTCTCAACTAAATTACAAGTAGGCCTATTTTAGCCAAACGACATACAATTTACAGAGGGCAACGATACGCTATGCCCCTCCTCACTCCCACATGCCCCCCTCCCCCCAAGAAAACAAAAAACACCAATGAAACAAAAACCTCAGTAACAAAAGTGACAATGAACATACCAACAAGAAAAGTTACTTATTATTATCTTGTCTCTGGATGCATTATCCACCTGTGTATTTGCCAGGATTTGGCCACAGGGGGTGGGGAGGGGGCATTGTTTTTTTACTGAGAGGACACTAACAATGTTCTTTGAGGCATCACAAATATCTGGACAATACCCTGAATACAAGCAATATACAAATTACACATTTACTTGGTTTCACAGGAAATTACTGCTTTTTGACTATACATTAGTATTACAATCAAGGCATTCGTTTTTAATTCATTGCTACTATAAAAGTAATGGTATTAATAAATTCACAAACTATAACTTCACAATTTAAATAGACCAACAAACTCCAATGAATCAAAGTTGATTGCATGATAAAAAAATTAAAAAACAAAGACTAAAAAAACACATGACATAGATTTGAATTTATATGATGATTAATGAGTGTCAAATCAAGATTGTAACTTAAAGGTAATTTAAGTCTTCTGATCCCCAGCCCACCCCCTTTATTTCATATCTTGAAATCCTGAACAATTACCCAACATTGTATTTCCTGTCTTCAAATGTCATCCATCAATGTGAAATGCCTCACCGATTTGACAACAAAGGGGACGAATTTGGTCGCACATGGGATCACCATCACAAACAAAATAGTAGAGCTTCTTCTCATTGGAGATAATGATCAACTTGCAGCAAAGATCGCCAGAGGAAACCATATTATCATTTTACAGCATGATGTCATCCAACAGCCAAACAAAAAAATTCTAAGGCTCAACCCCAAAACCAAGGTAACTTTCTAATTATTAATCAACATCTGTGATTTAGAAGCACCAATCTATATGACAAGTAAATTATATCTGTTTTCCACATCAAATCAGAATATACGGCTATTTCCCCATAATAAAGATTTTTTTGTTAACGAGCCAGGTACTGAACACACATCTCAACCACACACTAAGCCACATTTTCATATTTTTGCAATGCAACAGCCTAAAGTTCATTCTGTTAATTAAATAATGGTCACAGCAAGGACCATCTTGTAAACTGGCGAACCAAACATCACTGCTGTGCTACCTCTTCAACATTACCAAGGTTCAATTATAATTAACCCACACAGTTTCCTTTCCATCCTGCATTTCCTGTCTTGATCATCACAAAAACAGTATCATTTAAACATAAAACTAAATGAGCTGTAACTGTTATAAAAATATCAATATGATTTCAATTTAACTGAACATACTTTTTTCTTATTGCTCATGTTTGTACTGACAGGTATTTACATGTACTGAGTTTGACACAAATCTGGAAGTTGAGGCCTCTTTTTTCAACGCCCCATCTTCATCCATTGCGGATGCACACTTGATGTCACCAAATAAGCGTATCACTATCCAAGGACTGGCAACCTGTGTAAGTAAAAAACAATACCCACAATAATTACCCAATTCAACAATGGTTAACCATCAATTTATAACTGTATAAAACATTTAAACTGAATGGTTCGAACCATCACAATACCTATCAGCATTACAGTTAAACTAGTTCTTATTTTTGCAATTCAACACTTTGATTGCATGCAAAGTTCTCAAAAGTTTGGTCCTGATTGAATCAATTAACTGAAATATTTAACCATTACTTCTTTGTAATGAAAAACAATGATAGTCAATTACCACACTTCCATAAATGTCATCCACAAAATTCCCACAAAAAACAAATTTCTTGAATGAACATACAAATCTCTTCATTATTTTTTACACACCATAAAATATATTGTTACTATAACATCCAATTGAAAACAAAATGCATCCACCCAACAACGTTGTGTTTTTACTCATCTCCCAAACGTTGTTCCATATCAGAATTATGTGAAAAGGATAACCTCAATCATTTTTCTCTCCATAGACTGCAAAATAAAAATTATGAGCTCGTAGCACTTATAGTCACTTAAAAAAAACATAACAGCAACTTAGCCCCCCCCCCCCTCCGCTCAAAGGCAATTATTGTGCACACATTCATATAAATAACTTCAAGATGTACGCAATATCTCAACTGTAGTCTCTATGCAAATTAATTACACAAAAAGGAACTTTCACAAGACACCTCATTACATATTTCCAAATTAACGCCCCCCCCCAAAAAAGGGAACAAACCCCCCCCCCCAAAAAAAAACCCCCAACAAACAAGAAAAAACACCTTTTTTCAATGCAATCAGCCAAGGAGGTCAAAGTACAGGTAATAAAGCAAAATTTCATTATAAGCAATATAAAATATGCATTTCTCATACATAATAGCAATCGCTACAACCAAAACAAACAATATTACTACAGTAAATCTCACAAAAGAGAACTTCCACCATTTTACACACACATACAATAGTGTTTCACATAATGTCCTAGTATGATATGAACTTTATTGTACACCATTTTTACACAAATACAGTTTCAAAAATGTTGCAATGTACCAATCACAAATATAAAATCATTTCATTATAAACTGATAGGTCTCACCAGTGAAAGAAGGGGATACCTGGCGAAGAAAAGAAATACAGCTGAAGGATCCTCACACATCACAGAGTATTAGATGTAAACTGTGGGGTGAAGCAACAGACCTGGTGGTTAATGAAGGCACCATGATCAACATCACTAATCTTGAAGTAGCACAGTACCATAACATCATCAGTACCAACAGTACACCCCAGACAGCAATTACTGTAAGTATCAATAGAAAGAAATGTCCTACTATAAACAGTAAATATACCAAACAAATACAATTCATAGAAACACCACTTCATGCACTACGTCACGAAATGGTAAAAATCCTCTTTAAATTAACTTTATCCCTGTTGCAAAAATGTTAAAATATGTTTCATCTCCAACATTCAATGTACCATAAAAACATATGATATAATAACAAAAAATTCCCCTTCATTTCTATGACATTTATTTTAATATCAATTTGTATTATATTTCACCTTCCAAATACTTATATTTGCAATGCAAATGACAAACGCATTTCCAGTAATAAATATTTAATTACCAAAGTTCATCAGTCTTCCAGTTTTTTATTCAAGTTATCAACCCAAATGTGACACAGTATATCAAAATGAGGAATTTCCCCTTAGTTTGACTTTTTGAGTTGTACATACATTGTAGCCTAATGAGGAAATGTTGACTATTTAAATATTCCAAAATAATGATCAAGTTAATGAATGTAACAATGCAAATCCATGGTAAACATGCAACATGGACGCCTAATTTTCATGCTAACCTGTAAAATATGCTTATGCTTAACCTTAACAGAATTGTGTACTAAAGTTAGCACAACTATTTGCTTACTATTAAAGACACATGGACACCTTTGGTAATTGTCAAAGACCAGTCTTCTCACTTGGTGTATCTCAACATATGCACAAAATAACAAACCTGTGAAAATTTGAACTCAATTGGTCATCGAAGTTGCGAGATAATAATGGAAGAAAAAACACCCTTGTCACACGAAGTTGTGTACTTTCAGATGCGTGAGGTCTCGAAATGAATTCAAATATTTTACTTTTGTCTCAAAAACTACGTTACTTCAGAGGGAGTCGTTTCCTACAATGTTTTATACTATCAACAGCTCTCCATTGATCGTTACCAAGTAAGTTTTTATGCTAACACCTATTTTGAATAATTACCAATAGTGTCCAGTGCCTTTAATAAGCACCACTATGAAATTGACCCAAGCTCAACACTGTTATCACAAACAATGTTTTTTTATATCATATTTAATCAGAAACTTGAAGTTCCCGCTGAAAATAGACGATACACCATCAACCGCTTTGATTCTGAAAGGTAAGGCATTTAAACATTTTTTAATTTATTCACTCATTTGAAGGTTTTTTTTAACAGTCTTACTAGTCTTACTTGGCCATCCATAATTTGAGTTCCAATGCTCCGGATAACCAATAGCACATATAAGTGCCTATATTCATATCATCAGAGGTGCTAGTTTTCAGGAAATTACCCAAAGTCAAGCATTTTATTGTAAAATTGAGTTCACGCTTTTCCATGTACAATGAGGACTGCTTCTGCATGATTTAAGGCTGTGTCTTTCTGACAAAAACCTTACACAACTCCGTATACTCCTAGCTTTCAAATGTTTGAACACACTCAGATGACTGCTATTGACCAAACAAATAGTTATACTTTTGTGTCGCATGACTGCTACTCAGGCCCGTAACTACTAAAATAAAAAAATAAATTAAAAGTCCGCCCAAATAAAAAACATAAACAAGAAAAAGTCCGCCCGAAATAAAAAATAAATAATAATGCAGCGCAAAAATGGACCAAATGGCTTGAATTGAGCTTTTATTTCTAAAAACTCCCCCCCTGGGCCACTATCGCGCCGATGTACATTTTCGTTCATATTGGTGTCCCCCCCCCCCCCATCACACACAAACAAGTAATTATAAATCCTGGTTACGGGCCTGCTGCCATGCAGCTGCCTGATAATTAGATTTTCTAGCGAAGACACAACAGAGGATGAAATACAAGTCTTAGCTTTATAGGAATCTTTGTGGGCTGATGTTATAATAAAAGGTATTCCAAAAGATAAGATCAAGAAAACTGGGTTCAACCACAGTGTACAAAATGTCACATAAAGCTAACCACAACACCAGACAATAAACTAAGAATAACTAGACCTGAGTTTTTGTTAAAACAAAAACAAGATCTTCGTTCGGTAGACACGTCCAATTAGCGGAAACTTGTGGATGATAAGAAGAAAAAGAAGAAGTATTAAAACAAAAATTAACAATTAAACGGAAGTAAAGGTCACAGGGGGTCACACTTTGTGTAAGATTTAAGAAAAATACTCTAAGGTGTTTCACATTGTCCAAAGGTCTTGTGTGTAGCAATTATTGTTCTCAGTATATGATTTTTTAAAATATTAAACATTGATTTAATGTTATGACGTCATCATCCCGAAAACCTTTGCGGTTTCATCGACACACTAAGGTCTAATTACATATAGTTTAAAGTCGAAACCCTTTTTGGTTCGCGAGATATGATTTTTCCACACACAGTACATGCACATACCTGAACGGTGGTTAGCATCAATTCAAATCCGACAGTTAGAAATCATACCATGATCAAATGAATAATCTCTTGTTGTAAGTAAAAAAACCAACACCACTTGGCAAGTTTACGGATGAAACATATCAACATGATTGTAGACGAAATAAGGA
The DNA here is from genome assembly GCA_021014325.1 of Plazaster borealis. Taxonomy (NCBI): domain Eukaryota; kingdom Metazoa; phylum Echinodermata; class Asteroidea; order Forcipulatida; family Labidiasteridae; genus Plazaster; species Plazaster borealis. The sequence goes on from CM037461.1 coordinate 8,741,144, forward strand.
ATGCCCCCTCCTGTTGTTTAACGATGATTTTGAAATAAAGCTCCAGTTTAATCACCGTGCCGTGTCTGAAAGGAAAACTCAGCGGGCCTAGAACGCCTTTGGCAAGCATGGTCACGTCGATCAATGTCATGTTGGTCTCGGGGTTTGATGAGAAGCAAACAAATATTGTTCTTTTTTGGTTTAAGTTTTTGTCATTTATTTAAAGTCATACAAATCACTAAAGCACGTGGACATCTCAGTGAAACCTCCCCTCCTATTCCTTATTTTCCATTAAACCATCAGACGGGCAAAACGGAAATAAATTCACACTAAACTTTGAATAAGTTTGAGATTGTATGTTCGCGACAACGTGTTGTCAATACGTACAAGAATAAACAACGCAATGATGTGAACATGCAGAGACTCAATGCAGGTTTGATGAACTGAACTTTGGACTCCATGGGTCAATGGAGCACAACAGGCAGCACGCGCTACTGGATTTTAGTCAGTGCATCTTTTCATGTGGTTTTACTGCAGGCCAATAAATACGATTTTGACGGGAAGTTAAGGTCAAATTGGTAACATGTCTGTGAAAAAGTTTGTGAAGGCTGAATGGCATACAACCTGATGTAAAAATTTTGACTAAAGTATAAGTAGTTCTTGAGATATGAATGTAAAAAAAAAATCAACTTCCGGTTTGAACCGGAAGTCAAGGTCAAATGGGGTCATGTTCTGTGTAGCTTTTGTTGAACATTAACAGCACTTTCCGATGATGTATAGATTGTAAAATTTCAACATGGGGTTCATGAGTTATGATTTATTTCAAATATTAAACTTTGATTTAATGTAATTTGATACCTGATGACGTCATCATGACATCATCAACTTTGTGACGTGTTGATATTGAGTTTCAATTGTCTGTTGAGTTTCAATGTTCAATTCATTTTCAATCTTGAGTTATGCTGTAAATAATCCAGAAAAATGTTTTTTTGACGAAAAAAAACAAAGGCAAAGTTGGACCTTCCGGTGCGACCGGAAGTTAAGGTCATACGATTTTGGCGTAAACTTTTGAAATGTTGCCCCTGTCTTCATCTATCAGATGCTCAAATATAAACATCATAGCTTTAATATTTAATGAAATATCATGATTAGCATATAGTCACTTTTTAAACTTAAATGGCTTGTAATTTGATACCTGATGACGTCATCATAACGTCATTGCAACGGTTTCATCTCCTAATAAATATCTAACTATATGTGAAGTTTCAAGTTTATACAAGCTTGGGAAGTGTGCTTTTGTTAGCAGACAATCGCGGGGGATAAGAAGAAAAAGAAGAAGTATTAAAAATACCAATAAAAAAAACAAACAACTAGACACGATTGCATTTGTGCACAAATGCAGAGCTGTTTCGCGAATATAATTTTCAAATTACTGAAGTGAATATGAAAGTGTCTTTGTATTCAAAGCAGTTATGATGTATCAAGCCTGTTCTAAAAAGAATTTTGATTATAGCATGCTCCGTTAGCAATTTACAACTTAAAGGAGGAAAAATGAAAAAATCATAACAAATCATATGATGACGTCATCATGACGTCATTACAAGTTTACCAGGAACTTGCTATGACATATCAAGCCTGTTTAAAAAATAATTTAGATTAAAGCATGTTCCGTTAGCAATTTCTGTCTTAAAGGGGTAAAAAATGAAAAAATCATAACAAATCGTGTGATGACGTCATTATTACGTCATTTTAAAATTTACAGGAACTTACCAATATCTAACAACCTACCAAGTTCCAACATGATCGCACTTATACTTCGGGAGATATACAACTTCAAAAAGTGCACCTTTAATGCCGCGTCACGTGACCCCCGATGACGTCATTGATCTGAAACTTCACACATACGATGGCTGTCTGACGACCAACATATGTGTAAATTTTGAAGTAATTGCACAAAACTTCACCACACACATCTTCAAAAAGTCCATTTTGAAGAGTTTTCAACCTGCCGCTAGAGGGCGCTCTTGTGTATCGTGACGTCATCGGTATTTTTTTTTTATTGCCCACCCATGCCAGACACTAACATCGTTAAAAGCAAGTTCATAACTTTTGCCACTTTTGAATTACGAGGCACTTCCTGTTTCGACCGGAAGTAGAGGTCATGTGAGGTCACGCACACTGAATAAAATGAAGACCTATTTTCTCCGTAACCAATCCCGCAAACAGAAACCTACAGTCTCTTGTGGCTGATTTGATACGGATTTTCAAATATTTAAAATAGAAACCTTTCAGATGACGTCACGTAAAAGGTGATGACGTCATCATGACGAATTTCTTTTAGGACCTTCCTTGCACCAATACCTTTCATCCCTGAAAGTTTCATTGCAATTGCTCTTTAGGAACTATGCAAAAGGCCGCTTGGAACGATTGTGCGTTATCTCAATGGCTTTTTTTACTGAAACAGACAAATAAAAAAAACAATAATAACAAAAACTTTAACGAAAACAAGAGCTGTTTTGCTCCGCTAGCGAAACAGCTAAAAACAAGAGGTGTTCCGGGCTGTATGCCCGAACACCTAAAAAATACGGACATTTTTATACTGTAGCTAGTCGGACGTACTTGGTGGTCATGACAGCTTGATCACAGATAAGATTTGTTACAAGAAATCGAGGGGGGGGGGACCCTGGAAATGGAATGTATGGTCTGCGTGATCAGAGGATTAAGCAGGTGTAGGACTATGCCCTGGGGTATTGGTGAGATTTATGCGGGAACAGTGGCTAACTAATTATTATTTTGGAGATGTGGAATAATAAAGCCATAATCTTGGCTTACACTATGTCAATGAATGCATAAACAACAACAAACTTGTAATCAACTCATGATATCGCTTTTAGCACACTCAACATCCAAATTATAAAGTATTGAAGTCCTAAATTTCTGATCAACCTTCCCCTATGCACAATAATGTATTTATATAAAAACATAAATCAGTACATAAATCAGAACATTACACTTCCCAGCTCAAAAATGCACCGCACCTCTGTATAGGCCTACTTACTATAGTATTGCCTCCATGCAACATCCAATTTTCCAGATAAATTGTACCTAAAATCTTCTATTTCCATTATTCACTTTTATACTATAAACTATAACATAATATACATATTTTTTTCTTATTACAGCGACCCTCCACAGATCATAACCAAGGACGACCTCACTCTGAACTTAACCATCCGCCAGCTTGAGCAACTAGCCCCAAGGCAGCAACTAAATGAACTCCAGGGCGCTCTACCAATAACAATTGATCTGGTAGTCGACCTCAGCACCCTTACAGTAATTGACATAACACCGTAAGTACTCAACTTGAAAAGATCTTTATAAGTATATTTAATCTTATGTCCACAACTTTGTCCACCAATTATAATACTTCCAATTTTGCTCGAAATTTTACACATAAAAACACAAATACCAATTTCTTATACGAAAAAGAGAAATCGGTTTTACTTTTTTTATTTTGATTTTATTTTAATTCATTTTTCATAAATTGCTCTGCCTGAATTTTACCCATGGTTTTGCCAAAATTGCAGACAATTAACAGTTACCCCCTTCCCCTGGGTTGACACCTATGATTACACGCCAACGTAAACATTAGTATTAACGTAAACAGACACAAGATGTGCATATATCTCTCACTTCATGCAAGTAAAAGAAGCAAACAAACAACTTCAAATATCTGTAACATGGTTTATTTCCTGGGTTTTCCTTACTAACTGTTGCAAAACGCCTGACAGAAAGTACCAGAGAGACAAGAATTTCATTAAAACAACAACTCTGCTTTATTAGCTCTTCAACACGTCTTGTCACTACAAGCTCAAATCCAACTCTGTCCTTCTCAACGACTGCACAAAAGGTCACAAATCGATCTATTTTTAGAACGACGCTAACTTTATATAAAATCCATTCAACAACTTCCGGAGTATCAATTCACATGTATGGAAAGTCCCGGCGGCTGTCTGGAAAGTTCCGGCGGCTGTCTGGAAAGTTCCGGCGGCGAAACACAACGTCACATTATCCTCCTCTTAAATAGGCATATACTCCTGAATATGGTGTAAACAACAATTTTTTTTTTTTTTTTTTCATCAACACCCCCTTGTGTCCACGAGGAACGTCGATCTATTCAGGAATAGGTCCCCAAACTGGTTACCAACTCCACAATGATCCACAATCCACGAGGACACCCCACAGCAACCCAAAAACACAAACAGTTTACAACAAAAATGTCACAGTTCTTAGTTTACTGAAAGTCATCCTCTGGTGTGTCATGGCTGACACCTGCACGTTGCCACGTCCGCCACAGGGGATCTCCCGGCTCTCGAATTCCGAGGGACTCCGTTTCTCTGATGGTACGGATCCCCGCTAGGGTATCTTCAATTGTCTCCGTCATTCGAGTTTGAAACTCCTCTGTCATTAAGACAGCCTCTGTTTGAATGCCCATGTCAGTAGTGGTAGGCCGGCGGAGCTCCGGCGGAGGATTGGATCGGACAAGTCCCGCAGTATGAATGGTGCGAGCGTTGTATCACTGTCCGTTCGAGTAGATCTTCATTCCACTGTGGTTGTCAATGGTGGGCCCATTGGCCCAAGGGTGTTCGTCTGCAGCAGCAGTGGGTGTACGTTGTCCGGCCCCGTGCCCTGAACTTCGCTGGTGGCGGAGGAGGTACTCTTTCCGCCGGTAGTTGTTTTGACAATCCCCACATGGATATCTTGGGGGTTCGTGAGCCGACTGTTCATGACGTCTCCTCCCGGAAGCAGAGGCATGCTGCCCTCCACACACCCTGCAACAAAACCCATTCCCTTGATCCATTTTGACGTGTTGATTCGTTGCCGTCTTATGTGTCACTGAGGCAATCCCTTCAATACAATCACGTTCACGTTCACATTCGCTTGCAATTACCTGCTGAATGAAGCGTGCAGGCTTCCGGACCGCTCTGCCACATCTAGTCTGTGTAGGAGTTTGGGGTTTGGAGTCGTTCGCACCGGCGGGTTCGTCCGCCCCGGCGGGTTCGTCCGCACCGGCGGACTCTCCCGCACCGGCGGACTCTCCTGCACCAGTGGACTCTCCCGCACCGGCGGATTCTCCCGCACCGGCGGATTCTCCCGCACCGGCCGAGTAATCTGCACTGAAGGAGTCTTCAGCCACTTCAACAGTCTCGCTATGAAAAAGAGCAGTCCTGCGAAATCCACAGTCTTCGCTTGTTACTCCCACACATGGCTTTAATCTGTCCGCATGAACCACTTGGGGCTTTGCACGAGGATTTCTTCTTATGCGATACACAACATCTGAAAGCCTAGAAATGATAACGTAGGGCCCAGTCCAAGTCAGGCTTAATTTCGGCGATCTCCCCTTCTTTCTGGCTTTGTTGTGCAGCCACACTACTGCCCCTTCATCATAAAGTTGTCTTTTTACGTCTCGATCGTAATGTTTCTTCTGTCGCCGCATCTGTGTCCCTACAGTCTCCCTGGCAACTCCATGAGCGAGTCTCAGACGATCTTGCAACTTCTGGACGTAAGAAGTGTTCACATCGGTCTCTTCCGGGACTCCAGTCCCAATAAGGAGGTCTACTGGCATTGATACCTCACGACCCAACATCATTGCATTAGGGGTCTCTTTGGTTGTTTCATGTTCGGAAGACCTGTAAGCCATCATGAGTAATGCTAAGTGTTCGTCCCAATCTGTTTGTGCCTGATCCACCCAGACACTGAGCATGTTTTCAATGGTTCGGTTGAATCGTTCAATCATTCCGTCCGATCTGGGATGGTAGGATGTGGTCCGCGTTTTGGTGATCCCCAATATTGAACACATTTCCCCGAAGACTGACGACTCAAACTCGCGTCCCTGGTCCGAGTGGAGTTCGAGGGGAACTCCAAACCTTGCTACCAATTCTTCCACGAGCTTAGTTGCGATAGTGGGTGCACGGTGATCCGGGACTGGGTAACATTCTGTCCATCTGGTGAAGTAGTCCCCAACGACCATGACAAATCTATTCCCTCGACTAGTGACAGGAAGTGGTCCCATTATATCCACTGCAACTCTTTCCATGGGCGCACCAACTTGATAATGGACCATCTCCGCACGCTTAGCCTTCCTTGGGGACTTCCTTTGCTGGCACTTTGACACTTCTCCACCCACCGTCGGGAATACTCCCTCATGGACTGCCAATAGAAACTGCTGCGGCATAACTTTGAGAATGTCTTTGTAACTCCCAGATGTCCTGCCGTCCTCTGGTCGTGAAATTGCTTCAGGACAGCTGGCTGTATCTCCGGTGGAGTAATCACTCTAAGCCGCGCCTGTTCTGTGGGTTTCTCTGGTTCCCATCTAAGATAGAGGACGCCTTGTTTTAACACAAGTTGCTCCCAGCGGGACCACCAGAACTTGATCCCTTTGCTTTTACTAGATACTTCCATGTCGGTCGTCCGGTGCTATTCTTCATCCAAGATATTACCTCAGCAAGATCACTGTCGTTGCTCTGTGCATTTGCTATTCGCCCGACGCTCAGTTCATCGGCACCGGCGGACCTGTCCGCACCGGCGGACTTGTCTTCATCAGCAATATTGTCTGTATGGTCAGGAAACTCTGGTTGATGGATTGACTGGACTGATTCATTCTGTCCATTATATTGAAGTGTTGCCGAATCGATTTCAGCACCATTGCGAATTTCATCCTCCTCAACTGTGTGGTTACACTCAGGAAAGCACCTCCTGGACAAAGCGTCAGCGTTACCATGTTTGCTGCCTGGGCGATGTTCAATGGTAAAATTGTAAATGGCAAGTTTCTGTATCCACCTGGCAAGTTGCCCCTGAGGCTCTCGCACTCCATACAACCACTTCAACGGTCTATGATCTGTCCTAACGCGAAAATTTGTCCCATACAAGTAGTGGTGATACTTCCTGATGAAGAAGACCAGAGCCAAAAGCTCACGCCCTGTGACACAATAGTTCCTCTCACTTTTAGTCAGCGTCCTACTCCCATAGGCTAGTACCCTTTCCTCTCCATCCTGTATCTGTGAGAGGACGGCTCCGATTGCAAACCCACTGGCATCTGTGTTAATAATGAAGTCGGCTCTTTCAGAAGGATAGGCTAGTACGGGTGACGAAGTGAGACACGTTTTCAGGGTCTCAAAGGCTGCCTGACATTCAGCAGTCCATTTTGGTTCTCTCCGCTGCTCCGTGAACTGATGCAGTGGTCTGGCAATCCGAGCAAAATCTTTGATGAAGCGTCTGTAGTAGGAAACTAGACCAAGGAAACTTCGCATTTCTGTCTTTGTCATCGGTTGAGACCAACTCTGAACAGCTTGCACTTTGTCGGGATCTGTTGAAACTCCCTCAGGTGATACAACATGACCAAGGAAAGCTACCCTCCGTTGAAATAACTTACACTTGCTCGGTTTTAGCTTGAGATTTGCTTCCTGTAGTCTTTGCAGAACTGAGCTCAATCTCTGCATGTGGTGTCGGATTGATGGTCCAAACACGATGACGACATCAAGATATAATACTGCAACTTGCCACTGCAAGCCCTCGAGCACACGCTCCATTAATCGCTCGAAGGTTGAGGGTGCATTGCACAATCCAAAGGGCATTGTAACAAATTGATAGAGTCCCCCACTACCTGTGCTGAACGCTGTTTTTGGCCTGTCTTCCTCCGCCATTGCCACTTGCCAGTAACCTGAAGCTAAGTCCAAGGTAGAGAAATATTGTGAGCCGGCCAATGAGTCCAAATTATCTTCAATCCTCGGTAAGGGATGGGCATCTTTCTGGGTCACGTCGTTCAACTTCCTATAGTCAATGCAAACTCTAGTTGTTCCATCCTTTTTTTTTACAAGGACGATTGGGGAACACCAGGGGCTTTTCGACCGTTCAATAATCCCGTGTGAGAGCATCTTCTCAACCTCTCTGTCTGCTACTCCTCGCTGGCTAAGAGGCACTCTCCTGGGTCTCTGACGAATGGGTGGAGCACTTCCTGTTACAATGCGATGCTTCGTGGCGGTTGTTCTGCCAATGTCACCATCTCCCTTGGAGAAGGTGTCACCAAACCTACGAAGCATCGATGCAAGTTCTCCCTGTTCAATACTTGTCAATTCCTCACAACTTATGTTAAAAAGTCCATGCAGGTGCTCGGGCACTTCGAAGGTATCCACAGGACCACTCGTCTCTTCGGGCTGCGTGGTTTTTAATGCTCCGTTCTGTAGCTTTTCACTCGATACAGCAACGCTGTCCACAGGCTCGAGAATGGCGGCGTCTGTGCCTTTCCACAACTGTCGGGGCTCTGTAGATAAATTCATGAGCCTCACCGGTACCCGGGAACCTTGAGTACTAACAAGGGTGCTTGCTACAACAACGTCACGATCTTTGGTAATACTCGCTCTGTTCTGTATGACTCCCCAACTTGGCAAAAAAATCCGCGGGCTGATTTACCACTTCGCAACTGAGCAAAACTTCTGTGAGGGGAAAAATAATCACATTGTCCGTAATTCTGACGCGGCAGATGGACGGTTCAAGTGAGCATGATTGCATGGGGATTTTGTATTGTCCAACCTTCAAGCACAGATCATCCCACTCCAGTTGGCATTTATGTTTCTTCATAAAATCCAGTCCCAGTACAGCATCGTCGTCTATCTCTGCAACCCATATCATGTGGTCAATGTCACACCCTCCAAGCTTCACTGTCATCCTAGCTCTACCGACAACACGCAAATCACTGCCGTCGGCTAAATGAAATTTTCTGTCGGGCACTTGAAGGGTCGGCTTATTCTGTCTGGCTACCGTATCAAAATATCGCTTTGAGGCAAAAGTCTGTGTGGCTCCCGTGTCCACAAGAAAACTTACTCTTTGATCCAGCAGCTTGCCCCGAACGTATAACCCTGCTCCTTTGGAATTGGTTGTATCTGTGTCAACTCCTTGAAGTGATGCTGTGGGTAGGTTTGTCCTGAGGGCACTCTGGCCAAGGGGCTCCCTTTGCACCAACGGATCAGTCTGCACCGGAAGATCAACCCGCACTGGCGGATCAACCCGCACCGGCGGATCAATCCGCACCGGCGGATCAACCCGCACCGGCGGATCAATCCGCACCGGCGGATCAATCCGCACCGGCGGATCAATCCGCACCGGCGGATCAATCCGCACCGGCGGATCAACCCGCACCGGCGGATCAACCCGCACCGGCGGATCACTCCGCACCGGCGGATCAACCTGCACAGGCGGATCAGTCCGCACCGGCGGATCAACCCGCACCGGCGGATCAATCCACACCGGCGGATCAACCCGCACCGGCGGATCAATCCACACCAGCGGATCAACCCGCACTGCCGGGCGAACCCATTGGAGCCTTTTATTAACTCCAGCTGAACTCCGGCTCTCCAGTCCAGCTGCTTCTAGTTTAACTCTTGCGGCCTACCTTTACCCGCAGGGCAAGCCGCTCGAAAGTGATCAGTACTACCACAGTTCCAGCAACCGGGCTTCCAGTCTTTTGATCTGTCATTGGGGCGACGGCTTAGCGCTGCCAAAACTTCACGGAGCAGTTGATCTGTTTCAAGTGTGCCAGTGGAACTTACAAATTTACCAGAATCTTCCTCTTTTTCTCTGACAGCCCTGGAACGGCCAATTACCTTCTCTGCCTTCATCCATGCCTCAGCTTCTGACACCATCTCAACTGCCTCGTCCAGGGTATTTGGTTTGCCCTGGAAAAGTGCCCGTTTAAGCTCCAAATCGTCGAGGGCATTTTTAAACTGTTCGATTGCGAAATCCTCTTGAAATGCTAAGCCACTGTCTGGATATGCTCTACGGACGAGTGTCCTTATGGCCTGTCCAAGTTCAGCCACGCTCTCACTCGCACGCCTTTTTCTGTTGGTCAGTTCAGCTGTGGCGGACGCGTTGTTTTTCGGAGCCAAAACGATGTTCTAGGGCCTTTACAATGTCCTTGTAATTTGACTGCTGACACGCTGTCAAAGAACACGCTACCTCCAGCGCCTGGCCCTTGAGTGCGATGAGCAAGAAGTCTGCCTGCTCTGTTTCGGCCCAAGCATTCACCCTTGCGACCCTGTTGAAGTGGGTGAGGTAATCTTCCAAGCAAGAGCCACCGTCGAACTCTTGAGCCTTCACCCTCGAGGCAGCGACTGAGCCATGTCCCCCAGTTGCAAGACGCTGAGTCACGCGAACAACAGGTGTACCACTATCAGTGGTTCCCCTATGTTTCTCGGTATCTGCGTCCACGCAACGGGGCCCAACTGCTCTTTGCACCACGGGGGCGAGGGACGGGGTTTCGCGGAGCTGTCTCGGCATGTCGGCTGACCCTGTGCTTTTCGATTCCCACTGTGTTTTAACATCGCTGAGAAGGCTATCGAGTCGGGACTGCCGTTTCTTAGTATGGCTCCTCTTGATCGGCGTGGAAAGAACCGCCGTGCTAGCAGTGCAGTCCTGAACCCTCCTATGTCGTTTCCTCTCCTGACGAGCTGAAAGACGTAACTGATCTATGTCTTGCGAGATCTCATCAATAGCGTCCTCGATCTCAGTCATCGTCATGTAGCTCGCCATTTTCTTTCTTAATTTGATTGCTTAGTTTCTCTGACGAAATAATCCCGCAGCTGCCACCATTGTAACGTGGTTTATTTCCTGGGTTTTCCTTACTAACTGTTGCAAAACGCCTGACAGAAAGTACCAGAGAGACAAGAATTTCATTAAAACAACAACTCTGCTTTATTAGCTCTTCAACACGTCTTGTCACTCCAAGCTCAAATCCAACTCTGTCCTTCTCAACAACTGCACAAAAGGTCACAAATCGATCTATTTTTAGAACGACGCTAACTTTATATAAAATCCATTCAACAACTTCCGGAGTATCAATTCACATGTCTGGAAAGTCCCGGCGGCTGTCTGGAAAGTTCCGGCGGCTGTCTGGAAAGTTCCGGCGGCGAAACACAACGTCACATATCTGACCCTACTGCATTTCCATTATTTAGTTATGTATGATGAATGTATGAATTGCTGAACATACATCTTTTTCTTATTTCGAAACACTTTCAGATACAAGAAAATTAGTATCAATTCTAGCTATCTCAATTCTCAACATGAACCCATAATATCGAAGATAAACTATCCTTCTAGCAACAAGTACTATGCTAGATTGCAACGGTTACACACCTATGTTTCGACACCCCTGGTGTATTTTCCTTTTCCTAACCATAACCCTAGCACAGAAATCACGAGGGGGTTGTCGAAATATAAGGGTGTCGCAATATACAGCAGTCGCCGATTGCAACACCAAAATAACCCCATTACCAGACCAAGCCCAGTCTATTGTATACTTTGGGGTTATTAGCGCTTTTCGCCTATCCGTTGCAACTTCTGATAGATAACAAGAGATCAGTTGCATTGTTGACATTACTGTGTCCTTCGGCCTTATGGGCACTAGGATTGCCCAGTGAAGAGATTGACTAATCAACATTCACTTCTCCCAAGGACCGCCCACTTCAAACCATCGTTGGTTACTGGGTCCGTGTGTATACATGTACAGTGTACTGCTCTATACATGTACATGTACATTCCATGCCATAGTGTTGATCCAAGCTGGGACCGTGGGCGACAAATGGTTTATGTTGTGCACTGCTATTTTCAAGATGCATATTATGGTTGAAGGTGCCCCATAATGTGCATGGGATGGCACTCTGATTTCTTAATGCACATGAAATTTTACTGTCTGAACTTTATGGCGGATGGAAGCAGAAAGGCCCAAAAAATATTTAGCTTGTGTGGTACGATCAGATTAGTTTGCTATTGCTACCGGCTTGATGCTCGAAGTAGGAAGTAAAAGTTAATATAACCAAGAAAAATGGACCACTCACAAATAATATAAAATCTAAATGAACAGGTTGAAAAATACTAAGTTAAGAATGACAACCAATGGGGGAACTCGCAAAAATATTTAAAAGGGAACCAGAATGTGAAGGACAAGACGGGGACTATTTATTTAAAAGGAATAAATTTGAAATCAAAAAGTATTAAGACCAACACTTAAAACCAAACACAGTAATTAAAGTAGCGAATTGTCAAGAACAAGCTTAGTCAAATGGCATCAGCAGATAAATCATACACAAACTTGTGGGAAACATAATGCACAATTACATTCCTTGCTGCCGGTGATGTGGAAACTGATTGATCTTAAAGAAGCATGGTCTAAGCATGGAGGAAGGATAAGAAATGGGGCAGAACGATGGGTAAAAATGTGCGTGTAACTGTTGGGTTGGTCGGCCAATCATTAAAGGGCAATGAACCATGGAGGAAGGAAATTCAATTTTAGTTCTTGCTTCAACATCAACTTTAATATCAAATTTCCCCCCCCTCATTATGTATACATTTACAAGGAAAAATGCATGAGATTTTGGTATTTTGAGGGAGTTGTTTGATCAATGAAAATTTTAGAATTTCAGTCAGCAAAATACAAGGCAGAATCTAGGCTGGACGATTATATTTTGTGAATAATCAGAGCTCATGAGGCCGGACCAAACATCACATCAAATGCCACCTGTGGGAATGCAAGCTTTACCAATCATTGTGGTAATAAGGTGCATGAAACATAGGGCACAGTACCAAAATGAAGGAATTTTTTCCTAGCCACCCTACACCCTGGCCCTTTCCGGATCTAAACACTGCTGTCTTGCCTGGACTAGTTTTTTTTAAGGTGACTGAGCAGCCATATTCACAGAAAAAAAGACCTCTATGCTCTATTGTAACTCCACAGTGTCCATGGTAACGCCCATATGTAACAGGTGTATATGGCTGTTCCAGTGGGTTGCTTGAGAAATGGATAGTTGTTTATTCTGCCTGGGTTTGGTAATCCATTACGTAATAAATTGTGTACGGTCACTGCCTCCTACACACTAAAGTACATATACATGTATGTACTGCTATAGTAGTGCATACAGTGGGCCTACATGATAAAGGCAAAAACCTACATTTATGAGAATTAAGGGAACTGTGAGGGAATGAGAAACAATTTTCTATATTCTTGTACCAAATGCTCGCATTTATAATAATCACTCCCTTATATACATATACACACAAAAGAACAGAAAATTGACTAAATGTACATCTATTTTTTGTCTTCCTTTTTATTGAATTAAAATAATTATATTCATTACGGAAATGATGTTATGCAAAGTGTCCACAAGCCCTGCATGACTAAGTTTAGTCCCAATCGAACACATGAACAATGTCTTTAAAAAAAAATAATAACAATTAAAAAAATGATGCGGTTTTGTTTTGTCTCATCGATCGTTTTTCTAAATTTCAGGCAAACAACATCAACAAAAAAGCTTTAAAATTGTTGGTACAAAATAAAACAATGAATGGCAGCACTTTAAAAAAATCAACTGCAACTGTTAAATTTAAACTTTCCAACCAAGGTTAGAAAATGCTTTTGCGCTGCTAAGAAGACTGTCCAAAAATATTCCAAAATATGTTTTGTGTCAAAATAGAAAGAAAAAAAAACTGTTGCAAACTGCTTACTAACCAAAAGGACCTGTGATGAGTCGAAACGTCAGGCCGCTAACTTATTTTTTGCAAAATATATTTCAACAAACACTAACATAAAGATACATGTACATAATGATGTATAAAACAAGGCCGAACTTGAGTTATTGCCTACACCTTTGGCATATACCATGCACTAATAAATGCACTAGCACAAATCAATTCAAATATTGTTTTTTTTTTAGCCGCGTGCGATGTTTTCCCCTACCTGTCTGCTAAAATACCTATAAATACTATAAGTCTCTTTAGTCATTTTTGAATCCATCTATCCTTTTATAGCTATGTTGCTACGGCATTTAACAGTCCTTGCAATATTAAAAAGTCAAGTTGAACATTCGGGTAGCTGTCTTATTCGAAGAAGAATAATTAAGTTCCCGTCTTCCATGAATTATTATAACTTAAAAAGAAAAGAAAAGAAAAAACAAAACAAGAAATTTAATCCACTAAGTAGACCAGTTATTTAGACGAAAATGTTTCTCCCTGAGGATTGGTACTGCTGTAAACTTTGTAATCATTTAAATTTCATATTTGAAATGTTATCTTACATTTGGTTTAAACATAGTTCATTACGAAGATAAGGGGTATAACGTTTCAAACTATAAGCCTTCTTTTCAAAAATGTTGTCAGTAATGTCACAAAATTTGAAGCTATTCTAAATGGTGAATTTGGAAAGTCTCTGACTCTATAGGACTTAACAAATAATATCAAGCATAATCACCAGGAACTGGATGTCTTTCAGTCTAAGATTCGGGAAAATCAGAACAATTGACCCCAGCGTGCAAGAAACACTAAGATTGTAACAATTTTTTTGCTATGGGATCTTGTTTTAACCATGTCATCGAAGATTGTTTTAGACAATTATCTAAATCATTTAAATGCAGATTGAAGATTGCATGATTTCATATCATAACAAGAAAAGCAAACTGACAAGAAATCACATCTAATACTATGTGAATTAAAACGATCTTGCTGATTTGTTTTCCTTAATAGTTAAAACATAATTACAACCTAAAGTATGTTTCATATAAGACTCTACAAGTTAAACTATACACTCGGTTGAAATTGAATTGTTTCGAAAGATGAGATTGAATGGTTAACGTGTAGTTTCACACAAGGGATACTTATTACTTTTAAAATATTGACCCAAAGTTAGACGCTGTAGACAAACATATTTCTATAGTGATGAAATTGAGAAATCCCTTGTCACAAACTGTTAACTTCAGCCACCTATATCAATGCAAGATACCCCAGGATTGTACAATGTATTCACCAATTATCAAGCATGATCACCAGGATCTTGGAAGTCTCTCAGTCAATGATTCTGGAAAATTCTTTATCTCAGACTAATTGACTCCAGCCACCTATATCAATGCAAGATACCCCAGGATTGTACAATGTATTCACCCATCATCAAACATGATCACCAGGATCTTGGAAGTTTCTCAGTCTATGATTTGGAATAATTGACCCCAGCCTGTAAGATAGACCAGGATTATAATGATTTTTTTGGGGGGGGGATCTTTTTTTAAACCACTCCATCAAGCATCGTTTTAGACAATCTAAACCATTTAAATGATTCAAAATCTGCAAAGCAAGAAATCACAAACAAGACTATGTGAATCAAAACTAGTACTATAGAGTGTTGGTTTCCTAACTTACACAAATACATGTACATGTAGCTAAAAATAGTTAACAAGCTTAAGTAGCTTCACATCAGACCATAATCAGACTAACAGTTTGGCTTACACTTGGTCGAAATTCAATTATTTTCTGCAACATGAGAGTAAAGGGTTAACATGAAGTTTCACCAAAAGGGCCATATCAATTCGTTTGCGCTCCTTTTCAGTGCTCCGCACAGAAATCTCGGAGCTCCACCATTGGAACTATGTATGGAAATAGTGGGGTTGTTTCAGTTTTTCTGTCTTTGCTGACAAACGCATTGAAACTTTCCTTCCTTAATCGAGTATAATAAAGAGTATAAAGTATGCTTTCGAATGATATAATTTTTTTCCAAAAATAAGACGATTAAACTCCGTCATTTTTTCATTAAACTTTATGATTCTTACCAGTTTTCGTTTGATTTTGTGTGTAAGATCGCTTTTTCCACTAACCTCTACTGTACTGACAATCTTCAACTCGCCATAACTTCCGCTAGCGCCCTCCTTTGATTTTCTTAATCTCGGAGAAAGTCGGGTGATTCCTGGGCTGTCTATCAGTGTAAAATTCATTGTGATTGGACAATGTTTAACACCGTCAAAATAGCTTTACAGAATTCTTATCCAATAGAGTAGGCTCTTTTATCCACGTGCAATCCACATCAGTGCATGCAACACATGCTGCCACGTATATACATGTACTGTACATGTACAATGTGCAGTACACATCCTGTCCACGTGTAGTGTCTATGCACAGTGGAAGCGTTCTACTCTCGACGGGAATGGTCAAGGGGTGAAAAGTATTTCTTTGTTCTGCTGTTATGATATTGTTGTATAGGCAATGTTTTCACCACTAACTCCTGATTTGCAAATATAGAAATTTGTCTTGAAAAGTATCATTATCAATGTTTGGCCCCACACCTAATGTACAGCACCACAGTTGCTTGAATATACTACCCCTATTTTCCAAAGTGGGACAGCCCGCTTTGCCCACACTGGACTTCGGAAGCACTGTTTACACAAGGCCCAAGGCCAAAGATCGAGAGATAAGAGTGCATGCACAGCAGTTAACGGAGGAGCGTTTTCACTATGAAAGGAATTGATATGATACATGCGCTTGCACGTGTGATGGTTGTGGGGGTTGGTCAAACCACGGAGGAAGAAATCTGTTTTCTTCCTCCACGGTCAAACACCATCAGTTTTACTGTACAGCATTGTTCGACTGCACAGAGGCTCCCATGGATATACTGTTGAACACATTGAGTGGTATGACAGGACTCGTAAAAGCTGTGTATTTTGTAACTATCAATGTGTTCTAAATGAACATTTCTAGTATAAGCTTTCGTATCAGAAAAAAACAACAATTTTAACAATGAAATCTGTTTCAGCAGAACTCTTTGTCGAAAGATCGAGTTTTGCAAGGAGCCACATCGTGTTCATCACGAGACCATGCAACGTGCTGACGTTTCCGGATATAGTCTAATCCACCAGGGGTGGGAATCATATGGCCTTATCAGACACAAGAAAGCGGGGGAAATTATGACATTAAAACATTAAAAAGCAATCGATCAGCTTAAAGGCTGAATTTTCGGATGTTGAATTCTGGTAAGAAAACCGTCCCTTTAGTGTAGAAAATGCCTCAAGGATTTAGGAAATGGAAACAGAAATTACATTAACACATTGACATCGCACGGCTCTAGCTACATGTACATTGTACGATTGTACCTATGCAGATATCTCATTTCATTACTTTGTTTACATATTACAACAAATCAAGAGTTCATCATACTCATTTTCAAATACATACGATTTGGAAGTTATCATCAAAAGTTGTCTGTTCTGTCATTACATACTTTCAATATTTTGATGCCCAAATCCGTTGTTGGTTTTGGAGGATTCCTATCAAAACAAAGGTGCAAAGATTGGATACAAAAAGTTAAATATTGGTCGTAGCAAAATAAGCTGTTGGGTTTTGGAGGTCAAGTTACAACTCTTGCGGCAGTACTTTTACACTTGTCCCCATTACTTGAGTGTGCGGTACAACCAAGTTTAGTTGTTGACCATTATTAACGCAAGTCATTGACCACAACAGACCAACATTTTTAATGACAAGGCTTCCAATATTCAATTATAAATGTAACCTGAGGCCCATCAAGATGCACAAAACTTCATTATTCACAAGTTTGTTGTTGTTGCCTATGTACATCGATTAGCGCTAAGGAGCTCGTACAATACGTCATCTCTATATTTGATATTCCAATCTTTTGAGGAGGGGCTCATATGAACACATATGGTTGTTTGCTGCAACTCAAGATCCAATTTAACTGTAATTCGAGTGACAAATGTGTACCTGTTTCCCCCGCGGATCATTCTATAATCTCAATCAGTTCCTAGAAGCTTGTCCAAAAAAGGAAAAGTTTCGGGCCAATACTCTTCGTTGAATCCGTTGGATGCATCAAGACCCAGTAATACCGAATCCACTGGTGTGTACGGCAAAACAAACCGTAGACGTTTAGCCTTGCCTGCGAGTGCTTTGTTAACTTGGGATACGATGCACCTCCTCAAACTTACTCTTCTTTGCTCGATGGTCACATCATGCACAGACTCTCTCCAGAAAACTCTGACACGTTCCTCTGCAGCAAGCTGCGTAGAAAGCACTCTTGCTTTCCATGAAGAATTCAGTTTAAATGTTTCCACCTGAGCTTGTTGAACCAGTTTGGAATCAAATATGCCAGCTTGCACAAAAATTGCCTCCCCGACTTTTCTCACTTGGTACCCCGACACCGCAATTTTGCTGTCAGATGTTAGTCGTATTTTTGTTATGAAATCATACATGTCAGTTGTTGGTGTGCTCAGAAAGCATCCAGTATAGACCAAAGAATTCCCAATTGCAATCTGAGTCACTTCGGTTTCACCCTTCATGGGTCTTTGGTGTCCCATTTGAGGGGGTGCTCTTTTTACCACACGGGTTCGTGCTTTCAACATCGTCGGCGGTGGTATAGGGCAAGACGCTGTCATAGGTAACTGTAATAGTGTCGTCATTCTCTACAGTTGCTGTTATGCTCTGTCGAAGGGGATCATTGATGATGACCGTGCCTCTGGCAATCTTTCCCCCAACACTGAATTTGATGGTATCCTCCTTAATGAGGTTTTGTGGAGAGCACTTTACAGCAACTTGCGTAGTAGTTCTACGCACTGCTTTTTTTATGCGCCTACCAGGCAGAGGAGGCGGAGATGTTGCTTGACGAACGTAACGTTCTGGAACTTGTTGGTCGTGCTTTTTGGACCAGCCAGTGTAGTGGACTGAGTAGTATGCTCCACCTTCAAGCACATCATTTATGTCACCTGACCTCCAAACACCAGTGTCCTCATCAAGCACGTCAATCGCTTGTTTTTTGCAAAACATGGGAGAAGAATGAGTAGGTTCCATATTTTGATACAATGGTTACACAGTATATAATGCGTGGCACAACACTGATGAGTGAATCAAGGATCTTGCCTGCTTCAGTTTTGATGAGGGACTGAGTTTAGACTAAAGCCCTTTTCACACGAGGAAAATAAGCAGGGGGTCCTTGGTGGATGTTTACAGCACTGTGGAGGTATAGCCTGTGGTTATGGTTGGAGCTACATGACCGGAAACTGTTTACGTTGGGCTCCGAAGATTTAGTCACCCATGGGTGTTTTGTTTATCCCTAAACAGCTAATGCCCATTTGGGTTTGCAGCAATTTCCTTTTCTGCACTTCGGCCACCACTGCCTATTTCGGAAAATGGAGAGAAAGAGCAAACAGAAAACATCAAATGCACATTTTACATTATGACTGAGAGGCATTTTTATAGACAACGCTTTATTATAACGCCCTCTTTTCCCCCCTTTTTTCACATTCAGTTTAGTCTATTTTTTATTTCATCTTTCACTTTTCTCTTTGAGGTAAATAAAACATCCCTATACAATTAGATGATTCTAATGGATGCAGTTTTTGAAAAAACGCCCACGAATTAAATGGAATAAATAGTTACCTTTTACTTTGATGATTCGCTATTGGTTTTCATCTGCTTGAGCTTGATGATTCCATTCCCGTTGTTCACGACGGCTGAGCTCTGCCCACATTCCGTGTATGATCCGATTTCGTGCAACCATGTCATTGGCAGCTCGAGGGATTTCTCTCATTACCTAGTTTGGCGAGGATTATTGATTGTTAAAGTTTGAAAACAGCCTATAATTTTTCTCCAAAGAAGTTGTTTATCTCAACTGCATATTAGTTTGTACTCTTTGATGAAGGATTTGTATTAATTTTCACATTGTTGGCATCACGGATGTGTGTTTATGTGATTATACTTTAACTGTGTCTGGATACAGTGGATTGGCAGAAGAAGCATGGTGGAATTATTATCCTCGAAAATATATATATATTTTTTGTAAACGGATCTTTTTTCACTTACCAATTGGGAGTGATGTTGCATAAAGGCAACAAAGCCAGTTTTTGGACGTTTCATCTGCCTCTCACGAGTCGTGCGGTGTTTTCTCTTGGGGGTGTCTGGCAGGTTTAATACATCTTGAAGGGGAGCAGTGCGATCTTGTTTCTCTTTTTGCTTTAACATCGTGTATGGACTGGGCTCCTTACTGGAACAAGAATTAGTGTATAGTAGGAGTATTTACTTTTACTAAGAGCAAAAAATTAAAATACAAAATGTGCAAAATTTCAATTAATGTGACGTGGCTCTTTTCCTACAAGCACAAATATTAGTTAAGCATACGGATTTAGTCGGACCAAGTAGAAAAACCATTTGGTTTTGGCTCTAGTTTCAGTTTAACAAATCATGAGTATATGTGTAGTAACAAAAGTACTGACCATAAAGCATGTGGACTGACTGATATTCAGTTGCACCCAGCTGACCCTGAACAGTTAGTCAAATTCTATGATCTAATCAGTGTCCAAGTAAACAGTTCCCATCCCAGGGTTCACTAATGGAAACGAGGTTGAAAATAAAGTGAATACTAGGGACTAGGTCTGGTCCTTGCTCTATGGTTGTACATGTACGAAGCCCGCTCTGTATGTTGACAAAGGTGCAAGATGTACTAATTATTTTTACCCTGAGGAAATGGGAAGGACTTACCAGTAGGAATTGGTGTTGGGGAAATGCCACAATTACCGTTCATTGGTTAAAAACTCTTTATTTAATGTTGTGGTCCTTTGACAAGAAAATGCCCTTATTCAAACTGTACAAGGCATAACGCGTAAGACCTTGAAATGAAATACATTCCTTGATCCTTTTTAGTTTGTCCATTCAATAAAGATAACTAAAAACATTTTCCATGTACTACAATCTTGTTCTTATGGTCAAATCTGAGTACTTTGTTTGAAGAGTGATCACGCCCACTGTTTATTCATTTCTAAGATCTTAATCATTGCTAGTTTTTAATGAGACAATGAATGTAATAAAAATATCAAGTCGTTCTTGATAATAAGTGAGTTGATCACTTGCCCGAAAGAAGATCGTTTGGTTTTGGATGAAACGTAGCAAGAAAAAATTGTAAAGTCAATTACTTTTCTTTCTTTTTTCAAAGAAGCATTGTTACCTTCGGTAATCCCGCAATGTGTTGTCTCTTGGTAAAGCTTGTATGGTACATGGTGGAGCGGTGCGCAGTTCGTTAGTATCAAGTTTGTATCGATCAATGTCACCGTCGATCCTCCCTGTCGCATCAAGGTCCAGAAGTAGTGCCTCACTTACAATTCTTAAATTCCGGCGGAAAGCATCCGCGAGGCAAGGGGACACTTTTCGGAATTCCTTGTCGCACTCTGATTGCGATGTTACAACCAAAAAATGAGGAATTGGTACATGCAAACCCGGAAGGTCTTTCTGCCAAACTTGCCCACCATATGTCGTCACGATGTTTGTGTAATATTCATGGGTCTTCCTAAGCCGACCGACGAGTACTACTGTGACCTCTGCCAAATGTCGAGGGTGATTGTCTCCTTCCTCCTGCTCAAGATCAGCATCCTCTTCATGTTCTTGTACCTCTTCATCAGGTTGATGTTGCTTTTCCCTAACAAAGTCTTCAAATTGCTGCTGCACTTCTGGTGGTATGTTCCTTGCCCTGTGACGAAGTAGTCTCCACTGCCATTTGAAGAGATGCAATAGAGGATCATGCATCTGCTTACCCCCTCCCCGTGTCGAGTGTTGGTAATACTGGCACATGTCCAGATAATGGGTTCGCTCTCCCTGTTCTGTAGAGAGCCTCATCTGAGAATGGAACGGTTGATGTGTTAAGAGATATGGAATGACATCAATCAATCGCATTTCGTAGCTTGTAAAAACATTTCCATGACGAAATAACATTAACCTGTGGAAAAGGTCCGCACTTCTTACATAGGTTGTGATGTCTTCTAGTGTCAAGCCCCATGTAAAATCTTCCACGTTGGTGCTCTTTTCGTCTTTTCCAGGTTTAACCTTTTTGCCGTCTCTTCGAAGTAGAACGTACATCTTTGCCAACTCTCGAAATATAAGCTCCTGTGCATATCGTGCAGAAATTACATTTGAAGGTAATTCTAACAGATCTCTCAGGTCATCGGGTACTGGAACAGAATATGGCGTGTCAGGTAGGACGTTCTCCAGTACATCAGGAAATGGAACTCCGTCTGCATATGCAAAAAATTCAGGTGTAGCAGGGTACAGCATAAGTTGGGCCGATGACTTGTTGAGAGTGATTTGTTTCAACTTATCATTTTCGAACTGAATTCGAAAACCACCATCCTTATCCCGATGAACTCCACGACCTTTGATATTACTGACCAATGCCTGCAATCTCATTGTTCGTAGTCTTATTCCCTCGCTACCAACGACTAAGGACGTTATCCTATATTGGGGAAAATCACAATTAAAAAATATGTTGTTAACTACCCGAACAAAAAGGATGTATTCATTGGGTGAAGCTGTAAAATCTATTTAAAAAAATACAAAGATAACTCTCGAACAGACAGACAGACATATAGCCTACCCGACAGACACAGACAGATAAACAAACAAAAAATCCTCTGACAAACACTCCAACAACACTTCAATGCGAACTCCAATGAAGAAACAAACAGACAAATAAACAAAGAAACAAATAAAAAAATTTAAAAAAAAACATACTTACGAATGAACATCGTTTATGATCAGTCGAAGTTGGTGCTCCATAATTCTGGTGATTGCGTGGTCAATGCAAACTCCGAAATTAACGACTGGTATGGAAAGAAGTGCGTCTTTGTGTTCCCGTCCAAAGGGTAGCTGGAGTGTAGAACGGAGACCAGTAACAGGATCGTAAATGGCGTTTTCGTCTTTGTTAGTGTCACGAAAGATGTTATAACCCGTGAGCGTAAGAGGCCCAACTTTACCACCGACGATGGCATCCTGGAATTTCGAATCGGACGACAGGAATATCTGGTGGCCCTCTCTGAACATTTTCTCAACCCATTTATTCAAATATCCACCTTTCCCGCCGACATTCGCCTCCAAATTTGACCTGTCATCACCAAAGTAGAAAAGCGCAACTCGCCAAAAATCATATGGGCTGTGGAAACCTCTACCATGGAGTGCTTGGCAGTTATTTATATTAGTAATTCCAAAAACAGTTGACTGACGTCTACCAAAGGTTCTTCCATCTCCATATAATCTCCACCATTGCTCTTGGGGGAGGTAGTGGTAGACATAAGTGAGAGACTTGTGCAATGCACACGGATCTATCCTGACGCCTTCTTCTTCACATTTCTTCTTAAGGGCCTTGACCTTCCTCGAGCTTGGTACTACGCCTGGTAGTTTTTGACGGAGCCAGTCTATACATTCTGCTACATTCTTGGTGTCCTCCACGAACAGGATTTCCTCTGTTGTTAGATTTAACCGTGTACGAATCTCATTTCTGAAGATAAAAGTGTATAATAAACAAATATTTTAAACAAGAACCAACATTGACAGATAACAGCTCAAGATATTCACAGGATTAGAACGCTGATTAATATGTATCCACTAAACACTGCTCTTAATTGCTTTGCATGGGTCTGCCGTCTTGTTTGGTTGCATTTTATGGTCACTATCAACTGGTCACTTACCCTATTATTTCTTCATAGAATGATTCAAGTTCTTCTCTGTCTGATGGCTTGATGTGTTTCAGGATTTGGATGAAGTCCTCCTTTGCTAGATGACCATCCCACTCTTCATTCGTTTCTCCATATGACGCATCCCTATATCATGGGGAAATCAACTTTATTTGGTTATTCTTGAAGTGAGTAGGCAAAGTGTTGTTAGACTCGTTAGATGATCTACTCCATCATACCATCGCAAAAGCCATTCATTTACTTCTAAAAAATAAATATTGTAAAACCTTAATTTTAAGACAATGCTAAGCATGTATTTCATAGTATTTTTGGGGTTGAAATGCTTTATTTTCAGTTTGACTTTGGATCGTTATACTGGGGTCGGGTTAGTGCGTGCCGTTATTGCCCCTGGCACCATAATCAGCGTTTTGTTCCTATCCCCATCATTGTTGCACTTTAGGGAACAATTCAGTCGTGTAAAACAAAATAATACTTAATTATTAGTTTATTTTATCATGATTATTTTGTTCCTTGTTTAAATCCTTATGAGTCCAATTTCTGATATTAATAAAGGTCTATTTTTATTTTTCTCTT
Organism: Plazaster borealis; assembly: GCA_021014325.1. NCBI lineage: Eukaryota > Metazoa > Echinodermata > Asteroidea > Forcipulatida > Labidiasteridae > Plazaster > Plazaster borealis. Next base: position 8,765,023 of record CM037461.1, read on the forward strand.
CCTGCTGATTTCAAAATAGTATGTACACCAATTGCAAATGACGTCATTAGGTACGCCATCATTTAGTGTTCAGTCAGTAAAAAATACCAAACCAATACAGTCCCTCCGGCCCTATGAAACTTTTCCACCAAAAAACTGCGCTGAACGATTCCACGATGACGTAATGTGATGAGAATGAGCCGCCAATCAGAGTGGCTAATAAACATAAGGTGTATTGCAATGGGGGGGGGGGTGCCCCCCAGATGAGTCATTCTGGTTCTGAGTTCCAAATGTAGGCTACATACCCAAATGATAAGTTAGTCTTTTGGAAGGTGTTGTGTTTATATAATCGGCGGTATGCGGGCACTTGTTTATTTTTGGTATACTGTTACCATGCACCATGGCTGGAAGAATAGAGCCATGATTGCATGGTGAACCATGGGTGAACAAACACAAGTTCCCAACTAAATTCTTGTTTCAATCTATGCAGTTAAAAGATACCACCTTTGATTGCGTCAAAATGTGTCTTCATGCTAAAACAAACTTTAATTCTGTTGTATTCGATGACCCATATACGATTGCCCAAATGTTTGGTGAACAAAATATGGCCAACTCCCCAGCATGGTTTGTATTGTACCCCGATGTGGCTTATAATATAGTTTTGTACGGTTGCAATAAACACAGTTCTACTAGTGTAAAACAATGTACTTACCAAGCCAGTGCAAGCAGGAGGTCGTTCTTCTCGCCAGCATGGATGTTTTTGGTTACTTTGAAAACCTCTTCTCTGTGACTTCCCAGCCGGCGTTTTAACTTGACTTTGGTCATTGCCTTTGCATGGCTTTCAAAAGCATTATCTAAAACTCTTTCGACAAAGCCTGCAGTAGGAAGACGATTTGTCTGGTGCGGGGCAATGGGAATATCTATCTGCCTGGCAGGGTGCCCAGACAGAGTTGCAACGCAACGGCTTGTAAAGAAATCCCGAAGTTCAAAGAGATTAATGTTGAAATCCTCTATGTCGTGGATGTAAGTGTTTAATTTGTCATCACTATCTCGCAAATGTCCTCCACCAGTTACTAATGTGACGAAACACAGCAGACTAATATGGCTTCGTACTCGATCACCCTTGACTTCCTGCCAAACAGCTATGCCATTTTGTGAGAGAAAATTATCAAACGGAGCCCATCCGCGATGTTCCTTTTTATAACGACACCCTAAGAACTCGATACATTGCTGAGCGTTTAAAAACCATTTCTCGTTTACAAACACACATGGAACGTGGCACCTAGGCCAACCAAATTGAGCCGTATTGGCCATGGTCTATAAAGTTTTCCCATGGACCCTCTACTCGACCCTCGGCCTCAGGTTTGACAATCCAGCCTCTATGGTCAGACCATGGGAAAGTCTACTCAGTTCATGTTGAATTTCCCGCCAGTTGAAATTCCATTCAGTACGCATGGAATTTCCCGCCTGTCCCAGGCTGGATTGTGATGCACTGATTGGGAACAGTGACTGAAAGTCCAACCAATAAGATGAACGGTCTACACTCAATATTACCATAGTGGTTATCAAACTACAGTGACTGCTATTGCCCCAAGTCACCTCACATGGATCAGTTACATTGTGCGTGAGGCGTGACTAACACACTGGCTTGTCTGACTTAACCCAATTAACTTCCCTTGGAGATAGTAAACACTGAACCCCAAAAAGTGGGGTTGGCCAAGTATACAATAGACTTGGCTCGGTCTGGTAATGCTTATCGATTCAAATGTGATTAAGTTAACTATTTTTGGAATTATTTTAATGCAATAATGTATCCCTATTTTGTTTGTCATGCTTCCACAGAAACGCCAACGAGGATGAACAGGATAAGACCTCCAGCAAATGAACAGCTTCAACAAATCACTATAATAATCACGTCAAATAATTTAACAGAAACGCCGAGGATGAACAGGATTAGACCTCCAACAAAAACAGCTTCAACAAATCACTAATCACGTCGAAGAATTTAATAGTTCTACATGTAATTATGTAATTTTCTACTTTTGAAAAGTTTAAAAAACATCTTAACTTAATCACATTACTCGTCTTTACTTAAAGGCATCATACACGTTTGGTAATGACTCTGATACCAATGGCAATAAAAACTTACTTGGTAATTTTAAGTACAGCAGCTTTGGATAGTATGCATTTTGAGAAACTTTTCACTTCGAAGTACTGCGGTTATAGAAAAATTATATCACTTTTTATCCCCCAAAACATTTGAATCTGAGAAGCGTTACAGAGTGTGTATTCCAATGCAGATTATTCTTTTGTGTGGACATAACCGCTCCAGACTTTCGGCAATATCTCAAAAACGCTACCACCTTTTTAAATGAAATTTTCACAGGTTAGTTTTATGGTATATACAACTATATAGGTTTGAAACAAACAATAGGCTCCAATTACCAAACGAGTATGATGCCTTTAAAGGGACACGTTGCCTTGGATCGGACGAGTTGGTAAAAAAAAAAGCATTTTGTAACCGTTTTAAAAAAAATACATATGGTTAGAAACACGTTATAAAAGTGGAATACAATGATCCACACAAATATGCCTCGAAATTGCGTGGTTTTCCTTTTACTTTGCGAACTAACACGGTCGGCCATTTTGTGGAGTCCAAATTTTGACTCCACAAAATGGCCGACCCTGTTTGTTCACGATGTAAAAGGAAAACCACGTGATTTCGAGACATATTTGTGTGGATCATTGTATTCTACTTTTAAGACATCTTTCTAACCATATGCATTTTATAACAAATGGTTACAAATGCTTTTGATAGACCAACTCGCCCGATCCAATACAACGTGTCCCTTTAATCACTTTTAATTTTACCCATACAAATTGTACTAGTATGACTAACATTTACTTTAATTGTATGTTTATAATTCAATAACTGAAATCAACATGTAAATTTCTTTAAAAAAAACAAAAAAACGACAACAAAACAAATCACATGGTAAATTTATGTTAGACATTGTAATAGTTTAAGCAACGCCCTCCAAATTCAACACATATTAATGTTTCAACGTAATTGGAGGATCCATGTTCTAAACAAGATACAGCTCTAATCACATCAATTACTAAATTTTTATTTTTTCCCCTAACCATTCTACTTGGGACTTCAAATTACCAAAATATGTAAAAAAACTTAATATTCAAATGAACATCCCAAACATAAGGCCAAATAAAATAAATAACATGTTGCTCATCTGGACATTTTTAAAAAGTTGATAAGGGACGCCCTTTTTATTTGTTATTTTCCAATTTTTTTCCAAGATGGCAGCCATATCTAAGATGGCTTCTATAACATATTTGAAGATGGTTTTATGGTGCTGTTTAAACGGATTGTGTACGTTTGCTAATTGGAACCTACTGTTGGTTTCAATCCTATATAGTTGTAGATATATACCATAAAACTCACCTGTGAAAATTGCATTTCAAAAGGTGGTGGTTACTGCAGTATTCTCAGATTCAAATTTTGGGGGATAAAAACTGATATCTTTTTCCATAACCCCAGTAATTCGAAGTGAAAAGTTTCTCAAAATGCATTATACTATCCAAAGCTGCTGTACTTCGTACGAAGTAAGTTTTTATTGCCATTAATACATTACCAAACCCTTTAAGTTAATAAGGTGCAATGCAGATCATACTGTCCACTTGTCAAAAAAGTTGACAATATCACAAACAGTATTTTGCAGCTTGGATGACTGCAGCTTGTGAATAGTGAGTGATCAATTTATAGGATTGTTTGGTTGTACAAACTATAAAATTGACGTCGCATGCAATTAAGCAACATAAACACAATGTTAAAGTGTACGTTGATTTTTGTTTTGATTATTTTTTTTTTTTTTTGAAATGTCAAATAACAAAAAAAATTGATGCGGCGCTCAAAATCGGAGCAGGCGAGGACGAGCAACATCTTATTATTTGTTTACCTGGCCTAAAACAACTTTAGAACATTATTGACACCAGTCTTCAATTGCAATCGAGTCCTGGGCCCAATTTCAAAGAGCTGCTTAAGCACAAGAAATAGCTGAGCATAACAAAATTACGCTTACCAGAATAAGATTACCAGCCAAACTATGACTCAAGTACAATTTGTAACTCAGGTATCCTGCTCATTTCTGCTTAGCAGAAAATTGTTACGCTATATTTTCTGTTTAAACAGCTCTATGAAATTGGGCCCTGGTCCAAATCTCAAATCATGCTAACATTTCTCATGTTCTTTTTTAATTTCTTAAAAATATTTTGATGTGTTCTTAAAAAAAAAAATCATTCCCGTTGACAGGATAACTTTCAATGTTTACGTTTCTATTTATTTCCCAGGTATCGACGATAATTTTTAACATTCTATTTCTACACTCCACCAAAGCCTTAAGGGCTATAAGCCTCGGAACCCCCCCCCCCCCACACTTTCACCTAAATGGTTTCAGTGACTTTTACCTACTACTATACTTCTGGAACATTTGCCAACTTCGCAACATTACACCACGCTCTATTATTAACATCCATCCAGGCCACAGCCTCGACAAGTTTGATTGAATACCACCCTCACAAAAAAACCAATGAAAAGTATACTCGGTTCTTGGCTGGTACAGTGATCAAATTCAATTCATAGTTCATAGTTCAATTTATTTCCAGTTTAAAATGACAAAATATAACATTACAGGAGAAAAAACCTTAATAGATTAACTGGAGGAGGTACATCTCATAAAGGCAAGCTTGTTCGATGGAGACCCATCGAATTTGTATACATACATACGTATCTATGAGAAAGAACAATGTAAAGAGTAGACTGAAATAATTGAAGGCATACAAACCAGGGGCGGATCCAGGATTTTCCAAACGGGGGGGGGGGGCGTGAAAATATACCAAGCAGCAAAATCTTCCCTTCCCCATTTCTCCCTCCCCTTCTCTCTCTCTCCCTCTTTTTTTATTTTATCCCTCTTTTTTTTTTTTATATATGAAAATGGGGGGGGGGGCGTGCGCCCCCCACACCCCCCCTGGATCCGCGCCTGCAAACTATCAGTTACACATGGAAAGACATGGACAAAACACGAACAGGACAACACAGTAACAATGGTTCAGTAGATGGCGGTATAGAGACAAGTAGAGACATTAAATTGGCAGAAGTTGAATCATAAAATAGTGAGCCGAACAAAAACAACATATTGATTAATACAATCAAACAATTGTAAGAGATATATTAAGGGCTTTTGCATTTTTTTAGAGTACCGCTAAAGTAGTTCAAATACTTAGGTCCTTGAAAAGAAACACAATTAATGGATTTGGTTTAATGAACATAGGGGATGTGGAAATCATCTAAGATTCGATGGATATGAGTGGATTTGATAATTAAGCATAAACATATTCTGGAATGACTTGGGTAATTTATTGGAAATGAATTGATTCATAAATATTCCAAGCTCAAGTAAATATATCTCACGGACTTTAAGAGTTCTATGATTAAGTTCGCTATTTTGAAAATCTCTTTGGCTTCATCACAACCAGAATTAATAACTTTGTGTCCGCACGACTATGTCCCGGAGAACGCCGCATCATCATGCATTGAAGTTCAAGACGTCCGTAGCAACACCCCTTAGTAGCAGCCATACCCATCATAATGGGCGCAATGTCCGAATCAAACAACTTGGCCGTTGCCTGCAACGACAACGTTAATGAATGGGAATCTTCGGCGTTCCGTCCACTCAGTTAATAGCATGTGTGCTTCGTTCGGAGCCTTAAACGTACATACACACACTAGTATGGGGGTAGGCCTACGCCTGTAAGTTATGCATGCACATGCACATTAGATAATAATAGTGAAGACTCCAAAATCTCTGCACATAATGTACACGTACTTAACCCATTCTTGTCCAAAAGAAATTAATTATTCCCAAAAACTTGTTACAGTTTTTGTTTTTTCATCGTTTGACAGACTTTGTTCACTTGGTACATTCTGTTGAAACTTGGACATCGCGATTGCACTCGATGATTCCTATTCGCTGTTTTCAGAGTTTTAAATAATGTTTTTGTTTTATATTATTTTATATCATACATACTAAGCGTGCTGCAGCCCGCCACACTTGTGACATTTTACTCAAAAGGATTAACCAACCTGATCCGTACTTCCGGTCCAAACAGGAAACTCTATAAAAAATAAAATAAAATTATATCACCTGAACGAATGTCATAAAATCATAATCGCTATGCCTTAATTGTAACTTAAAACACTTGCGATATTTTATTTAACAAGATGACCAACTTTGACCTTTACTTCCGGTTAAACAGGAAGCTCAAAAATTGAAAACATCATATCTGCTGAACCGCATGTCATAAAGTCGTATTGTTTGTATTGCCTTGTAGCCTTTAACACTTGTGACATTTTATTCAAAAAAATGACCCTTGGTTGACCTTTACTTCCGATCTAAACAGAAAGCTAAAAAAAACATAACTCCTGAACCACATGTCACAAAGTCATACTGTTTAGGTTGTCTTGTAGCTTAAAACACTGGCAACAATTTATTCAAAAAATTACCCTACTTTGACCTTTACTTCACTTCCGGTCTAAACAGGAAGCTCAAAAATTGAAAAAATCATATCTCCTGAACGACATGTAATAAAGTTATAATGTTTGTGTTGTAGCTTACGATAATTTATTCCAAAGATGACCCTACATTGACCCTTTCTTCCAATCGAAACATGAAGCTTAAAACTGAAAATATCATATATTCTAAGCCACGTGTCATAATTTTTGTTACTGTCGAAGCAGAAACTAAGTTACTTAATTCATGTCTAGTAAACAAACAGTAAAACACGGAACAGCTCTGTGATTGTTAGTTACAATCACTTAGTCTAGTTTTTTATTATTATTCTTTCTTTCCCTAAAATCGTATTGACTTAACCTTGTCTCTTTCCAAAGCCATATCTCCCTCTTAAAAAGATCAAAAGTAGACAAATCATATACCATATTAAAGCTTATGCCCTGACTTAAATTTTAGATGTAATTAGATTAAAATTCTTAATTAATTATTCATGTTACAGTGGTGTGAATATTTAATTAGCCAATCTTGTATGCACCATATCTCTAGAAGTATACATCCGATCCTCAAACTTTTTTCAGCTAAGGACTTGTCTTGTATTGTAGATGTGAATTCTGGTCTAACATTCTCCGTCACGTCATCATGACGTCACTTTTTTTGCGCGTTTTCTATCTGTGCACAAAACACATGGCGCTAAAAGTGTGAATGTTTTGACAGTCAAAAACATGATATTTTCAATTAAAATTACTAATTAGTTTCCAAATTACATAAACTGTTTTGAAAAGTTAATTGCTTTTATTAAGAGATGTTCCTGGTCACTCAAACTAATCAAAGCACAATCTTTTCCACGATAATGAACGATTAGGTGACAAATCGGACACCATGGATAGCTATTTTGATTGCGCAATCACGGCAAGGCGTTGGAGATTTCCTTGATATTCGATTCCTAACCGGGTAGAGGACCCATTGCTTTATGCACAGCCCATTCGATTTGTACATGAGTAACACATGTAACTTCTACGTAGGTTTAGGGTTTTCGTGAGAATGCATTAAATTGAAGTTTTTTTTTACCATCGTGTTCTTTATGAAATTTATTAGTATGAAAAACACATTTTTTTTACTGTGCCGTCATCAGGTGTCAAATTACAGTAATTAAAAGCTTTAATGAGTTAATATTTGCAGCACCATATCTCAAGAAGTACACGGCCGATTTTCAACTTTTTTCAGTTATAGAATCCTTGGGCATTGGAGAATAGCCTTGGGTTACAGTGACCCCATGTTGACCTTTCCTTCCGGGTGAACCGGAAGTGGGACCATATCTCAAGAACTACGCAACTGATTTTCAATTTATTTTCAGTTGTAGATCCTTTGAGCATCAGAGAATGGATTTCGGTTAGGGTGACCCCGGGTTGACCTTTACTTCCGGGTCAACCGGAAGTGAGACTATATTTCAAGAACTACACAGCCAATTTTCCATTTCTTTTCAGTTATCAATCCTTAGAGCATTAAAAATTGAACTTCGGTTACCGTGACCCCTTGGTGACCCTTACTTCCGGGTCAACCGGAAGTGGGACCATATCTCAAGAAATACACACCCGATTTTGAATTTCTTTTCAGTTATAGACCCTTTGAGCATTTAAGATTGAACTTGGGTCACCGTGACCCCATGTTGACCTTTACTTCCGGCCAACCGGAAGTGGGACCAGATCTCAAGAAGTACACACCCGATTTTCAATTTCTTTTCAGTTATAGACCCTTTGAGCATTGAAGATTGAACTTGGGTCACCGTGACCCCATGTTGACCTTTACTTCCGGGTCAACCGGAAGTGGGACCAGATCTCAAGAAGTACACACCCGATTTTCAATTTCTTTTCAGTTATAGACCCTTTGAGCATTGAAGATTGAATTTGGGTTACTGTGACCCCATTTTGACCTTTACTTCCGGATCAACCGGAAGTGGGACCATATCTCAAGACCTACGCAACCGATTTTCAATTTCTTTTCAGTTAAAGATCCTTTGAGCATTAAATTGAACTTCGGAAAAAAATCATCTCTTCTGAGCCACATGTCATATTTTGTTGTTACTGTCGAAGCAGAAACTAAGTTACTTAATTCATGTGTAGTAAACAAACAGTAAAACACGGAACAGCTCTGTGATTGTTAGTTACAATCACTTTGTCTAGTTATTATTATTATTCTTTCTTTCCCCAAAACCCTATTGACTTAACCAGTGACTTTTCAAACGGTAATATGCCCCTCTTAGAATTATCACAAGTAGACAAATCCTATACCATATTAAAGCTTATTCCCTGACTTAAATTAAAAATGTAATTAGATTAAAATTCTTAATTAATTATTCACGTGACAGCCGTGTGAATATTTAATTAGTCAATGTTGTCTCCATCATATCTCAAGAAGTATACATCCGATTCTCATTTTTTTCAGTTATGGACTCCTTTTAGATAGTAGATGTCAATTGCGGTCCCTTTTTTACTGTGACGTCATCATGACATCATCTATTGGTGCGGTTTTTTTCTGTGTACAAAACATATGGTGCTCAGATTGTGCTCAGATTGCACAAGTTTTACTGGTCAAAAACACAAAATTTTCAAAATAAGTTTCCTAAATTACCCAAACTATTTTGAAAAAGTGAAATACTTTTACTAAGAGTTATTCCAGACCATTAAAACTAATCAAGATACAATGTATTTCCAAGATAATTAACGATTAAGTGACAAATCGGACACCATGGTTAGCCATTTTGATTGCGCAATCACGGCAAGGCGTTGGAGATTTCCTTGATATTCGATTCCTAACCGGTAGAGGACCCATTGCTTTCTATGTAGGTTTAGTGTTTTCGTGAGAATGCATTAAATTGATTTTTTTTTTTTACCATCGTGTTCTTTATGAAATTTATTAGTATGAAAAACACATTTTTTTACTGTGACGTCATCAGGTGTCAAATTATGGTAATTAAAAGCTTTAATGAGTTAATCTTTGCAGCACCATATCTCAAGAAGTACGCGGCCGATTTTCAAACTTTTTTCAGTTATTGACTCCTTGGGCATTGGAGAATAGCCTTGGGTTACAATGACCCCATGTTGACCTTTACTTCCGGGTCAACCGGAAGTGGGACCATATCTCAAGAACTAAACAACCGATTTTCAATTTATTTTCAGTTGTAGATCCTTTGAGCATCAGAGAATGGATTTCGGTTCGGGTGACCCCGGGTTGACCTTTACTTCCGGGTCAACCGTAAGTGGGACCATATTTCAAGAACTACACAACCGATTTTCAAACTTTTTTCAGTTATAGACTCCTTGGGTATGGGAGATTAGCCTTAGGTAACCGTGACCCCATGTTGACCTTAACTTCCGGGTCAACCGGAAGTGGGACCATATTTCAAGAACTACAAAACCGATTTTCAAACTTTTTTCAGTTATAGACTCCTTGGGCATGGGAGATTGGCCTTGGGTAACCGTGACCCCATGTTGACATTTACTTCCGGGTCAACCGGAAGTGAAACCAAATCTCAAGAACTACACAACCGATTTTCAAATTTTCTTCAGTTATAGACTCCTAATGGCAGTGGATATTATTAGCCTTGGGTAACCGTGATCCCATGTTAACCTTTACTTCCGGTTCAACCGGAAGTGAGACCATATCTCAAGAAGTACACAACCGATTTTCCATTTCTTTTCAGTTATAGATCCTTTGAGCATTAAACATTGAACTTCGGTTACCATGACCTAATGTTGACCTTTACTTCTGGGTCAACCGGAAGTGGGACCATATCTCAAGAAGTACACACCCGACTTTCAATTTCTTTTCAGTAATAGATCCTTTGAGCATTGAAGATTGAACTTGGGTTACCGTGACCCCATGTTGACCTTTACTTCCGGTTCAACCGGAAGTGGGACCATATTTCAAGAAATACACACCCGATTTGCAATTTCTTTTCAGTTATAGACCCTTTGAGCATTGAAGATTGAACTTGGGTTAACGTGACCCAGTATTGACCTTTACTTCCGGTCTAAACAGGAAGCTAACAAAATTGAAACAAATCTTATTTCCTGAACCACATGTCATTAAGTCGTAATGTTTGTGTTGTCTTGTAGCTTTAAACACTTGCGACCTTTCATTCAGAAAGATGACCTTTGACCTTTACTTCCGGTCCAAGCAGGAATTTCAAACAACTTTAAAATATTACCTGCTTAACCACAAGTCTTAAAGTCATAATGTTTGTGTGTTGAAAGTTACAACACCTGCGAAATTTTATTCAAACAAATGACCCACTTTGACCTTTACTTCCGGTCTCAACAGGAAGCCCAAAGAACCACATGTCATAATTTTGTCTGTGGAAGCAGAAACTAAGTTACTAAATTCATGTGTAGTCAAAAATCATTTAAGAAAAGGAACAGCTCTGTGATTGTTAACAATCACTATCTCTAGTTATGATTGGTATAACACGGGTATAGAATCGCAGTAGGCCTCATTGTGGTAGTTAGGTACAATGCATGAATATTATTATAAACAAAGTCATTATAAATTTAATTTGATAATAATTAGGCCAAATGTTCATGATGATGATGTTGACGTTAGTGGGGTTTAAAATTATAGAGTAAATTATTATTACAGGCAATATATTCAGTCATGTTGTCAGAGTTGCTGAACACGGTTTATTATGAACAAACTACCATAACTAGTACCCAAAGTTCCTTCAGTTATGACGTGATTATTTACAATGGTGATATTGACAATATTGCAAGCAAGGGGTTCTCTAGTCTAGGACTAGAATACAAGTTACAATGAAGATCTTGACAACAGCAAAAAACAATTATTTACAATGGAGTAGAGATCTTGACGACTGCAGGCAAGGGGTTATTCACAACCATGTTTAAAAAGAAATAGGCTTACAATGATGTTGATTAAGCCTAATTTTGATGGCAGCAAACAAAGGATTATTTACAATTGATGAGAAGCAAGGGGATATAATAAAAAGCACTTTCACGATTATTTTAGCCATCTTGTTCAAGGGGAGTTCATTATTTTGAACATGCATTGCTGCCTGCAACCTAGCCCCACCTGTGTCACACGTCCAGACCCATCTTTTCTTCAGCTCGCGACAACAAAATTCAAGGCGCATTTCTCTTGGGCGGTGCGGTGATTTAAACCAATGTATGTGAATAAATGTAAACATTAGCCTTCTCATCCAATGTTCATCAGCGTACTATTCTAGGCCGAATACCCTCTAGGCCTACCCAATAAGGTAGTCATTTTACCAGTTCGGGAACATTGACCAGTTCGGGATCACTTCAACTTTGTAATAAGAAAATAATTATATTACTTCTCACATTACCAATTTCTGTTGAATACATGTGAAGAATTAACATCCATTTATTTACGGGTTTAATTAATGAAATGATTAATTAAAACATATTTTATTAAACCAACAAACCCAAAATAAGGTGCCAAACATCATCGGCAAATAAATTATGACAATTTTTCTAAAATTTGTCTGCAATACTGATCATTACTTTGTTTACAAATGTTGGTTGAAAAACGCTGTTAAAACTTTTCACCTTTAGAATTTGAACTCCAGGGCGAAAAAACATTTATGTAAAATGGTAAGAATGTGTAAAAAATATTTCACAGAAATACCAAGCAGTAAACAAGTGGTAACTCAGGGTAATTCAAGATTAGACTCGAGGTTTTACGGGGTTCCAAAGCCTTGAATATGAACAAAAGGGTCATGAATACGATTCTGCACAGGCTTGGTCAACTTGGTCATGGACGGGCGACCGCGGATATCAATGGATATAGGTCCCACCTCTGAACAAAAGGCCAGATTGGTGTTTGGGACTATGTAAACAAGGGATTACCGGATAAGTAAAAGCTGCCTGGCAGCTCTAATAAGCGGTTTCCTGGTGGAATAACAATTATTATTATTAATGATATGCCTAATCTAGTTATTTTAAATGTATCAAATCTGTCTTCTTTACCAAAATGTTCTTCAGTTCGTTTTTTGAACTGTCAAAATCAGCCACTGAACAGCCAGTTTACCTATTAAAATGATACCCAACATTATTTGTTGCAGGTCGTCGTGAAATTGACAAATTCACGGCCATCGTTGCATTGTTGCATCATTGCCAACCGCTTTTTCAAAATTGAAGATACCACTAATAATTGTAGACATGATTTTGGTTAATTTGGGACTTCACAAGTATGTTTCTAGTATTTGTATGGTCAATTTTATTATTCACTGTTATTTATGAGAAACAATGCGCCCTTTTAAAGGAAATTAACGTTTTCTGTTTAACTTTTTGACTGTGAGATATTTGAGTAAAAAGCATGGTTTTTAACATGAAACTAACAGAAAATATGAACATAATTTAACTGTTTTGAAGAAATTCAGACGTAACTGGAAACTTGCAATTCCTATTAAATATAAATAATTCCAATACTGTTCAAGTTATTACTTGGAATTGAAAAGGGGGTAATATCGGAGCATAGAGTGGATGGAGCAACGTATAAATTTTGAAACAATCATGGATCTCGGCTCATACTTGGTCGATTTTCTTCATTAAAGACAATAAAAACATTAACATTTCGTTAGTTTTCACTATTTTGCGGGGGAAGAAATTCAAAAACGTCGTACTTTGGTGAACTATCCATTTCTCTATAATTTCTCAGTGGGCAAGTTTGAGCCTCCTTGTTGCATTCAACATCTTTAAGAAACCATTAGAACGCAAACTCTACATTTCTATTGTTGAACTATATCAATACGGATTACCCGAGCGCTTGCCAAACCACAGCCCGGCCGGCGGAGATATCAAAGACCTAGACCTGGCAATCTGTGGCTGCAAGAGTGTGGTTCATTGACCTGTAGATAATGAACTCATTATAGCCAAACTTCTTTTTAACCTGGAACACCTCGGGTGAAAGGAGGAATTACCGCGAGTTACTGCTTGTTTAATTTTGAATTCATCCCTAACCGCCCTGACACTGCTAGTCACCTTCGGGGCGAGGCCCCAAATCCGACGGCGCAAAGTTCTCCTACGGTGCGTCGTATTAGCAGTGAGGGACCGGGAGCAGTTGATGGAGGAACTCGGTTGTACATGAACGGGCAGTGGTACTCACGGGCATCCATCCACATTGTTGGGCTGTTGCCATGTGACCCCCCTACAAACAGTATCCGCCGAGCCCAGACTAGCGACCAAGTGTCCCAAACGGAAATTGATGATGTAGGAATTCGTCATGGAAATGATGGAGATCACCAAGGACTACAGCAATGATGTTTTGACTACAAGGATGACAGAGTCACGAGGGATTCGGGAGCCAGGGGACGTCTTTTGGAGAACATGGCACCGGGAAACTGGTCTCCACAGTAACAAACTTTGACATGGATTATCGAACTGTTTTTTTCTTGTTGTTGAAATTGGATAATTAGTCAGAGTAGTCGACGTTGTTTGATGTTTGCTTGAACCGTGTAACCGTAGCCATGGCGACGAGGGACCAGAATCATCGACAATCACCATCCTTTGTGGAAACCTGCAGTGGGCGTTACCGACTTTTGCATTCTATCACTATGCTTGGCAGTCAACAACTGACACTTTTGTTACTGCGTGCACGCGGGCATATACTGCCCCACAAATGGACCCCAAGCATTCCCAACTTCTTTTAGACAGTCCACAGATTGTATAACAGTTCACACAATAACCTCCTGTTATCAATTTGTACCTACTTGGTTCACTAGATTCACTAAGAATCTTCTTGGTATCCTGTTGAACAGTGATATATGAAGATTGGATATAATTGCTATAGTCTTTTATAGATTTATACGCAAAGTACACCGTTGTACACTCTGAAAAGGTGAGGAGTCCTTCACATTTATCTTAATTGCTTTCATACATGTCATTTCAAAATTGTTGTCCCTTTCCCAAGGCCCCTATTGATTTCCCAATGGAATTCGATCACCTTTCTGAGACTGAGAATGTCAGGGGGTTTTCCCATGCAAGTAGTGCATTGTCCTAAGGATACTGT